>CM068732.1:2302236-2902236 GCA_035136125.1 Quercus rubra | reverse complement strand
TGTTATGTATTTGTGGACCCTAGGTATTTTTGTAATTGAAAAATATAATAATCTTAAATTATAATAAACGTATATTATTAACATTTACCCAAAAAAAAAAAAAAAAAGCCCATAAGTATGCGGGTGAGCACATGTTCAGAAATGGGTCTATGTGTGCTGTGCTAAAGTTTTGTAAATTTTAATTGTACAATCATCTGTTTAAATGTGTGTGTGTGTGTGTGGTGTACATACATGCATGCGCTAGGAATTGATTGTTTATGTACATGTTGGTTACTTTGGTAGCTAATCAAATTCTCAGTTTTGCACTTGCTCTATACTAATAATATTGATTTTTGCTGATGATCAAAGGGTTTATGGTGAAGATGTTGCACTTCATAGAGGTTCGGTTCCACCCTCCGCACCTAACCCCACCACCCTTGATGCCAGCGGCCGCCCCTGATCATGATTCATGAGATGAGTAGTCGTGCAAAATATCCAGTTCAGTTGATTGATAAAACTTCTTGTAATGTAAACTTGTAATATATGCAGTTTCTCTAGAACAATTCTCTGACTCTACGCAACCTATAAACATATATTCTAGTCTTTGTTTGTTTGTGCTTAATGAAATTGGTACTAATATAAAAAGAGAATAATTCATATGGTATATATATATATATATGACTCAGCATTATTCCATCAAGCCAAAATTTTCAATCCTTTGAACAAGGACATCATCGGCAAGGCTTGTCACAAAGCTTAATGATGGTGGGTAAACATATTATAATTGTTAATCGTAAACATATTAAGAGTTATTAATCGTAATTTACTTAATTGACAATTTAGTTTACCCAATATCGCATTAAGCTTTGTCACATGCCTTAATATGTTTACTGATTCTTGAATGGGTATAAACTATATATAAACAAACAATATAATAAAGAAAACATCTCTTTCATTTTTACATTAATTTCGTAGCAACTTGGGCACTAATGCCCCATCAAAAAGAAAACTTGGGCACTACTAGAACCTTTAAAGGTTCTAGATCATTAGTGCCCAAGTTTTTTTTTTTTTTTTGGACGTTTGACTATAAGAAACAATATTTAACTAAAAAATTTTCAATAATCATGGAATATGTCATTCTTCCAAATCTCATAGAAGATTTATTTTTTGTTGTTGTAATTTATAGTTGTTTTTATAACCAATCCCAGTATTACTTCTCCTATTGTTTGTTCATGAATCAGTAAACATATTAAGGCATGTTACAAAGCTTAGAATTGCTAAATGATTAAGTTTACCCACTATCGGTGCGTTATTTGAGGCAACATGACTAGGCCTCATTGTTCGTGCCAAGTAGTTCAAGTCCAACCTATATACCTCCCAAATTCATTGTATTTTTTTTTTTTTTTTGAGAAGAAAATTCATAGTAAAAGTTGATTGTTAATTATTTTTCATTTTTATTTATATTTTGGAAATTTGGGTTTGATTTTTTTTTTTTTTTTGAATGTTAAGTGCTAAATATGAAAAAACCAATAAAATACATCACTCATATAATGTCAGGTGTCACCAAAGTACAAATAGAAATGGACATGATCAATATAAAAACAAAATCAAGTATAAATAATCAAAATGCAAATTTTGAAACTTAAAAAGTCAAAATGAAACAATCCCAAATTTAAGTCAGAAAAAATCTTGGTTTTTATTTTAAGGTAATTTAGATTAATTTTCTTATTTAGTTTTTTAATTTAATTGTCTATGAGGTTTTTAAAATCTACCCTTTTATTAATATAAATATACTTTTATCAATCTTAACAATTAATTAATTAATTTTTCACACATAAAAATAAATAAATATAAGTCAATAGCTTTTTTATTTTTAAAAGAAAGATATCAATTTCATTCAATGAAAGTCCAAATTAACTTGAACGACGTAAAGAATTTTTGTTGGTACATCTTCTATGTTGACAAATAAATTGGACAAAGTAATTGCGCTTGTAGCAAGAGAATGTGTTATAGGCCAAAAGTCATTCCTTGGGGAAAAAAAACCAGTAAGTCAATTACACAAAGTTTTGAGCTTGCAAGGATAATTACAGTTCAAAATACAAACATATAAATCTCAAATTAAAATAATAATAATAAAAGCAAATAATGGTTGCGCCCCAGCGCATTAACCGAAAGTTGTGACCAACTTTTAGATAACTGACTCATCAACGAAAAAAGAAAACCTTCTAGTTCTAGATGGTTGGACTTGCACATTAAAGAAATCAATGGTAAGTGTTAATTGTTAATTATGTTATATTTTTATTTTGTACTTTGGAGGTTAGGGCTTGATTTTTTTTTTTTTTTTTCTTATATTAAACAAGGAGCTAGAGTGGGGCTCTCATGTACCCCAACAACTTAAGGAACAACTGGGTTATTGGGTTAAAGGGTATTTGGGTATTTCACGTTTAAGACAATGGAATTCATGTATTTGGGTAGTTGGGTTGGATAGTGAGGATTTTTTAGACGTAAAATATAAAATGTAAAAATAGGAATCTCTACCCACTATCAGCGCTGATCCTCTAAGCCTCCATGTAGCATTGATGATATTTTGAAGGTGACTGATTGAGAATTTTTTATAATAAAGAATAAACCCGATTGCACAAAAACTCCAAATGTCACGCTAGATAGAGATTTCCTCAGTGTCAGCTTTCATAATAGGACCATGGCGAGTAAAAGGGACCTGACCGTCCTCACTAAATTGACTAACTGATTCCACTCGTCAGCAAAATGTTCTCCACTAATATCTGAACATCGCTACTTTCAACCCACCCAAAATCTCTTGAGTCCACAAAGTGCCACCTCAATTAAAAGTTCTTAACCAAATAACAAATAACTATATAACCAAAGTTAACTATGGTCCAAAAACAGAAAAAGCACCAGATCCTTATCTGCATTTTGGATCCCCTTCAAGGCTCTGTTCTTCAATCCCAACTGCCCATCAGTCACCGGCCACCATCTTAGCTATTATCACGCTACTGATAAGTTGGAATGGTATTCTTAAGCTTAAGAAGAACTTCGACCGATCCCTCAGAGGGCTTCCCGGACACACAAGCACCAACGCAACACTCCAATACACTCCTAGACTCCGACCCATTATCGGGAAAATCCGAACCACCACCACCACCACCATTAGCTTCAACCGAGTTATTGACACAAGTATCCACATGTACAGACACCTCTTCTTCAGATCTATAAGACTGCCCACAAATCGGACATTCATACACATTTAGTGAATACCCATTTTGTGATCTCTTCCTAGAAGTGATCATCGAGTCAAATGGATCGAACCCATTTGCTGGTTTGCGATTTGGGGTCTAATCATTCATCAAATCCGACCTATCGTTTTGATCAGAAATGGGTGCTTTCTGAGGCAAAGGCTTGGGTTTGGAATTTGAAGTCATAAAACTGGGTTCTCTCCAAGGCTGTGGAGGAGTTTGGGAAGAAGGGCGAGAGAGAACTGGATTTGTAGGTCCTGAAGAAGAAGAAGATCCCAAGACTCTACCTTGGCCCTTGATAATAGCGAAGGTGGTGGCCGGTGGCTGATGGGCGGTTGGGATTGAAGAACAAAGTATCCAAAATGCAGATACAAGGATCTGCTGTTTTTTGTTATAGTTTTTGGACATAGTTAACTTTGGTTACTATAATTATTTGTTATTTGGTTAAGTTAAGAGCTTTTAATTGAGGTGGCACTTTGTAGACGTTAGATTCTTTTAAGTAAATTCTAATCTTTAACTGGATATTCTTTCTTTCAAATAGAAATGGAGAAGATGCGGATGACGTTGACAGGATTATCCATAAGGGCCACAAGTTTAAGGTTAAAGGAAAGTCACATGCACGGACAAAAAAGCAAAGGAGAAAAGGTTGACTAGCTTGAAGACAAAAGATACAAAGGGACAAGACCAAGTTGGAAGAAGGGCGAAATCAAATACAAAATGGGAAAAACGTGGGGAAAGGAAAGTAGTGAAGGGAAAAAAACAGCAGGCGGAAAACAGGGGCTCAACTCGTACGTGCAAGGGGGTTTGGCAGTACAAAAGGAACAAAGAAGGTGGTTGACATTTAAGAGGAAAAGACGGCTTCAGAGGAAGAAACTAAATGAGAACAATGTGATTGGTGTAAGGATAGGCTAAAGATTTTGACCAGAAGACGAAGCGCCGGCAAAAGGCCCTGCAGAAGGGAAGGAGCTCTCCTAAAGAGAGAGTACATGTGTTTGAAAATATATATTTTGTTGTTTGAAAATATATGTAAAAATGTGTCGGTGAAAAAGTGTATAAAAATAAGTATAATATTGTTTAAAAACTGAAAAAATGTGATCAAACATGTCTACCAAGCAATCCCTAAATCTCTTTTAGACATAAATTAACTCTAAAAGGGATGTTAATCTTGAAAACATCCCCAAATCAAAAGACAAGATAGTCAATACCAAATTATGAGAGTACTCGTCGCAAACTCATGTAATGCACGAAAAAACTATTGAAAATAAGTTCTAATGAAATTTAGATTAAAAAATTAAGTTAATAATAAGCATTTTATAGACATTTTGTTTTAATTGAGACATTGACAATGACATGTGATCGAGGTTTTTTTTTTTTTTTTTTTTAATATATACTTTGTTTTAATTTGATTGTTTCACTGGCTTTAGTTGCAATTGATTTGTTGGGTTTCACTGGGCCTCTCTTAATTTTTTTTGGATAACTCTAGTATTGAAAATTTTGGGATTAAAAAAAGGATAATCTTTGGATTTTGGGTACAATTATGTCTTTAGGAGGTGCCTATGTTTAAAATCTCTGGGTTGACAAATGCAAATTTAAAACTTAATAATTTTATTTAGATAGCTGAAAAAGAGTAGTGATTTTTTTTTTGGGCGACAGAGTAGTGAATAACTTGATATTCTTTTAACCACATAGGATAATCTCATTAAAATAAAAACTATATGGCATGATGAGTGTTATGCGTTTATGAACCCTTAGGTATTTTTGTGATTTAAAAATGTAATAATCTCAAATTATAATAAATACAAATTATTAACATTTTGCAAAAAAAAAAAAAAAAAAAAAAAAAAAGAATCTATAAGCACGCAGGTGAATGTGAGTTCAAAAATGGGTATGTGTGTGGTGTGCTAAAGTTTTGTAAATTTTAATTTTACAATCATATGTTTAAATGGGTGTGTGTTGGGGTGGTAATTACACACCCAACCCATTAAAAATTATTAATTGTAATTACTTAATTGACAATTAAGTTTACCCACTATCGCATTAAGCTTTGTGACATGCCTTAATATATTTACTGATTCTTGAATGGGTATAAACAAACAATATAATAAAAAAAACATCTCTTTCATTTTTACATTAATTTCGTAATAACTTGGGCACTAATGTCCCATTAAAAAAAAAAAAAAAAAAAAACTTGGGCACTAATGATCATTAATGCCCAAGTTTTTGTTTTCTTTTTTGTTTTTTTTTTTTTTTTTTTTTTGGGCGTTTGACTATAAGAAACAATATTTAATTAAAAAACTTTCAATAATCATGAAATATGTCATTCTTCCAAATCTTATAGAAGATTTATTTTTTTCTGTTGTAATTTATCGTTGTTTTTATAACCAATCCCAGTATTACTTCTCCTATTGTTTGTTTATGCATTCTTGAATCAGTAAACATATAAATTAAGCATGTCACAAAGCTTAGAATTGCTAAATGATTAAGTTTACCCACTATCGGTGCATTATTTGAGGCAAGGCAGGCCTCATTGTTCGTGCCAAGTTCAAGTCCAACCTCCCTCCCAAATCCATTGTAAAAGTGTTGTGTGTGTGTGTTTTTTTAAAAGAAAAAAATCCATGGTAAAAGTTTATTGTTAATCATGTTTCATTTTTATTTATATTTGAAAATTTGGGTTCGAATTTTTTTTTTTTTTGGGGAATGTTAAGTGCTAAATATGAAATAACCATTAAAATACATCACTTATATAGCATCAAGTGTCACCAAAGTACTAATAGAAATGGACATGACCAATATAAAAACAAAATCAAGAATAAATGACCAAAATACAAATTTTAAAACTTAGAGAGTCAAAATGAAACAATCTCAAAATTTAAGTAAAAAAAAAAAATCTTGGTTTTTACTTTAAGGTAAATTTAGATTAATTTTCTAATATATTTTTTAATTTAATTGTCTATGAGGTTTTTAAAATCTCCCCTTTTATTAATATAAATATACTTTTTAAATCTTATGAATTAATTAATTAAAATTTTCACACATAAAAATGAATTAATATAAGTCAATTGCTTTTTTATTTTTAAAAGAAAGATAGCAATTTCATTCAATGAAAAGGGTCCAAATTAGCTTGAACAACGTAAAGAATCTTTGTTGGTATATCTTCTATTTACACAAAACGATCCTGTATCTTCCTTCTTTTTTAATGAATTCCTATATGACATCGTTTGTGCTCTGAACTTGTATCTTCATTTTAAACAGATAACAAGTCATTAGTCTTCAACTTTTGTATTTTTATTCAAAATATGTGGTCAAGCAAGAACGGTCTAAATTGTTGTTGTTGTTTTTTTTTTTTTTTTTTTTTTGATATCCAATTTTTTTAAAAGGTTAAAATTAAAGTAAACCTTAGTCAATTAGTCATATTATTTGGCAAAATAATATACTGAATAGTCCTAGAGACGGACTATTCTTAGTTTGACAAAATCAACTAGTGGGGGGTTAGATTAATCATGCAAATACCCGTGATTTTTACTTTTAGGACCTTAAGAATAATAGAGAGACATCCAGGCAAGCATTTACGTGTAAATCCAGAGAATTGAAAACTCAGACTGTGCTAAGTTTGACAAAGATAACTTGCGGTGTCTCTAGATTGTTAATAATGTAAGTAAAAAAAAATGATGTGAATAATAATTCTAAATAAAAATTAATAAAAGCATACAAATTTAATTATTGTGAAAAATATTGTAAATTTTTTTGTGTTGTATTGTTGCTCTATTTTTAAAAATATTTTTTGATAATCCTCATGAAAAATTATTTATTGAAAGCAAGAGAGAGATTACACAATAGCTAGCTGGGTCTTCTCCTTTACAATATCATCAACAAGAACCTTTCATCAAAATTCAGAAAAAAAAAAAAAAAAAAATTTCATCAAAATAAAGTCAACAAAAATCTCTGTACCCAATACAAAATAACTAAAAAATAGTGAGTTATTTGTTACATAATTTTAAATACATATTTTCAGTTTTTAAACAATATTATATATATTTTTACATAGTTTTTTACTTATACATTTTACTTATACATATTTTAAGAAAAACTAAAAATCATTATTTAAATACATGTAATAAACTAGGAGTTTTTTGAGTTAATATTGCAAAATTTAAAGTTAATTTACGTTATAGGAACCGTTCAAACTTATTTGGGATTTTGAAGAGAGAGATTGAATTTCAGTATTACCATTGCCGAAATTCAAACAAAAGTATGAGAGAGAAGAAGAAAAAGGCGGAGAGAGAAAATGTTGAATTTCGGCAATGGGGATACCAAATTTCCTGTGCCCAATTCTGCTGTCCGGGTGTGAAAGGTGTGCGTGGAGTGCTAGAAGTGAAAAGAAAAAAAAAATTTTGACAAACTAATTGTGGCAATGCCATTGCCGAAATAGGGAAAAAAAAATTTGTAACAATTGTGGCAATGACATTGCTGAAAATGGGGGGGGGGGAAATGTGGTTCCGAAATCTGGGGAGAGTAAAAAAAAAGTGTTACGTTTACAATATTTTCACAATAAATCACATGTGATTAGTTATTATTAGTTCAAATTTGAATTTAACACTGAGATTTTTTTTTTTTAATCCAACAATAATAACCTGCCACTTAAAATTTGTTGTAAAAATATTGTAAAAATTGTGTGCACTTATCATTTCTTTAAAAAAAAAAAAAGAATAGAATTGTGGCAATGGCATTGTCGAAATAGGTGAAAAATCTTTTTTTTTTTTTTTTTAAGAAATGATAAGTGCACACAATTTTCACAATATTTTTACAACATTTTCACAACAAATCACAGGTGATTAGTTATTATTAGTTCAAATTTGAATTTAATACTGAGATTACCTTTTTAATCCAACAATAACAATCTGTCACTTAAAATTTGTTGTAAAAATATTGTAAAAATTGTGTGCACTTATCATTTCTTAAAAAAAAAAAAAAAAAATTTATTTCGGCAATCCCATTGCCACAATTCTATTCCTTCTTTTTTTTTTTTTTTTTTAAGAAATGATAAGTGCACATAATTTTCACAATATTTTTACAACATTTTCACAACAAATCACAAGTGATTAGTTATTATTAGTTCAAATTTAAATTTAACACTGAGATTACCTTTTTAATCCAACAATAACAACATGTCACTTAAAATTTGTTGTAAAAATATTGTAAAAATTGTGTGCACTTATCATTTCTTTAAAAAAAAAAAAAAAGGAAAAAAAAAAGAGGAATAGAATTGTGGCAATGACATTGTCGAAATAGGGGAAAATTTTTTTTCACCTATTTCGGCAATGCCATTGCCACAATTCTATTCCTCTTTTTTTATTTTTTATTTTTTTATTTTATTTTATTTTATTTTTTTCCCTCACATTTTCGGTAATGCCATTGCCACAATTCTATTTTTTTTTTTTTTAAGAAATGATAAGTGCTCACAATTTTTACAATATTTTTACAACAAATTTTAAGTGACATGTTGTTATTGTTGGATTAAAAAGGTAATCTCAGTGTTAAATTTAAATTTGAACTAATAATAACTAATCACTTGTGATTTGTTGTGAAAATGTTGTAAAAATATTGTGAAAATTATGTGCACTTATCATTTCTTAAAAAAAAAAAAAAGGAGAAATAGAATTGTGGCAATGGGATTGCCGAAATAGATGATTTTTTTTTTTTTTTAAGAAATGATAAGTGCACACAATTTTTACAATATTTTTACAACAAATTTTAAGTGACAGATTGTTATTGTTGGATTAAAAAGGTAATCTCAGTATTAAATTCAAATTTGAACTAATAATAACTAATCACCTGTGATTTGTTGTGAAAATGTTGTAAAAATATTGTGAAAATTGTGTGCACTTATCATTTCTTAAAAAAAAAAAAAAAAAGATTTTTCACCTATTTCGACAATGCCATTGCCACAATTCTATTCTTTTTTTTTTTAAAGAAATGATAAGTGCACACAATTTTTACAATATTTTTATAACAAATTTTAAGTGGCAGGTTATTATTGTTGGATTAAAAAAATAATCTCAGTGTTAAATTCAAATTTGAACTAATAATAATTAATCATATATGATTTATTGTGAAAATATTGTGAACGTAATACTTTTTGTTTACTCTCCCCAGATTTTGGAACCACATTTTTCCCCCTCATTTTCGGCAATGCCATTGTCACAATTGTTACAAAATTTTATTTTTTTTCCTATTTCGGCAATGGCATTGCCACAATTAGTTTGTCAATTTTTTTTTTTTTTTTTTTTTTTTTTTTCACTTCGAGCACTCCACACACACCTCTTACACCCGGGTAGCAAAATTGGACACAAGAAATTCGGTATTCCCGTTGCCGAAATTCAAGATTTTCCCTTTTTGCCTTTTTTCTTCTTTTCTCTTATACTTTTGGTTGAATTTCGGCAACGATAATACCGAAATTCAATCTCTCCCCTTACAATCTCAAATAAATTTGAACAGTTTTTATAATGTAAATTAACTTCATATTTTGTAATATTAATCCAAAAGACTCAATAAACTAGCTTCTATTATTGAGACCAAGATGCGAAAACATGAGTGTCCACTCAACGAGATCGACAAACCGCAGTTGGTATGCAAGGAATAATTATTACTTCGACTTTCAAGAAACACACTGGACAAAGCCTTCAGCACCAATCAAAGCCAATAAACCAAGCTATATGTGGGCGGTGCGGCTAAAACAAAGTTGGTCCCATTCAAAAAGTTGCATTGATTTGAGTGCAGCCACACGTCCAGAAATGGGCCCATCTCAATAATTAAGATTCTAATTACAATAGTCTATCATCTTATGTTGACGGGCTTGGCAATCAGAATTCTGACATTTTTAAATTATTTTGTTTTAAAAATTAAGACAATCAATAATTAAAGCAAGTCTTTTCTCATCATTTGTTTAAATTTATTTTTAAACTTAAGAAGCCAGGTCTAAGACTTGACCTGAAGGGCTAGAAATTAGTGATGTGCTCACTGCTCACTAAGATCTTATATCTCATGAGTTGTGAACTTTAGATATTTTTTATATATATTACCTTGAAGGACTTATTTATATGAAAGTATTATATAAAAATTAATAATACAATATATCGATGTAATTACGTCTTGAAAAATGAGTTTCTAAAAATTTTATATCTTGTCATTCCACTTGATCCCATGCGCTCACATCATGGATCTGGATCCTCTTCATGGAGAGTGTCAAGCTCACGGATAGAATCTTCTTTGTATTATATCAAGGGTAAAAAACGTGCCACATCATAATTTAACCAAAACCACACTTAACTATGATTAATTAAACTAGAGGTTCTTTAACTCACCAAACAAACCACACTTTCTCTCTCACTAAATCCATCTGAATATTTCAAACTTTCTTTCTCACTCTCTTCTCCAAGGTTCAACTCTCTCTCACACACTTTCTCCTCCTAATTACAATTCACAGTTTCAACATACACAAAATTCTCAAATGGGTCTCTTTCTTCTTCTTGTATCTCGGCCCTATTTCTCTTCCTAAAACACAAAGCATAATATATATATATATATATATATTTTACTTTTCATTTCTTTTTCTAGTAATATATTGTGGTAGTTCATCTTTGTTTTTTTGTTTGGTTAATATACTTAAGCGGTTGCGATAGTGCTTGTACGGAAAGGGTAGTTCTTCTGGGTTTTGTTTGGGTAAGTGGACTCTCTTTGTTGCTTTTTCCTTAAAACCTTCATTGAAGAAGAAAGACTCCAGTTCTTTTACTTTGCTTAATGCTTCATTGATTTCTATTTGTTCCAGTCTACACTCTTCACTACAAAATAGAGTGTCCCTTCTACAAAAAATCAAAACTTTCATTAATAACCCATTAATCACACCAAAGAATTAGACCCATCTTAGTATTTCAGATCCTAATTAGTGGGAAGGAAAAGGCTACAAATTTTACTTTCTACCAAGAAATTTGGAGAAATTCCAATACCAATTTTTTTAAGTTATAACTAGTGCCAAAGGGTAAAGATTGTTCTTTTATTTCCAAATAAAGACTCCAAGATCAGAATTTCCAAAAATAAAAGTAGACCAACAAAAATACAAATGTGAATCTTTTATTCCCAAAAAGAAAGAAACTTGATTAGTACAACAATAAGAAAGAAAGAAGTGGCTAACCTGTACATGAAGATGTACAGGTCAGCCTTGGAGAAGAGAGTGAGAAAGAAAGTTTGAAATATTCAGATGGGTTTGGTGAGAGAGAAACTGTGGTCTGTCCGGTTGAGTTAAAGAGCCTCTTGTTTAAGGGTTTAACCATAGTTAAGTGTGGTTTGGGTTAAGTTATTACGTGGCATGTTTTTGACCCTTGATATAATGCAAAGATGATCTTGTCCGTGAACTGGACACTCTCCATTTCAAAGGGAAATGGAGAGGATCTGGATCCCCACATCATATGATCAAAGATCATTTACGATGAACTCAATAGAGTTCTGGTTAAAATTTTGCTCCAAAGTCTTTTTTTTTTTTTTTTGGATGGCTATTTATCTTTTTTAATGCACATTCCAATAAATTCTTTATTTTGCTGGTGCTTTATGGTACTAATATTGCTCTTGTTTTTAAGATCTTTAACTGGGCCTCTAAATCCAAACAAGGTGGTGGAGGGGAGGAAGAAGCAATCCTTATCCAGTTCAACTTTTGCAGCATCGCTCAAGACCAATTATGTACACAATAATGGAGAAATTCCAGGAGGTCCACCCGTTCTGTATTCCCCTTCTCAAATTGGAAACCATGAGATGAGTGCTGGTCCGAAGGTACATGGTGGTGAATATGGTCCACTGAATAAAGATCGAGTCCCACCATCAACTCCTAATCCAATCACCCTTGATGCAATTGGCAACCCCTGATGAGATGAGTAGCGGTGAAGAAAACTTGTTGCTGTAATGCTGTTTCTCTAGAACAATTCTCTGCCCAATATGCGCTTTTGATTAAAAAAAATAAAAATAAAATCAGAAGCACCTATATATGTATATGCTTTTGCTAGCTTTAGCCGTAAAACAGTGAGAATATCAGAATAACACTAAAAAGCTTTTGGTGTGACTGCTGTCCTTGACATTGGGTTATTATGAACTTTGTACTAAGTTTTCTTTCTACTTAAATTATCTTGATTGAATTTTATAAACTAAAGTCTCAAATATAATGAACAACTGCTACTGAAAAATTTGACAGATTGTTGAAGTGACCTGAAGGAATATATAGTTTACAATTGACATGACTCATGCGACCAATTTAAGACCTCCAAAGCCTCCGGAGCTAGCTACTCATCTCTTCAATCTCTTCTCACCCAAGATCCAACACATCTAAATTCAATATCAGCCTTCATTCAATTTCAATTAAACAGATTTGGTATTAAAATTGTTTTTTTTTTTTTTTGCTATCATATCACAAGTTTTTTTCCCCTTTCCTTCGCGTATTAAACAGATTGTGATTTTGAAAAAAATTCTTAACCAGACACAAACGCCTAGAGGCTAGGATCACATATGATTCTTAAAATTGGAAAGAGCAGATACAAAGGGCCGCCATAGCCCAAATGGACCTATAGCAGCGTTTAAAGGATCTATTGCGATATTTTGCAAGCACTGCTATAGCCCCCATATTTTATAGCTTGTACTGCAAGTTTGCAACTTATATAAAGTACCACAAAGTTAAGTTGTGTTGAATATTATGACTTGTTTGGTAACGTTGTTTAAACAACAGTTTTCTTTGTTTAAACACCACATAATGTATTTCCACAATATTTTTTCATCCACATGCATTTTCATAACACTTAAACAATATTACTAAAAATCTTTTACCAAAAGGTTCTTAATCTCCAAAAATAAAAAATAAAAAAGAGTTAGGTGGTCCAATTTGAAGGTTTTTTTTTTTTTTAATAACATTTTTCATTTTTTGAGAAGTTTGGGCTTCGTTTTGTATGCAAGTTCAAACACATGTTTTAAGTTTTTAAACAACATTAAATATATTTTCACATACTTTTTCACTCACACGTATTTTTAAAAAAACTGAAAGCTGTTATTTAAACTCACATCTCAAACGAACCCTTGAAATTGTGATTTATCAATTTTTGTTTCTTGTATTTTTTGGTGAGTGCGTGTATTATACGTGTGATAGTTTGTGTGATAACATTTTTCCTTTTAAAAAAATAAAAATATGTAGTGAGTGCGTACGCCGTACACGTAAATCAGGTTGGTTAATTACAAGAAAGACAAATACTAGCTTGTTAGGCAGGGACGGACCTAGGATTTCAAATTGGGGGGGGCCGGAGATAAGCGAATTTTTTTTTTTTCAAATACGCATCCATATAGTATTAATAAACTATCGACCAAGACAAATACCCAAAAATCATTGTTTCATAATATATCAAGATCAACTTTTTGAAATTGTGTTTGAGAGATATGGTTATTTTCCGGAATTGGGATATTGGCATTTTCTGGAATTGGGGAATAAATATTTCTTAGGATTGGAACATCGACATTTTCCGGAATTAGGGAATGAATATTTTCTAGAATTGCAACACCCACATTTTTTGGAATTGGAATAACAACATTAGTTGTTGGCAATCCCACGTTGACTTCGAAAGAATTTGAATATTTTCTTTTGAAAAAATCAAACATTGTAGTTGATTTTTTCATAATTTACAAATAAAATAAGAATCATATATATTATCTCACAAACAGTTGTTGTTACTAACTAAAGACAAATACTAGAATCTAGCTAATATGCATGATGCATTTAATTATAAATTTTCTAATATATTTTCTAGTCTTTACAAACTCTACTCTCTCACTTTCTCCGTCACAGCGTCACGGCATGATGGATCTCTCACTTTCTCTGTCTCACTCTCGCCTCTCCCTTTCTTTTCTTTTATTTTTTTCTTTTTTTCCTTCATTTCTGGCTTTTCTATTTGGTTTTGGGGTCTTACTGACCGCTAGGTTTTCTTCTTTTTTTTTTTTTTTTTTTTTTTTTTTTTTTTTTTTTTTTTTTTTCTTTTTTACACATATATATATATATATATATATATATATTTTAAGGTTTTCATGGGCTCTTGAAAACTCCTGGGCTTGCTAGCTGGGACAGGGATGGGTGAGGTGAGGGGGGCCCAAGCTAAAAACCAAGGGGCCCAAGCTTTTTTTATGAAAATTTTATATACTAAAAAAAAAAAATTTTTGGACCCAGGGGGGGCCCGGGCCCCCTTTGCCCTCTGCCTGGGTCCGTCCCTGTTAGGTGTATTGTCTCTGCCAGTGTCCTAGATGCCATGGTGCATGTACAAGTGTACAAGAACAAACTTCGCATGAGTTGAGAGCGTCAACAGGTATGAAAACAATATACTCATGCAAATGCGAGAGCGAGAGTAAAAAGTGGCGGCTGATATTACACATGCGCCCTTTGCCTTCTATTGTCGATTTTAATCGCATGTTGGGTGCCATTGCAAGATTGAAGTAATTTCTCTATATAATCAAATGGAATCGTTAGGAATTTCTCCAAGTGTTTGTACTTTGAATACTTTGATTAATTGTTTCTGCCATTTGAATCGTTTAGATTTTGGATTCTCTGTCTTAGCAACAATTTTGAAACTTGGTTATCAACCAAATCATATAACTCTAAACACCCTTATCAAAGGGCTGTGTCTTCAAGGCCACATTGCTAGAGTTGTGAGATTGTTAGATGAAATGGAGAGAAAAGGGTATCAACCTGATGCATTTACTTGCGGAACCATGGTGAACTGTTTGTGTAAGATTGGTGAAACTGATATGGCTATTAGGTTGTTTAGGAATATGGAAGAATGGAATTTTGAGCTTGATATGACAACATATAGCACAATCATTGACAATTTATGTAAGGACAGATTGGTTACTGAGGCTTTGAACCTTTTATCTAAAATAAAGAGTAAAGGCAAACAGCCAAACTTTGTCACTTACAATTCCTTAATTCAAGGCCTATGTAATTTCAACCAGTGGAGAGAGGCTACTACTCTATTGAATGAGATGGCGTGAGGGAAGATCATGCCAGATGTGTATACCTTCAATACATTGGTGGACACATTTTGCAAAGAGGGAATGCTGATGGAGGGAAAATGAGTTTTTGGTTTGATGATTCCAAGAGGCATTGAACCTAACATTGTCACCTTTAGCTGTTTGATTGATGGTTACCGTTTGCAAAACAAAATGGATGATGTTGTGAAAACATTTAATATGATGGTTGAGAGAGGTTGCTTGCCTGATCTGTTTAGTTATAACATATTGATCAATGGATATTGCAAAAATAAAAGAATTGACGAGACAATGCATATCTTTCATGAAATGTCCAACAAGGGAATAATTCCTGATGTTGTGACATACAACACTCTTATAAGTGGGTTTTCCAAGTGGAGACTTACAACTGTGCTAGAGCTATTCCATAAGATGCAAGATTGTGGTACATGTCCAAGTCCCCAAACCTATACTATCTTGTTGGCTGGCATTTTTAAGATCAAAAAAATTGGTGAGGTGATGACATTGTTTCAAGAGATGAAAGACAAAAAGTTGGACCACGATATTGTGATCTACAGCATCTTGATTGATGGTTTGTGTAATACCAATAAACTTACAGCTGCTATAGAACTCTTTAATAGTCTACCATTGAAGGGAATGCAACCTAATGTTTTGACATATACCATAATGATCAAAGGGCTTTGCAAAGAGGGACTAATAAATGAAGCATGTGAGCTCCTTGAGAAAATGGATGGGAATGGTTGTTCACTTAATGATCGAACATATAACACACTCATCCAAGGTTTATTGCAACAGAATGAGACATCAAAGGCTATGGAACTTGTTAAGATAATGGTTGGCAAGGGTTTTTCAGCAAATGCGTCCACTGCATACATATTGATTGACTTGCTATCTACAGATCCAAGAGATAAAAGTACTTAAAGAATTACTTCAATAATTTGTATGAAGACTTTAGTTTTTCAATGTCATGAATAGCTTTTATAATTTAACACTTTGCCGGTCAATCTATAAGGTGTATATATATTTGTTGAAAATTGTTATTTACTTTTAATGAAGTGATGTTTATTATTGGGTTTGCATTATGTGATTTTAACATGCGTAGTTTTTGGTTATAAAATTATTTTGAAACTCAGGCAAATTCATCGAATATTAGTGTAAAAGTGAAGAGTAAACATGCTTTTTTTCTTGATTCCTTACACACATTTGATTTCTTCTCTCATTTCCATTTTTGAATCTTTCCTTAAGCAATAATTTCGAAAGTTCCAAAGGCATATGTTTTCCAGATTCCTTACCCAGTATAGTCATTATTAGTCAGTTTGAATAAATGTTATGTTATTTCCTTTGGGTTATTGCGGACAATGTGGGTGACAATGTTGGAGACATTGCTGGGATGGGTTCTGACCTCTTTGGGTCTTATGCTGAATCATCCTGTGCAGCACTTTTTGTTGCCTCAATATCATCCTTTGGTATCAGTCATGACTTCTCAGCCATGTCCTATCCTCTGATTATAAGCTCAATGGAGATTGTGGTTTGCTTAATAACAACACTTTTTGCAACTGATCCTTTTGAGATTAAGCGTGTGAGTGAGATTGAACCAACCTTGAAGAGACAACTTGTTAACTCAACTGTCTTGATGACTGCCGGTATCACCATGGTCACCTTCTTTGCTTTGCCATCAGAGTTTACTCTCTTTAATTTTGGGACTGAGATGTCTGTAAAGAACTGGTATGCCTCTCCCTCTAAAGACATCCTTTCTCCCATCTTTTGGCGGAGTTGGTTTATTCCTCAAGAGATTTTTGTCTCATTCATTAAATGATATGTGACCGCAGGCACCTTTTCTTCTGTGTTGCAATTGGCTTGTGGGCTGGACTTGTTATTGGATACACTACAGAGTATTATACTAGCAATGCTTCCAGGTGAGCTATCTTCTTCAGGTTACTAATGCATAGACTTTCTTCTGGTCTTCTGTACTGCTGCAAATGATCTTAATACTGATACATTGCCATGTAGTAATAATTGGATCCAGTCTTCCTGCCGTTGCTGCAGGCATGTGATACTTGCACTTGCCAGTCAAAACTATTCATACTGGGAACCTTTTATAAATGGTTCCAGAAAATATACAATTTTGAAACTGAATCATTCCAAATTTAGTCCATAGAATTGGACATGGCTAGAGGCCAACCCATAGTGGCTCAGAATCATGTTGAAATACCAAAATTGTTAGATTTTTAATGAAACTTTCTTCTTAAAAAATAGATAACATGTATATTCCTTGTGGAATGTCATTACTTCATCACATTGTGACATTTTCCTTTGATTTACGACTCTCAAAGAGGGCTTCAACAATCCTAATGAAATTTCAATTTGAGGAATTTTTCATTGTGCATTGTGCAAGTGCAACAATGTCTCATAGAAGAAATGCTTTTGTGTATATTTGTATTTATTGTACCCATCAACTTATAATTGTGATGTTTATTACCATGTTCACATATTGCAGTCCAGTGAAGGATGTAGCAGATTCATGTAGGACTGGTGCTGCAACAAATGTAATTTTTGGATTGGCTCTGGGATACAAATCTGTCATCATTCCCATATTTGCCATTGCCATTGCCATTTATGTGAGCTTTAGCTTAGCTGCTATGTATGGAAATTCTGTGTCTGCTTTGCGAATGCTCAGCACCATTGCCACTGGTCTTGCAATTGATGCTTATGGCCCCATAAGTGACAATGCTGGTGGAATTGCAGAAATGGCTGGCATGAGCCATGAGATTCATGAAAGAACAGATGCCTTAGATGCTGCTGGAAACACTACTGCTGCCATTGGCAAGGTAATCCTTTTCGGTTCCCCACGTATCTTTCCATCAGTCATATGCTTTTCATAATCAGTGAGTTAATGACATTATATTGACTTTTGGTTCAACTTGTTCAAAATATATATTTTTTTTTAAAAAGGGGAAAAATGAACGGTAAGTTGTATATCCAATGCAAACAATGATGATCACTATGACTTATGTCCTAAGGCCATTGCTTAAAAAATGTTGCCTTGTAACTTTTGACTCTTCAGTTTTCTATTAGACCTGCCACCATTTTAAGATCCTAGATCAACTTGCATGAAATTTTGACATGTTCTGCCATCATTTTGTCAGGGCTTTGCTATTGGATCAGCTGCTCTTGTTTCCCTTGCTTTGTTTGGTGCCTTTGTGAGCAGGGCAGGCATCACTGTTGATGTGTTGACTCCAAAGGTCTTCATCGGGTTGCTTGTGGGAGCCATGCTTCCATACTGGTTTTCAGCCATGACAATGAAGAGTGTGGGAAGTGCAGCTCTCAAAATGGTTGAAGAGGTTCGCCGACAGTTCAATACTATTCCCGGCCTTATGGAAGGAAGAGCAAAATCAGACTATGCAACCTGTGTCAAAATCTCTACTGATGCTTCACTAAGGGAAATGATCCCACCTGGTGCTTTGGTCATGCTTACACCACTTATTGCTGGAACATTGTTTGGTGTGGAGACTCTTGCTGGGGTTCTTGCTGGTTCACTTGTTTCTGGTGTGCAGGTATGCGGCAATACTTGATCCTTTTGCTAGAGTCCATCTTTGTCACAATCCACCTACCTTACCATTACTCTTAAAAAATGAAACCAAAAAATAAAATTGCTTTCACTTGTTGATCAATATGTTTTCATATTTAGCCATAGTTGTGCAACTGCTCCTGCTTTGATTACTTCACAAAATTTTCAGGATAGCAAATTCATCCCTAATAATCTCTAATGAATCTTTAGTATGTAACAAGTTTTCTATTTTATATTTTTCTTCCTAGGTTGCCATCTCAGCTTCAAACACGGGTGGCGCATGGGATAATGCAAAGAAATACATAGAGGCAAGTACTTTGCTCTTCCGACTTTTGAATTGATAATGTTTTCTATTATATTTCAGAGTAAGACCTCATTGTGTTCTCAAGTTTGAGAGGTGCTTTCTTTGTATCAATCTTTGAGTTTACCGTTTTATTTTTACACTTTAATATGTCACTTTCAGGCTGGTGGTAATGAACATGCAAAATCACTAGGTCCTAAAGGGTCAGATGCTCACAAGGCCGCTGTCATAGGTGACACAATTGGAGATCCTCTCAAGGATACTTCTGGCCCTTCACTCAACATTCTCATCAAGCTCATGGCAGTCGAGTCCTTGGTGTTTGCTCCATTCTTTGCAGGCAAGGGCGGAGCTAGGATTTTTTGATTGAGGAGGCCAAATTTTGTTACTAATATGTTAGTCTCGAGTCAAGATAAACTGTCACACTCAGGCATAAACGCACATACACAAATATAAACATTAATATTTTGATACTAGAGTAAGTCATAATTTATAAATATATTGTATATAAAATTAATAACTTTCACATTCGTATATTCGCAAGATAATTTTTTAGGGGAATTTATCAACTTTTAAACTCCAATACTATACAAAAGCTGTTTAGTTTGATATTAAGTATATAAAAAAAAAAAAAAAAAAAAAAAAAGGAATTAGAGAAAACAAAAACTACATTGTCTCTATAACTACTAGATCAATTGAAAATTTAAATTGATTTTTAAGAGCAACATTGGACTAACTCAAACATTTGAGGGGGCTAACTTCTATTTTTGTAGCTAAATATTTAAATTTTTTAATACTTATACATAATATAAAATAATTTTTTAAAATTTTAGGGGGGCCATGGCCCCCCCCCCCCCCAAGCCTTGCTGTAGCTCCGCCCAGCTCATGGGGGCTTACTCTTCAAACTATTTTAAAATGGAGGTTCTATGTAGTAGGTTTAATTCCATTGTATCTTCACTTGTGGAGCAGTAAAGTTGATGAAGTTTTAAGTAATTAGTTGCTTCAAGTTGTAAAGAAAAAACTATGCGACTTTACTTAATAGACAATTTCCCATTAATAACCATGAAATACATATGTATATCTCATTATCTTGAGCTGAATTTTGTTTCTGTTTCAGACTTTCAGTCTTGTAGATGACATCGTTCTCAACACACACACACATATAGAGTCTTAATAATAATATTTCATTTCTCAAAGAAAAAAATATTAAAAAAAGAAAAGAAAAGAAGAGAGGAGAACCCAACTGAATGCGTCAACTGTCAAGGACCTTGCCAGATATGAACTGAAGCATGAGCTCCCATATGAGTTAAAGGTTTTACTGTAACTTGAACTAAACCTACATGTATGAAATTGTAACCTTATAATACTTTAAATTGGTTTAAACCTTAAGTTTAAGTTTTAAATGGTCTTTCAACTTCCTCCTGAAGATTTGATTATTTCTTTTATGTGAGATGGTTTGTGGACTTGTTGAAACTCGAAAGTGATTGAAACACTGTTTTTGAATATAAAAAAAAAAAAAATTATATATAATTCTGTACTTACAATGGGAGAGATAAATTTAAACTTGAATGTCTCTATGAGAAATACCAAGATATGATCCCTTAAGATCATGTTTTTAAAACTGAATTCTCAAAGAGGTGATTTTTCCAAATAATTTTACCACAATGTTATTTTTAATAATCAATATCCGAATAAAATTATTTTCTCAAAAAACCCCTTGTTACTAAGAGTTGCTTTCCTCTTCTCATTGTAGCTCATAGTTAGTACATGAATTTGACCCAAGTTGAAGGACATAAATTTGATCATATGATTTTGATGGCTCACATTATTCAAGGTTTCTTAGGCGAAAAAAAAAAGTAATCCATTCATTCTTTTTTTTTTTTTTAAGTCAATTGATTCATATTTTTTGTTTGTGTAATCAACTACTTTTAGAAACACTATACTTGGAAATACCTATTTTATCCTTAGCTTTTATACAAGACTTTTAAGTTTAACCAATTCATTTCTATTTGTCTACATTCTAATCATTTACATTTTTATTTATTTTCATTATATTCATAAAAAAAAAATCTTTAAATAGTTTTAAAATTGAAATCATGATTAAAAAACCTGGTTTTCATAATCGTTTTCATAATAGTTCTTTCAGAGGGAAAAAATTATACAGTAGTTAATAATTATTGTAAGGGCCAAATTTGACTTGGATCCAGAATAAGGGAGGATCTAAATCCAAATAACCCAAACAATAAATTTATAGAGTGCGGGAGAGAAAACTAGTCTGAATCTTGGGCTAAGATATTGGATTTTAGTGTAAAGCAACTAAAGCTATAAGCGTAGTTTTTGCCATGAGTCTCTTCAGACATGCCCTAATGATCTCCTTTTTTCCGATCCTTTTTCTTCTTTTTTCTTTGTCTTATATACTATGGCTCTTTTACCTTTTTCATCACCCACGTGTGGACTTGGCGTTCAAAGTTCCTTTTCGCCATCCCTCTTGCCCTCTCTTGAATCTTCCATTCTTAGCTGGAAGGCTGCCCGCCCACTGTTCAGGTATCACCTCCACATTAATGCGGCCAGAAGGTTAGTTGGGAAGCATTTAATGCGGAGGTGACAGTACCTTTAGATATTTGTTATTTCTTACTATTATCCTTTATTTTATATTTCCCCCTTTACTTTGTTATAAGGTTCGTCCCAGGCGTTGCTCTGTGTGATTAATGAGTTCACCAGATACCTCGGACAAAAGTCCCGAGGTGACCATCGTCCTCGAACACGGCCCCATTTCTCACAAGCATGCTTCACCTCTCATCGGAGGGTAATTTTGTCCATTCATTTGCCAGCTGTCCTCGGATATTCGTTTGTCCTTACACTGGATATTGGGCCGGGCCCTTTCCTGCTTCATTTGTACGAATGAGGATAGTATTGGGCCTGGCCTCCTCCCATACAGTTTGAACACAGGGCAAAATTGGCCCACACAATAGCCCCTCAAAATCTTGCTTTTCGGCTCCTCGGGAGAAAAGGAGGATTTTGATTCTCTCTTCGGATCTCCCTTATGATCTGGTTCTGTTGGGTCAAATCATAGCAGCACGTGTTTATCTTCTCGCGACTCACTCCTGACTCTTCAGTGTCCAGGAAGCGCCTTTATTTAATTTTGGCAACCCTTTTGTCTCCCACGTTCAACGGTGAGATGACAATCCAACGGTGGTTGGGCCTTCTGGGAATTTGGGCGGGCGAACTCCCGCTTTTAATTTTTGCGCAACTGGAAGCAGTCTTTCAAATCAATTTCTTGTCACTTTTGAACGATTGCGTTATTCTAGAACCTGATACTTTATTTCTTTCTCTCGTTCCTTTGCGCGTCTACAAATACATAAATCCTGTCCGAGGACCATTTCTCACACCTGTAAGTCCTCCTAAACTTTCTTTAACTTTTATTCCTTTTATTGTAGAATCTCTCCCCTAGGGCCTCTTCAAAAATGGGTAGATTTAAGGAGTTAGTAGATACCGAGGAGGGAATGAGAAATTTTAGGACTAAGTATAACATCCCTCCTCATGTGGGCGTTAGATACGCGGCACAGGGCGAATGGTATGATGAAAGAAAAACAAATGAGGTTGTCATTCCTATGATCGCTTTCATAGAAGGGGGGATGACCATTCCCATGGGCACCCTCACTAGGAACTACCTTAGGTATTTTAGGTTATCCCCCACCCAATGCGCGCCGAATATGTTTAGGCTATTAGGAAGTATAGAAGCCCTGAACGAAAGAATGAACTTGAATTTGACCCACCATGATATAAACTGGGTTTACAACCTCCAGCACCTAAAAAATCAGGGGTACTACCTAAAATCCAGGCAGGCAGAGGTCAGGATGATTCAGTGTCTCCCTCAATCTAATAAGGGATTAAAAGAAGATTTCTTAATCTTCTCTGGACAGTGGCATGATGGCTTACCATGCCCAGTTAAAGAGGGTGAGCCAGGTGGGGATCCAACTTACTTAATCTTTACGTTTAACTTTTCAGATTCTAGTTTTCCCATTGTCGTCGGCTTACACTAAAGCGACTCTTTATTGTCTCTATTGACACTGCAGATCCCCGCGCTACTTCGCCATCATTGCGCTTAGTTAACAAAACCAGTTTGGATAGAGTTCTCCGAGCCGAAATCTACGTCAACCCATTAGACGGTCAGTTAAGAGCAGCTCATCTCATCCTCGGCTACAACCCTATATCATGCGCATTTCAAGCCCCGTCGTGCGTGATAAAGGCTAAGGATCCTCGGCTTCGCAGAATCAGCGTTGCTTACGAAGGATTCGTAGTTCCCCAAGGTATCCCTTTTCCAGAATACTCTCAGCACGCCGAGGAACTGCCCGTTGCCAGTCTCGCCGAAGTCGCTCCATCTTCTCCCCACACTTCTCAAGTAAAGGAGGAAGAAGAAGCTGAACGAGAAGAAGGAAGTTTTGTGGACCTAGCCTCGACCACAGAAGATTACAAAGTCTTTGACTTACTTACTCCATCACCCAACACTCCTGAAGATATGGGCATTCAGAGGAAGCCCCAACGTAGCCTCCAAGAGCTCTTGAAGAGCCAACCTGGGAGGGGGGAGGCTGGAAGGCCTACCCAACCCAAGCTTCCTCCCCCTCCTCCCAAGTCCCCTCCTCGTGCCCCTCGGCCAGCTCCTCCACCCAGGGCTGAACAACCTGATCCAAAGAGGAGAAGGGAGCCCAAGGGTAAGGAGATAGTGGAGACTGGGAGGACTCGCTCCTCCAGTGAAGAGGAGTCCCATAGGCCGACGAAGCAGCTAAAGATCGGCCATGCTCCCAGTCGAGGACCAGAGCCTGGAGAGGTTCAACAGTCTGAACCCCGGGCATGGCTTCCAGCTCCCATGCTAGGGGGTGAACCTCTGACTGATGATGCCTCGATTAGAGATTACAACGGGGGCATTGGCTGCCATGTAGCCTCGGCATTGGAAGAAACACTCCTGCTGCCCAGAGATATGATAGAGCTGCGAGGTTTAAGGAGGAATGAAGTAGTTCTCCAAGCCAAGCGGTCTCTAGGCATGGTATATGTTGCTACTCTTCAACTTTTGTTCTTTTCTTTTCACTAGGCATAATGGTTATTTCACGTTACTTGTACATACACACATTGTTATTCTTACACATTTTCTTTTACGTTTGTTTTGTTGTTGTTGTTGTTCTCTTTTTTTTTTATAGGTTGTTCAAGGCATATTCAGAATGGAGGAGATATACCATTCCGTCGCACAACAGTTAGACGATGAGAGACAAAGAAGGGTCTCTGCTGTGCAGACGTTGAATATCGCCGAGAACAGCAACAAGGACCTCAAGGATAAATTAAAGACTGAGGAGTAGCTAAAGAAAAGTGCTGAGGCTGCCTTGAAGGGGGCTGAGACCCAAGCTGAGAGCCAGAGGAAACTGGTTATTGAGGTTAAAGGGCAGTTGGTTACGGCCAAGGAGCAAATTGCAACTTTAAGGCAGCAACTGGAGGAGGCTAACCAGCTTAAAGTCTTGGCCGAAAAAGCGAAAATGCAAGCTGAGGAGGATAAACTCAAGGCCGAGAAGGAGAGAGACGAGGCAGAGCAGCATGGATATGACGTTGGTGTGGCTGAGACCGAAGACGCTCTTAGGGCTGAGGTCCCTGTCGTCTGCCGCGCCTACTGCGCCCAAACTTAGGAAGAGGCTCTCAACCAGGCTAGGGTTGAAGCCTCATCAGGGCTGAGGAAGCCAGAAAGCATCATCTTCCCCTCAGCCTTGCAAATTCCTAAGCAGGCTGAAACGGCCCCTCTCGTGCCTCAGCCAACTGCCGAGGGCTCCTCTCAGCCCTTTCCCTCTGCTGCCCAACCAGAACAAGGTAAAGAGAAAGAGATCCAAAAGGGGCCCCTTTCAGGTGAAGTGACTGAAGCCCCTCAACCAGGGACAGCTTCTCAAGATTTTGAGAAGCAGTTAGCCTTAGTCACTTTACCTGCACATGAGTCTCTTAAGGACAAAGAGAAAGAGACCAACTCTGAGGCAGCTAACTAGGCTTCCAAACCAAAGCTCCAGATCAAATTGAAGCCTTAGTTTTATATTATTATTATTTTTTTTAAATAGTGATAACAATTGTAATTTCATCTTCTGTGCTTAAAGGCCAATTTTGATAATGTATGAAACACTTTTCTCTATTTCAAGTAATATTTGTCAGCATCATTATTTTACTTAACTGTATCATATTTACTTTGCTCTGTTCTTTGTTTACTTTCATAACATGATACATTATCAAGGAACCAGCACACATTAGTGAGGAACAAGATGAATTAATAAAACATAATGTTGATCTTTCAAAAATGTATCTCCCTTTTATTTAGTTCCCTAATAAGTTTCACAAATTTCAGGCGATATCACAACGCCTAAACGATAAGTAGGATGTGAACATATTGAATCATACTTACACTTACTTGACATCCACGAAGTCAATCATGGCCTATAAAGCAGGTCAAGACTTAATCCAGAAAATAATAACTTATATTCAAGATCATGTTCTAAAGATTTCATCACAACATATATTCCATTGAATATATTCCTTAACACTGCTCGGACAATTATTTTTTTCAAGATTCATGGTCCGAGGACAAAACACGGATGACTTACTATTTCTCATTTTAAGAGATGTTCTGCAATATTAATTTCCACTAAGTTTGTGGTCCGAGGACCTGACTTAACTTAGTTTCTGTTTAATATTTCAATAGATGTCATAGGATATTAATTTCCACTAAGTCTGTGGTCCGAGGACCTGACATAACTTAGTTTCCGTTTAATATTTCAATAGATGTCATAGGATATTAATTTCCACTAAGTCTGTGGTCCGAGGACCTGACATTACTTAGTTTCTGTTTAATATGTCAATAAATGTCATAGGATATTAATTTCCACTAAGTCTGTGGTCTGAGGACCTGACATTACTTAGTTTCTGTTTAATATGTCAATAGATGTCATGACATTACTTAGTTTCTGTTTAATATGTCAATAGATGTCATAGGATATTAATTTCCACTAAGTCTGTGGTTCAAGGACCTGACATTACTTAGTTTCTGTTTAATATGTCAATAGATGTCATAGTGTAAAAAGAAGCAAGAGGAAAACAAGATAACTTTTATTATCAATAGTAATACCTTTTCAGATTATTTACATTCCAAGGGTGAAGTACAGCTCTCTCATCTACATCTTCTAAGTAATAAGCTCCTATTCCTGCCACCGTCGTGATGCGATACGGTCCCTCCCAATTGGGCCCTAATTTTCCCCAAGCAGGGTTTTTAGCGTTTCCCACAACTCTCCTCAAAACCAAATCTCTTGGGGCCAATGGTCTCAACTTCACGTTAAGATCGTATCCTTGCTTTAGCTTATGTTGATAGTAGGCTAACTGCACCCTAGCGTTTTCTCGCCGTTCTTCAATTAGATCCAGGTTCCCTTTTAGTAATTCTTCGTTTCCATCAGGAGTAAATCCACCAGATTTCATTGTAGGGAAACCACTCTCTAGTGGTATTACGGCTTCAGCCCCATACGTCATTGAGAAGGGGGTTTCACCAGTGGACTTCCGAGGCGTTGTCCTGTAGGTCCACAGCACGTGGGGTAGCTCCTCAACCCATCTTCCCTTGGCGTCATCTAACCTCTTCTTTAATCCATTCACGATGGCCTTATTTACGGCCTCAGCCTGCCCATTTCCTTGCGGGTAGGCTGGAGTGGAATACCTGTTTTTTATTCCCAGATCAGAACAGTACTTCCTGAAGGCTTTACTGTCAAATTGAAGACCGTTATCCGAGATGAGGATGTTGGCAACACCGAACCGCGTAATTATATTCTTCCAGATGAATCTTTTGACATCCGTATCCCTGATATTGGCTAAAGGTTCAGCTTCAACCCATTTGGTAAAATAATCTGTGCATACCAGGAGGTATTTTCTGTTCCTCACAGCTTTGGGGAAAGGACCCACAATATCTAGGCCCCACTGAGCAAAAGGCCATGGACTAGAAAGCGGATTGAGCGTTCCTCCAGGTCGGTGGATATTCGGTGCAAATCTTTGGCACTGATTGCATTTCTTGACATATTCTTGCGCCTCCTTCTGCATGTTTGGCCACCAATATCCTTGGGTAAGAGCCCTGTGGGACAATGACCTTCCTCCTGTATGACTTCCACAAACCCCTTCATGCAACTCCTCCAAAAGTGTCTCCGATGCCTTTGGGTGCACACACAATAAGTAAGGCCCAGAGAACGAACGCTTGTACAATTTTTTGTCTTCTGACAACCAAAACCGAGGAGCTTTCCTCAGTACTTTGTCAGCCTCGGATTTTTCTACAGGTAGTACATCTTTTTCCAGGAACAGTGATATGGCATCCATCCAGCTGGGACCCAGCGTAATCTGATGTATCCGTGGTGCACCTCGATGCGTCAGAGCTCGCGTATATAGGTCTTCCACCAGGATTACCCGAGGTAGATCCTGAGCCGAGGACGTGGCAAGAGTGGCCAGCGAATCTGCATGGGTGTTCCCATTTCTAGGAACATGAGACAAGTCAAAAGCTTCAAACTTTTCCTGTATATTCCTGACCAGACACAAATATTCTAGCATCCTTGAATCTCGCGCCTCTAGATCACCTCTTACTTGTCCCACAACCAGTCTTGAGTCCGAAAAAACTCTCACTGCTTTTCCCCCCAGTTTTTGCACCATCTGCATCCCTTGCAGCAAAGCTTCATACTCAGCTTCGTTATTCATAGCGGAGAAATTCAGTCTAAAGGACTTCTCTATGGTAATCTTTTCAGGGGACACCAGTACTAGCCCCACTCCTGATCCCCGCTGATTGGCTGCTCCATCAACATACAATTCCCAATATTGTAGGCCCTGAACAGAGGCCATGCCTACCAATCTTCCCTCCACTGGTTCGTCTCCTCTTTCCACCTCTTTTGGAGATTCAGCAAACTCAGCCACCAAATCAGCGAGCACCTGTCCCTTGATTGAGGTACGAGGCATGTACTTTATATCAAAAGTCCCTAGAATCGTACCCCATTTGGCTACCCTCCCTGTATAATCGGCGCTCCTGAGCACTGACTTGAGGGGGAGTTGAGTTAGGACGACCACAGTATGCGCCTGAAAGTAATGGGGGAGTTTCCTCGTGGCATGCACCACAGCCAATATCGCTTTTTCCAGTGGTAGATAGCGCACCTCGGCTTCATTAAGCGACTTGCTCATATAATAGACTGGTCGTTGTACACCATCATCCACCCGTATGAGCACAAGGCTTATGGCATGTGAGGCAACAGCGAGGTAAAAGAAAAGGACTTCGTCCACCACTGGGCTGGACATTATAGGCAGATGGGATAGGTAATGTTTAAGTTCTTAGAAGGCCCTGACACACTCCTCGGACCATTGAAACTCTTTCCATTTATGTAACAAAAGAAAGAAAGGTCTACACCTTTCTGCTGATCTGGATATGAACCGATTTAATGCTGCCATCATCCCAGTAAGCTTCTGGACTTCCTTTGGATTCCGAGGTGGTTGCAAGCTATTGATTGCTTTAATCTGTTCTGGGTTTATCTCAATCCCCCTATGAGTCACCATGTATCCTAGGAACTTCCCTGACCCCACTCCAAAGGAGCACTTAGAGGCGTTCAGACGCAGCTTGTGCCACCTCAGAATTTCAAAAACATTGGTAAGATCTGCCAAGTGTTCAGATGCTAACTTGCTCTTCACCACCATATCATCAATGTAGACTTCAATAGTTTTTCCCAACCGTGATTCAAACATCTTTGTCATCATCCGTTGATAGGTCGATCCTGCATTTTTCAGGCCAAAAGGCATTACTTTGTAGTGATAGTTCCCCACAGGAGTGACAAAAGCTGTTTTTTCCTGATCCTCCACTGCCAATGGTATTTGATGATAACCTTGGAAGGCTTCCAGGAAACTCATCCGGGGATGGCCTACTGTCGCATCTACCAACTGATCTATCCTCGGCATAGGGAAAGGATCCTTGGGGTAGGCCTTGTTAAGGTCTGTAAAGTCTACGCAGACGCGCCATTTCCCCGTCTTCTTCTTCACCACTACGGTGTTAGCCAACCACTAGGGGTAGAAAATCTCTTTAATAGCCCTTGCCTGTTTGAGTTTAACCACCTCAGCCTTTATTGCCTCCACGTGTTCACTCGAGGGTCGCCGAGGAGGTTGCTTTTTTGGAGTCACTGAAGGATTTACATTTAAACGATGACAGATGAATTCTGGATTCAGACCAGGGCTTCATAGGCGTCCCATGCAAAAACGTCCACGTTTCCCTTTAAAAGCTCAACCAACTCTTCCTTCTCCTGCGGGGGCAGTCGAGCCCCAACGTGGAAGAATCCTTCACGGTCGTCCCCTATGATCACCCTTTCCAGGCCCTTACAATTCATCTCGTCATCTGGCCCCCCACACAGTGACGACGAGGCCCCCAACTGCTATAAGACATTCTCTTTACCGGCTGAGGCGCCAGTCTCTGGCTTGTGCTGAATTGCTGCAATTAGGCATTGCCTAGCCATAGACTGGCTTCCCACTATCTCCAGCACTTGACCTTCAGAGGGATACTTCACTTTCTAATGAAGGGTGGAGGAAACGACGCCTAAAGAATGCAGCCACGGCCTACCCATAATGGCCGTGTATGGAGAGAAGGCATCTACCACGATAAAATCTACCTCAACCACATCCAATCCAGTTTGCACAGGCAGTCTGATCTGGCCCCTGGGGACCACCATCTTACCCTCGAAACTCACCAAAGGCGAGCTGTAGGCAGATAAATCCTCGGGCTTTAAACCCAGACCCTTAAAGAGGTCAGGATACATAATCTCCGCTGCACTTCCCTGGTCGATCATGACCCTCTTCATATCGTATCCGCCAATTCTAAGGGTAACCACCAGAGCATCGTCATGTGGCTGTATGGTTCCCTGTTTGTCCGCTTCTGAAAAACTCAGCACTAAAGGGACATTCGTCTTGGCTCTCTTCGGCATTGAATTAGGCTCATCATCGGTGTAATGTGATACTGACATTATTCTGGTTGGGCAGGATCCAGTCCTCCTTGGGGCGGCAAATATAACATTGATGGTTCCCAGAGGAGGTTTGGATGCAGGATTTCCCTGAAACGTTGTACCTGTCTGGCCTCCTCGGCCACTGGAATGATGCAATAGGTGCTTTAACCTCCCTTCTCGGACCAGCTGCTCTAAATGGTCCCATAAGTTCCGACAATCCTCAGTAGCATGACCATGATCTTGATGATATTGGCAATACAGGTTTTGGTTACGATTGCTTGGATCTCCTGCCATTTTATTCGGCCATTTAAAAAATGGTTCATTCCTTACTTTTTCCAAAATTTTCTGCACTGGCTCTCGAAATACAACATTGACTGCCTGAGTATTGGCAGATGCAGATTGCCCTAAAAAGTCTCTCTGAGGACGATTGTTCTGTAGCCGATCCGACCTGGAATCCCTCATCTCCTGAGGAATCGCCTTCGCTTTTCCCTTACCTTGCAATTGATCTTCCTCAATTCTTCTATACTTATCAATCCTATCCATCAACAGGTGTACACTGGTGACATGTTTGCCGATGAGTGATTTTCTCAGATCATGCTCCGTCGGTAGCCCTACCTTAAATGTACTAATGGCCACATCATCATAGTCCCCATCTATCTCGTTAAACATCTCCCAATATCTGTCCGAGTAAGCCTTCAAGGTCTCTCCTTCACGCATGGACATTGATAGTAGAGATCCTAATGGCAAAGGTACCCTACTGCACGTGATGAAGTGCGCTCCAAAGGACTGGGTAAGTTTTTTGAAAGAATCAATGGAGTTTGCCCTAAGGCCATTAAACCATCTCATTGCCATTGGACCCAAGCTGGATGGAAAGATCTTACACATTAAAGCCTCATCCTTCGAATGGACGGCCATTTTTTGATTAAAATGGCTTACATGCTCCATAGGATCTGTTCGGCCATTATAAAGAGAGAAAGTTGGTTGGTTAAATCGCCGAGGAAGGCTGGCACCCTCAATCCGTCGTGTAAAAGGCGATTTGGCCACTTGACTCAAGGCCTCGTTCATGGCTTTGTTCCTTAGGCCCTTATGCAAAGTACTTTTGCTTTTCCACCTATAATTACTGTATTCTTCATCACCGGAGAAGGTTTCACTAGGTGGAGTTTTAGATCTTTGCCTATATGTATCATCCTCTGTATCCCCAGAGGAAGACTCAGATTCAAATGGTGCCCGTCTCTGCCGCGCGCGACGTAACTTCCTCTTCAATTCATCTATCTCATGTTGCATGTCCTTCTCATTCTCTGCATGGGATACATGACTTTTCCCACGCGATTGACTTCTATTAGTGTGCATGGTTTGCCCACTTTGCTCATGACCTCCCCTCTGTTGAGGGTGGACCCCCGAGTAGTTATGCTACGAACCCCCTGAAGCCACCTAGTGCGGGTTGTCATTATCCTGATGTGGCCCTACCGTTGGTTGATGCGAACCTGATTCTTCCATTTTATGCACTAAACCCAAATCTCTTTTTGATCAGATCAAGCAATTCCCCACAGACGGCGCCAATTGTAAGGGCCAAATTTGACTTGGATCCAGAATAGGGGAGGATCTAAATCCAAATAACCCAAACAATAAATTTATAGAGTGCGGGAGAGAAAGCTAATCTGAATCTTGGGCTAAGATATTGGATTTTAGTGTAAAGCAACTAAAGCTATAAGCGTAGTTTTTGCCATGAGTCTCTTCAGACATGCCCTAATGATCTCCTTTTTTCCGATCCTTTTTCTTCTTTTTTCTTTGTCTTATATACTATGGCTCTTTTACCTTTTTCATCATCCACGTGTGGACTTGGCGTTCAAAGTTCCTTTTCGCCATCCCTCTTGCCCTCTCTTGAATCTTTCATTCTTAGCTAGAAGGCTGCCCGCCCACTATTCAGGTATCACCTCCACATTAATGCGGCTAGAAGGTTAGTTGGGAAGCATTTAATGCGGAGGTGACAGTACCTTTAGATATTTGTTATTTCTTACTATTATCCTTTATTTTATATTTCCCCCTTTACTTTGTTATAAGATTCGTCCCAGGCGTTGCTCTGTGTGATTAATGAGTTCACCAGATACCTCGGACAAAAGTCCCGAGGTGACCATCGTCCTCGGACACGGCCCCATTTCTCACAAGCATGCTTCACCTCTCCTCGGAAGGTAATTTTGTCCATTCATTTGCCGGCTGTCCTCGGATATTCGTTTGTCCTCACACTGGATATTGGGCCGGGCCCTTTCCTGCTTCATTTGTACGAATGAGGATAGTATTGGGTCTGGCCTCCTCCCATACAGTTTGAACACAGGGCAAAATTGGCCCACACAATTATAGTTTTCTAAAAGAAAAAAAAAATGAAAAAGAGAAGAGAAAAGGAAAAAAAAATTCTACTTTGTATCAAGTAGAACCAATCTTACCTTGGGCAATTTTGTCTGATTAGCCATTTTTTACCAAAATAGCACCCCTTTTGAAATATTTTAAGACTGGCCCTAATACTAAAATCTAGCTCTAATTAAATTTTGCTGAGGTGACAGTAATGTGGCTTTTTTCTAATGAAAAATGATAGGTGGAACTAAAATTTTTAAGTTCTTCTTTTGCCACATTTTTCTTTTATGGCAGATTGTGACTAGAGCCTATTTTTTCCACATGGATTCATAACTTTTTTTTCAACTCATAATCAACTATGTGAGAGAGTTGTAATAAAAGTTGTGCATTTTGTTTCTAGTGCTATATGTAATGGAAACTAAATTTTTCATAATTTGTTTTTTTGAAATTTTTTAGGGGAAAAAGAAAAAAAAAAAAACTGATTTTGTTGAAATTTTTTTAAAATATTTTTGATAAAAATAATATTAAAACTTCCCTATAATGGTGAACTAACAAATGCCCTAAAGCCCCAAAGACATTAGTTGAATGGAACATATTTTTTTTGTTTTTTTGTTTTTTATTTTTTATTTTTAACAAACTATTAAAGCTTAGTGAAATTGACAAATCAACAAATGCCCTAAAATCCTAAAGACCAATTGAATTGACGAACTTTTCAATAGCTTTCAATAACTTAGAGATGAAAATTCAACTTCTTAAAGCTCGTTTGGTACGTGTGTTTAAACAACAGTTTTTAATTTTTTTTGAAAATATATGAGTAATGTTGTTTAAAAATTGAAAATATGTGTTTAAGTTTATGTTCCAACAAACTCTTAAAATCTAGAGAAGAAAAAACAGAAGTCTTGGTAAACTTTTGGTGAACAAAAATAGTATATTTTTATCCTTTCACCTTTCCTCAATCTAACCATCATTTCTCTCATTCTCAAAGTCTCTTGTCTGTCTCTCTCTGGTCTTGGCTACTCCATTGTCTCACTCTCTCATTCTCTCAAACTCGGCGCCTCTTCCATTTGCTGCTGTTGCTGAACTCATAGAACAACAACATAGCTAAATCTGTTTGCCTAATCTGTTTAGTTATAACATATTGATCAATGGATATTGCAAAAATAAAAGAATTAATGAGGCAATGCATCTCTTTTGTGAAACGTCCAACAAGGGAATGATTCCTGATGTTGTGACATATAGCACTCTTATAAGGGAGTTTTGCCTAATGGAGAGACTTTAGGCTGCGCTAGAGCTATTCCATAAGATGCAAGATTGTGGCGAATGTCCAAGTCCCCAAACCTATGCTATCTTGTTGGATGGCCTTTGTAAGAACAAAAAAATTGGTGAGGCAATGGCATTGTTTCAAGAGATGGAAGACGAAAAGTTGGACCACAATATTGTGATCTACAACATCTTGATTGACGGTTTGTGTAATATTAAAGAACTTACAGCTGCAAGAGAACTCTTTAATAGTCTGCCATTGAAGGGATTGCAACCTAATGTTTGGACATATACCATAATGATCAGAGGGCTTTGCAAAGAGGGACTAATAGATGAAGCATGTGAGCTGCTTGAGAAAATGGATGGGAATGGTTGTTCACCTAATGATCGTACATATAACACACTCATCCAAGGTTTATTGCAATGGAATGAGACATCAAAGGCTATAGAATTTGTTAAGATAATGGTTGAAAAGGGTTTTTCAGCAAATGCGTCTACTGCATCCATGTTGATTGACTTATTATCTGCAGATCCAGGAGATAAAGTACTTAAAGAATTACTTCAATAATTTGTATGAAGACTTTAGTTTTTCAATTTCATGAACAACTTTCATAATTTAGCACTTTGCTAGTCAATCTATAAGAAGTATGTATATTTGTTGGAAGTTGTTATTTACCTTTTATGAAGTGATTCTATACTCCAAACTTGTGATCGTATAGGCTTGGGGCTCCCATGCTTTCCCACGGGTATCTTTCAGTTTGTCGGCTCCTCTTATTCGCTTGCTGAATAATAATTCTTTTTGTCGGTGATATACTACTTTCGTGGACTTTTCAAAATCTAACAGAACCAAATATAACTTCTCAAATGTTGCTTCCGATCTTCATTCACTTGTTTTCTCTTTTTACTATTTATCTAACTGACAAAGTCCTGTAGAGTGGAGACTGAATATGCAAAATATCAGAGGCTTCTACCTGTATGCTTGCTTTTCATTATTGAGGTCAACATCCTCTGGTTGATTAGGATGTAATCTGTGGACACTTGACTTGCTGCATCATTGCCACGTTGGATTTGCCAAGCTGTGTAGTTAACTGACCTTTTTTTTTTTTCTTCAGCGTTTAGACCATCACATTTTCTCACCCCCAAGTCCTCATTGGTGAAGAATAACCTTCAGATTTAAGTGACGTTTACTGTCCATGTTATTTGTATATTGTCTACATTTAGAGGACCCTGTTTTAATGTAAATCTACAATTTTCACTCGCATAAATCTGTGTTGCTGCTGTGTTTAAAAATTTTTGGTGTTCGGTTTTCAAGATAGAATAGCAGGCTGATTTTGCAGCTTTGCAGTTAGTTATGGATTTTGTATTCTTTCTTTGTCAAGTAAGTCTGCCATTAGTTGTGTTTTAAATTTTGGATTTTGCTATTTGTTTTCTTATTAGACACAGTATGTTTATGTTTATGTATGCTAGCTCTCTCATAGTCGTTTTGTTGTTTTGTCGCATTGCATATGTTTGTGAAAATGCATATTAGAATTAATGTGGATTACTTTTACTATAATGGTCCTTATTCTGATGCAACATAGTAATCGTGGCTATCAATGGTTATTGATGGGCTGAAGGAAAGTTAATGCTACAAACCAAGTGGTGCTCAGTCATGTCATAGATGAATTGCTCTAACCTGAATAGTTATCTTTGTGCTAAGAAAAATGGAACAGGAATTTACAAATTCATCAACATAGGGACGTGGACATTAGAACGTATTTGAAGCCCAAGCAAAACAATTAAAAAAAAAAAAAAAACTTTCCTGTGAAACTTGTGTCAAAATCTCTACTGATGCTTCAGTAAGGGAAATGTTCCCACATGGTGCTTTGATTATGCTTGCCCCTACTTATTTCTGGAACCTTCTTTGGAGAAAAGACACCTGCTAGTTCACTTGCTCCTGGCGTGCAGTTATGTTGCAATACTTGATCCTCCTTTTTGAATGCCGTATTGCCTCAATCCACCTACCATAAAATTACCCCCTAAAAATGAAATAAGACTTGCTTTCACTTGTAGATCAATGTGTTTTCATATTTAGCCATAGTTTTTGCAATTGTTCCTACCTTGATTACTTCTCAAATTTGTTAGGATAGCAATTTCATCACTAATAATCCCTTCTATATGTTGTTCTTTTCTGTTGAATGAATGTATATTATTTAACAAGCTTTATATTTTATGTATTTCTTCCTAGGTTGCCATCTCAGCTTCCAACACAGGTGGCGAATGGGATAATGAAAAGAAATACAGTACTTTGCTTTTACAACATTTAATTTATTAATGCTTTCTAGGTTCTACTAGCCTACTATATTTCAAAGATAGACTTCCTTGTGTGCTCAAGTTTTAGAGGTGCTTTCTTTGTGTAGTCTGAGTTTTACCTTTTGATTTATTTAGTTTAATATTGTACTTCCAGGCTGTTGGTAATGAACATGCAAAAGCACTTCTCCTAAGGGTCAGATGCTTACAAGGTGACTGTCATAGGTGACACAATTGGAGATCATCTCAAGGATTCTTCCGGTCCTTTACTCAATATTCTTATCAAGCTCATGGCAGTCGAGTCCTTGGTGATTGGTCCATTTTTTGCAATGCACGGGGCCGTAATCTTCAAATTGCTATGTAGTAGGTTTGATTCCAGTATATATTTTCACTAGTGGAGCAGTGAAGTTGGAGTTGTTAATATAATTTGTAGCTTCAAGTTGTTAAGGAAAAACTATGTGGCTTTACTTAGTCAACAATTTTTTATTAATAATTCACAAAATACATATTTATATCTTGTACTGAAATTTATATTCATGAACCAAGCTGTTTGCGAACAGTTTGAGCTCAGCTTGGGAAAAAACATATTTTTATTCATTTGTTTTAGCAAACAAACCAAGCATAAGCCGGAGTTTAAGCTCGATTATTAAACATGCAAAGCTCAATATAATAACATGTTCATGAATACGCTCGTGAACACAAAGACTTGATTTAATTATATATATATATATATATATATATATATATATAATATTATACTTTTATATATAAACGTGTTTAAAAATATATTTGTATAAGTTTGTAAATAAATTCATTGGATATTAAAATATTATTTGTAGTTTATTTATAATATTAACCGTCAATTTGTAATACAAATTAATAAATTTGTTCAGGAATAAAATATTTTTTTAATGATTTTACTATACATATAAGAAAAGAATAAATTGATCAAGTAACTCGTAAACAAGCTCAGCAAGAAAAATATTTAAGTTTGAACATAATCTTATTTGGTAATAAAATTGAACTCAACTAGTGTTCAAAACAAAATTTAATCTACTTTTAATACTCCACTATACTCGACTCAGCGCCCGGCTAGTTTACTATCCCACAAACACGGATTTTTAAAAATAATAACCAAATCTCTCAAACTATTTTATTAGTTAAGTAACCTTTCAAACTATTTTCGTTTCTAACAATTCGAGTCCAGAGGACTCGATTTTGCCATTTGAAAATGTACTTGAAAATCAAGTGTGAGACACTTGATTTTCAAACTCGAGTTTCTCACACTCGATTTCCAAGTACATTTTCAAAGGGCAAAATCGAGTCCTCATGACTCGAATTGTTAGAAACAAAAATAGTTTGAAAGGTTGCCTAACTAATAACATAGTTTCGGATTTATAGATATTTTTTAAGAAAATCCCCACAAACACACACACCAACCATGCAAACTATCCCGAAAAGTCCTATAACAGCAAAGTTTAAGTAAATGAGTTGAAAATCAGGGGATGGTGTATTTTAATTTTTAATCCAGACAGAGACAGAGACACAGTAGCTGCCTAGTTTCCTTCTCTCTCTCTCTCTCTCAAAGACACTCGCTTCATTCTCTTGAGTCTTAACAATCTTCAGGAAAATGGGTACGCTACTTCATGCTTCTAAATTAACCAACTCTTCTTTTTATATCCAAATCCAATCCTTCTTTCAGTATTGCTATTACACGTAAAACCCTTCCATTTCTATTTCCATTTCATGCTCTTTCTTGTTCTTCTTCTTCTTATTATTATTGTTATTCTACTCTTAATACTACTAGTAGAAAAAACCCAAAACAGAATCAGAATCAGTTCTTGAAATCTATGAGAGATGAGTGCAAAGCTGGAAGCTTTAGTAATGTTGATCATGCCATAGACCTGTTTGATACAATGCTTCACATGCGCCCTTTGCCTTCCATTCTGGATTTTACTCTATTGTTGAATGCCATTGCAAGAATGAAGTAGTACTCTCTAGTCATTACTCTAATTAAATAAATAGAATCATTTGGCATCTCTCCTGATCTTTATACTCTTACTATTTTGATTAGCTGCCATTTGAACCGTGTAGATTTCGGGTTCTCTGTCTTAGCAACAATTTTGAAACTTGGTTTTCAACTAAACCATGTAACTCTAACCACTCTTGTCAAGGGCCTCTGTCTTCAAGGTAACATTGCTAGAGCTGTGAGGTTGGTAGAAGATATGGAGAAGAATGGGTATAAACCGGATGCAATTACTTGTGGAACGATACTAAATGCTCTGTGTAAGATTGGTAAGACTGATATGGCTATTGGGTTGCTCAGGAAGATAGAAAAAAAGTATTTTGAACCTAATGTAGTGTTCTACAACACAATCATTGACAGATTATGTAAGGATAGATTGGTAATTGAGGCTTTGAACCTTTTATCTGAAATGCAAGGTAAAGGCATTCAGCCAGATCTTGTAACTTACACGTGCTTAATTCAAGGCCTATGCAATTTTGGCCAATGGAGGGAGGCTACTACTTTGTTGAATGAGATGACTCAAAGGAAGATCATGCCAAATGTGCAAACCTTTAGCATAATGGTGGACACATTTTGCGAAGAAGGGATGTTGACCGTGGCAAATGAAGTTTTTACTGTGATGATTCAAAGAGGCATTGAACCTAACACAGTCACATATGGCTCTTTGATTGATGGTTATTGTTTGCAAAACAAAATTGATGTTGCTATCAAAACATTTAATATGACGGTTGAGAGAGGTTGTTCACCTGATGTGTTTAGCTATAACATAATAATTAATGGATATTGCAAAAATAAAAGAATTGATGAAGCAAGGAGTCTCTTTGATGAAATGTCCAACAAGGGAGTGGCTCCCAGCGTTGTGACTTACAACACTCTTATAGGTGGGTTTTGTTAAGTGGAGAGACCCCAAACTGCACTAGACCTATTTCATAAGATGCAGGCATGTGGCCAACTTCTAGATCCCCAAACCTATGCTATCTTGTTGGATGGCCTTCATAAGAACAAAAAAATTGGGGAGGCAATGGCATTGTTTCAAGAGATGGAAGATAAAAATTTGGACCACAATATTGTGTTTTACAACATCTTGATGGACAGTATGTGCAATGTCGGGGAACTTACAACTGCAAGAGAAATCTTTAATATTCTTCTTGCAAAAGGATTGCAACCTGATGTTCGGACTTACACTATAATGATCAAAGGGTTTTGCAAAGTGGGGCTAATTGATGAAGCGAGTGAATTGCTAGAGAAAATGGATGAGAACCATTTTTCTCCTAATGATCGCACATATAACACAATCATCCAAGGGTTGTTGCAACAGAATGAGACAGCAAAGGCTATCGAACTTATTAAGATAATGGTTGACAAGGGATTTTCAGCAAATGCAACCACTGCATCCATGTTGGTTGACTTGCTATCTGCAAATCCAGGAGATAAAGCACTTCAAGAATTACTTCATTATTAAGACTTTGCCAAACAATCTATAAGTTGTATGTAAATTTGTTGGAAGTGGTTATTTACTTTTTATGAGTGAAAAAAGAAAAAAAAAAAAAAAAAAAATCTTGTGTCATAAAGGAACAGATGAGCATCTCTTTCTCTCTCTCACCGATCAATCTCTGATCTCTCTTCTTGTCCCCTACTTCCATCATCCTCAAGATCTGCCACTCTATTCCTCAATCAAACATGACCTGAATTGTTAGCTTGTAATTACAAGACGGAATAGCTGTCAGTCAGTATGACACTAGATTTACTGCTTCAGGAAATGGGTTAGGCTGATAAGTCAACAAACTCTCTTGATTTTATATTCAATCATTTTATTAGAGTAATGGTTCCATTTGATGCTCTAACTTATTCTACACGTACTCTTACTATCTCTAGTAGTCGTTACAGTAGTGCTAGAGAAAATGTGAAAACCCCAAATTAGTTCTTTAAATCTGTGAGAGATCAATGCAAATCTAGAAGATTAATGAATCTTGACAATGCCTTAGGTTTTTTGATTGAATGGTTCACATGCATCCTTTACCTATCGTTTTGGATTTTAATCACATGTTGTATACCTATTTTGGCATGGCAAATTAAAGTTTTCTATCCTAGGAGACAAAATTCATGGGATGTATGTTCAGTGTTATGGAATAGTAATATAGATATAGTAATATGGAAACAAAATTAGAGTAATGGTTCACTGCTTAGACGCACTGTATCACTGCCTATTCTATAGTGCTGCAAATGCTTTATGAGTATTTGTAAGCGGATTTTTTTTTTTTTTTCCCTTATAAGCTTTGTGGGGATATATTTACAGTGGACTGGGAAAGCAATTTTACTAGAGTAGCTGATAGTTGCATGCTTGCTCAAGGAGGCAGCTGATAGTTGCATGCTTCTTCTTGCATTGTTTGAGAGAGAGGCAACTTAGGTTGCAGTACAGTACAAATAACATCTCAAGTTTATCATTTGGACATTTACTGTTTTAAGTTACAAAATAGTAATTGAAAATCAAAGTAGAATCAGATGAGCTATTCTCCAAACCTGTGATCATATAGCTTGCTGTACAATAGTTCTTTTGTCTCGGAGGTCACAACTGTCTAAGTGGGGTAGTGTTTCTAGCTGTGACCTCTTCCCCAGTTCGAAAATGGAAAAACATTGCAGCAATGGCTGATACAAGCCATGAGATTTGTGAAAGAACAGATGCCTTGGATGCTGCTGGAATCACTACTGTTGTCATTGGAAAGGTGATATTTTTTCAGTTCTACTTTTGATTAAGTTGGAGCAGCATTTCATATCTAGCACTTTGTCACAAATTGAAGATTTTAGTATACATAATTAGTTAAAAATCTGTATGAGATTGGCATGACCTTGCTATGGATTAGTAAAATTGGGCCTTAGCTGCAACCTGAGGGAGTAACTTCAATTATATTATACCAGATACTTGCTAATTTTGACAAACTTTTTGTCAACTTTTAGAATACCAATTGAATTAGAGTAAATGAATTGTGAAAACTAAATGCAAAATTCAATCTTGAGGAATGTATTTGCCTAGAACTGTCTAAAATCCTATATCGATAAACAAATTGGCGAAAAGTAACAAGTAAGGTTTATTTTCAATGCAAAGAATAATGATCATGAAGACACGTGTCCTAATGCTCTAGTTTCCTTTGCTTTGTTTGGTTCCTACGCGCAGGGCAGGCATCAAGACTGTTGTTGTGTTACATTTCAAGGTCTTCATCGGGTTGATCCAGGGAGCCATATTTCCATACTGGTTTTAAGCCATGAAAGTGAAGAGTGTGTGAAGTGCATCTCTCAAAATGGTTAAGGAGGTTGGCCGACAGTTCAATACTATATTCCCGGCCTTATCATTATTATTATTCACAATTGTGTATTTAATGGTCCTTTAATTCATTTAGCAAGGACATGAGCTATCCTGTTGGCATATCTATTGGAAAAATTTAGACTAGATCTTAACTAGATGAACATTTGGGATTATAGTAATAGAGCTAAAGGTTGCAGGTTCAAGGCTAATCAATTTGTGTAGATTTCAGTTTTGTAGCATTAGCAAAATCTCATATGAATTTCCTTATAGCTTAATGATACTTTTATAATTATAATTTGTATATTTAATGGTCCCTTAATCACTCCAATATATGCATCTATAGGTGATGATGCATTAAATAATATGAGCTTTAGTAATAATAAAAAAACTATTAACTTTCCCTATATTTAGTTGTAGTTTCTACTTTCAAGTCATGGGAAATCCATTGTGAAAACATTAGTGAGACATAAAAGAAGAAACACACCATGACCAAGTACAGGAGGATCATCCAATTTTCACATGCCAAATATGCGTTGTGCCCATGCAATCAAATCATAAATTCAACTACAATGACAACTGTGTGCACCATTTTTTATGATGCCAAATACATTGAAACCCAGTTTGACAACAAGGTACCAAACATTGAATGTCCTATATTTATTTATGATGCAAATATATTTATGGCACATGAATTTCATGTTTAAATAAGAATTAATAAATAAAATTTAATATGAAATATATATATATATATATACATGTTTAAATAAGAATTAATAAATAAAACTTAATATTATATATATATATATATATTTTATATCTATATTTGCTACCTCACTTTGAAGGCTTTGCAATGTCATTATTTTATTTATTTGATTTTTAAACCAAATTTCACTAGAACGTGTTTCTCTTATATTCGGTTTGTAAAGTCTTATTCGGTCCACATTGGTCCATTTTGTCTTTTTCGGTCCATTTTGGCTCTATTCGGTCCAATGTGTCCACTTTGGTCCTATTCTGTATATTTAGTCTTATTCGGTCCACTGTAGTCTTATTCAGTCCATTGTGTGCACTTTGGTCCTATTCGGTCTTATTTAGTCCACTTTGATCCTATTTAGTCTACTTCAGTCCACATTAGTCCTATTCAGTCCACTTTGGCTCTACACGGTCCATTATTTCTGCTTTGGTCCTATTTGGTCTATTCGGTCCAAGTTTTTCCTTTTCGGTTCACATTGGTCCTATTCGGTTCATTCTTTCTATTTCAGTCTTATTCGGTCCACTTTTTTTATTTGGTCCATTCCGTTGGATTTGGTCCAATTTGGTCCTTTTCGGTCCACATTAGTTTTACTTGGTCCATTGTGCCTACTTCGGTCCTATTCGGTTCATTCTGTCTACTTCAGTCTTTTCAGTCCATTCAGTCTATTCGGTCCATTGCAATCCATTTTGTCCACTTTGGTCATTTGGAACTAGAATTATTGATTTTCATTTGTTTGTTTGTTTGTTTGTTTTTTTTTTTTTTTAACTCATTGTAGCATTTAACAAAGTAAAGATATTTAACCCTTGCTAATTATCCGGTGCATTGCACAAGTTAGTGATTAGTTCATATAAAAAGGCATCTCGCCCTCTGTAACCCATAAAATGCTTTTCTTAAAATTTTCAAATTAATTATTAATTTAAATATACAAAGAATATTATTGTAACTGGGCTATCACTTCCTTAACACCAACAACCTAAGCTATTTTGTTGGTAGAGCTATTAAAAACTATTATGAATATACTACAAACAATTGCACCTAGCGGTTACACTAAATTTCATCAAGTTTTTAGATAAAAACAACTTATTTGTTCTCATCAAATAAGTTTTGTTCATATCAACATATTAGTCCAACTAACAATAATCAGAAAAGATTTAAGTATAACTCATCTAAGTTCAAACTTATCTTAAGTCCTTATCCTTTCACTTTGCTCTACATATACGGTTCACGTAGCTTGCTCTCTCTAAGCAACATAGCTTCTAAAAATATGGTTGCTCTGCTGTTAACCTACTAATGTTTAATTGTTATTTAAGTCATTAACTTAATCTATTTTTTAATATGCTCTGGTGCATGTTGGAGTAAATGCAAAAGCAGTGCACATGTTTGAATTGCATATGCTTGAAACTAAGGTAAAGAATTGTACGCCTGTGTTCTTTCTATGAGAAAATTTCATCATTATTGACCCTAAAAAGTTCTTACAGGTGCAAAGACTATTGGAATAAGAGCCTAACTGCAGAACACGCTAAAATATAGAAGCAATCTCAGTTATATTGGTTTGCAAAGGCCAAGTATATGCAATTAGGTATTGACAGTGTGAGATTAAAGACACCAATAATTCATATTTGCTATATGTGAAAAAGATAAATTGAGGAAGCCAGAGCTTATTCGTAGCTGCTCTATGTGAAAAAGATTGAGGAGCAAGCCAAAGCTTCCTTTATTTACAGACTAGGATGCACGGACACGGATACGGATACATGGACACGGACACAAATATGAGTATGGGTATGATACAGCAACATGAGCAATTTCTGAAAATTATAACATAATACGTTATATAAATATGACACGAGTATGGCATCTTAAATGAAGTGCCTGTGCATCCTAGTTTACAGATACAATAGCATAGCACAGTGCTCCCACCTGAAGAAGCAAAAATGGTTTTCAACATAATTGGAGGAAGCAATATTCGTGAATCAGAACCACCCAAGAAAGTATTCTTTGCACACCGCAAATCATGTGAGTTTATACTTTATATTGTTTTAAACTATAAGTTTCACTACTACGTATGATATATCTCACAGGAATTTATGAATGGTTTTTTTTGAATGAATTTTTAGACTTTCTAACTCTAAACATGATGAATTGTTTACAAACAGTATACAATCACAACTTTTCTCTTTATACAGTAGGAGTAATACTTCAATTTCTTTACTTTTATTATGATAATATGCTATACTTTTTTACTATATAGCCTAATTGTAGATTTAATCACATCCTTATGATTACTGAAACTAATTAATATATATTACAAAAAAGGTACCCACCCATGATTACTGATCCATTTTTTTCTTCTTCTGTTAGATACCCTGTAATGACTAGGGCACTAACAAAAGCAGGTCGTCCAATCTTTTTCTCACTTTGTGAATGGTAATCCAATATTTCTAATTTTTAAATCTACTCCATTGATGATTATTTTTGTTTGATTTGTATTTCTTTCCCTTAATACGGGTGACTTGCACCCTGCTCTATGGGTTTTAAGGTTGGAAATAGCTGGAGAACTACTAATGACATTTCCGATAATTGGAACAGGTAGATTAATTTCATGTTTCTGTTAAGTTCATAATTGATTATATAAATTCTTAGCCCAAAATCATTTCTTTTGGTCTGTTCTCCCACAGTATGATCTGTATAATAGACTTGAATGAAGTATATGCTGATCTTGCAAGGCCCCGGTGATTGGAATGGTGACAATGGTCAGTATGCTCCTACAATAGATTAAGTCACACTTAACATAATTTTTGAAAAAAGCTTTTGGTCCACTTTTTTCTATGAAATTTATTTCATATTATCTGCTTGACTTTGTACAGATCCTGACATGCTTGAAGTGGGAAATGGAGGGATGAAAAATAATACTTATATAGCCCACTTTAGTTTATGGGCTATTTCCAAGGTATTTCAGGCAGTACTATATCTGGACCTAGATGCTCATGATTTGAATGAATGCATATTTTTTGGGTTTTGGCTGTCTGTTTGCTTAAAAATAAAATGGTATTTTAGGCTCCTCTTCTCCTTGGTTGCGATGTGAGGAACCTGACAAAAGAGACATTTAATATCATTTCCAATCAAGAGGTTATTGCAGTTAATCAAGGTAAGTGCATCAATTTTGTAACTGATGGTGTAATTTTCCTCCCATCGTGTGAACTACTCTGTAGCAATGGTTATGAAAATTGACTTGATCATCATCTATAACAGGTTCACTTGGCATACAAGCTAAAAAGGTTAGGATGGAGGGTAATAGTGAGGTAATAAAGTTTGCCTAAAATATCTTATGATGCGTAGTATGTACTTTTGTCTCACTTCATATGAGCAAAACATGACTTGTTATGTTAAATTGCAATAGATTTGGCAGGGCCTCTTTCAAGCAATAGGGTAGCTCTAGTTCTGCTCAACCGAGCCACAGTGCCCCATTCAATTACAGGCAATTGGGACGATATTGGAATCCCTGAAAACAGTGTCATTGAAGCAAGAGATGTTTGGGAGGTAATTTTGATCAGGCTTTTATTTACTACACTTACTTTTTTAACTTTAATTTTTTATTATTATTTTTAGTTTACAATTGAGTTTGAAAGTTGTATTTTTGAAATCTCAATCTCAACCATTCAAAACTGTTATATTAGATATACCAGATCTCAATCCTTTGACCCATTCACATCATGCCAACACGACAAAGACGGCTAGGGGCCAGGACCACATATTGTTCTCGAATTTGGTAACATCAAATATGTTCCGCAACGTATTCTATATGTTACTAATACAAAGTCAATAAATTCATCATGCTGTCCTAATCCGAAGGGGCCAGGGAAATTTTACATGCTCATCTAACCGCCATTGTCATCCATGTTAAGTTTATATACAATCTTGTCGAATCATGAGTTTGGATAAGCTCTTTTGTCAAACTAATGGGCTCATATGAGTTTCCTATTACTATCTCAAAAGAAAGTAAAAAAAAAAAAGTTTCCCTCCAATCCAGGCCCATAAATAAATCATTGGGGAGTTCATTCAATTACGAGGTGTATAATTACTCCAATAACTTGTGTGAAGGCTAGGCCTTTAGTTTTACAACATCATGAACAACTTTGATAATTTAATGCTTTGCTATACATCAATCTATAAAGAGCATGAATATTTATTGGAAGTTGTTATTTACCTTTTATGAATTGGTGTTATTTTTCATGTCATTGAAATTTTTTTTTTCTTCCTGTACAATTACCTGTAAACTTTTTCTTTGTTTCTTTTTTTTAAATCTCTTTTTATAAATCTGAAAGGGTATGTTTAATGTTAATGGAATTGTAATATAGATATAATGTTCAAACACATTGTATCACTATCTAGCAAATAGTGCAGCAAATGATTTTTGCATATATGCAAACTGTTCCCCGCCCTTAATAAGTGGACCGGGAAAGCCATTTTTATTAGTGTAGCTTGGTTGGTTATTCTGTTCTGAATATGCTTTCTATACCAAATGTTTATGGTGGTAAATTAAAAATTGATAATATGACTAGTGAAAATCAGTTTGGTTTTCAGAAATGAAATAAAGTTCAATAGTATATAGTATATATATAAGTTACTCTAGTGACAAATTTTCTTGAACTGATGATAATACTAATAATAAGGGATTTCTTATTATGTAGATTATGCGTTCCACAAATCAACCTGTCTGTCATCGTTTCCTTAAGAAATGATGACTAGCTTATGACTAGCTTATATACAATCTTGTCAAATCATGACAAATTTTCTTGAACTGATAATAATATTATTATTGTCATCCATGTTTAGTTTATATACAATCTTGTCAAATCATGACTAGCTTTCCTTCTTTTCTTTTTTTAACAATTCCACATTAGTTAAAATGGAGGAGCTCCTTTTAAGTACCTACAATACTGTTTTACTATACCGTGAATTTTCTATATATGATGATTCCTCCTCCTCTGAACTTTCTAATTTACTAAGCTTTTAGAGAATGATGATTCTGATATATATGCACTCTTTATAGGCTTATGGCTAAATAATTTCAAAATGCATTATCCTTTAAAAAAAAAGAAAAGTGATACTGTTTTATTCTATTATCAATACGATTTCTGTCGGTTATAATCTATTTTAATCATTACCAAAAAAAAAAAAAGGAAAAAAAATGTCATTAATTTGTTAATATACACACCCCACACATTGAATTTGACGCCCTCTCTTTAAAAGAGCAATTGACAAGAACACGGTATATTTTATAATTTATTTTTACTTTTTTTATCTGAGTATATTTGACAATATTTTTTCAATGTGGTTGGTGAAAACTGGCAAGTGGCAGGTGGATTTGAAAGGAATATGAGTTCATTTTCCATGACAGAGGGCGAATCTATGAACCCAGGTCCCAATGCATGGATTTCTCAGGGTAAAAGTTAGGTCGATCGGCTTTTGAATCCCAAAAATAAATAAATAAATAAAACAAGAAATATACTAATATTCAAATGGAACAATAAATATATATTTCAATCCAATTACCTATTAAAATGGAAATTGGTGCTATTTTGAATCCCAAAAATTATTTATGGCTGGTCATGCAATAAATATTTTTGCAATCTACCTCTTAATATACTGAGGGAAATGTTAATAAGTGTTGTTGGGATATTGGTTAAAAATCCATTTTAAGAGAGTTTTGACATTACTTTTATGGGAAATGAAAAAAACTGTCAAAACATTAATTTTTTTTTCTTTTTTCATAAAAACTTTCTTTAATTAGATTGTTAACCAATGCCCTACGGCATTTATTAACATGACCCATATACTAAATCAAAGAATTGATTAAGAAATCATCTTACATTTTATTGTGAAGCCTAGTCTTGACAATATTCTTAGTTGCAAAAGTCAAAAATTTTAGCTGATTCTTCCATCATCTATAAATCAAATAAAAACCATATTTATTATCTTATACATCCATTATTCTTCTAGCTATAGACTAATTAACTAAGTGTTTCAAGTCAATTAGTCAAAGTCAAATATGATTGGCATGTCAGTTCTTTTCTCTTCCATTAATGCCAATATTTTATAACTCAAACTTAACATTGACAGGTAGACAAATGCAGTGGATCATTACATGATCCTTTTTACAATTAGGTGAAAGGATATAAGCTATGATAGTAAAGGAATATGAACCCATAATTATCTTTAGCTTTTCAATGTTTTCATCTATCAACAACCATGACTTACCACTTATGTAAATCATGAAAATTTGTATGAACTAACTAGCACCTCAAAATCAAATTGGTTCTAGTCTTCTTTCCTGGGCTGGCTCCGCGGACTTTCCATCCTTATCCCATATTTGGCCTACACTACTCCACCGAGACACAAATTAATTGGTCCCCATGGGAATTGGCATCATCCTTAAAGCTAGTTTCTATAAAACACCAGAATAAAAGTCTAGGATCATGTGCAAGAGTTTGAGGGCGTAGAAGAATTGATCCATTAACCCAACAAACCGCACGCTTCATAGTTTATTCAACACCAGAATAAAAGTATAGGATCATGTGCAAGAGTTTGAGGGCGTAGAAGAATTGATCCATTAACCCAAAAAACCGCACGCTTCATAGTTTATTCATCACCCCTAACACCTTACATTACTACTTGCTTTTGAAAGCCAGAGAATTGAAATAATAATAGTAATAATAGGTTGAGATATTTCGTTTGCGTGTGGCTTATGCTGATCATATTCCTTTTGTGTTTTACTTACAAATCTTACATTGAATACTTTTATGGTTTGACTAAAGAACTATCCAAATCGTAATCAGTTTGATTGGTTGATAAACATGTGAGTTTGACTATGCCCCCCCCACCCCCCCTCCCAACTATAAGTTAGGGCAAGGCATGTGAAAATGGAAACCAAATCTCTGAAGCCTTTCTTGCAGAAAAAAATGTATACATCTCAGCAACGTCTTCAATGGTTATCCCTCGTGATCTTCTTGGTTTCACTGTTTTTCAATATCCATACCTCATATGGTGATGTTGGCACTGCAGCTCTCCATTCTCCACCATATTTACCAACAGCATGTTATGGAAGCGATGAATCCCAGTTCCCATCAAGCAACTTGTTCGCAGCGGCCAGTGATGCAATATGGGCCAATGGTACAGCATGTGGGAGGCTGTATTTGGTTAAGTGCATCACTACTACTTCAACACCATATGCTTGTAATCAAAACCAGACAATTCAGATCAAGATTGTTGGTTATATTGGTCGAGCACCTTTTGCCCACTCAACTTATAACGCCACCATGGTTTTGTCCAACACAGCTTTTGGAACTATTGCAAATTCAACAACTGGTTCTTCCTACATCAATATAGAGTTTGAACAGTAAGTCTTTCAATACCCTTTCCTATTTTCTTTTCCTATATCAAAATATATGCTCTAGCACAATTTTTTTTTTTTTTTTGATAAGTCTCTAACACAAATATTAGTGCAGTCCTTTTACTAATCCTGTTTGGCTGTTTCCTCAAAAATCTCTTTAAGGCAATATATGGTCTTAGCTTGTTTCCTAGAAATGTTTTCTTTTTTCTTCACTTTTTATGTTGAACAGCTTGTTGCAAACTCTGGATATTCTATTCCATTAAAGAATATTGCTAACCAATTCAAAGTGAGTAGCATTTAGATGAATATTGCTAACAATACTTTTTTGGTTACAGATCTTTTTTTCCCTTACTTTGTTTTCGAAAATGAAAATTGAAGTGTTTACAGTTTGTTAAAGTAGGTTCCCAAAAATTTTGACACTAGCAATGACATGTGATCGAGTTTTTCTTTTTCAATACTTGGTTTCAATTTGATTGTTTCATTGGGTTTAATTGCGACTGATTTGTTGGGTTTCACTGGGTTTCTCTTATTTTTTTGGATAACTCTAGGAATCAAAATTTTGAGATTAAAAAAAAGGGGTAATCTTTGGATTTTGGGTACAATTCTGTTTATCCAAAGGATTCTGATAACTCTTATTAGTTATGTGGTGATTGGAATACTTATGTTTCAATTATAATTCATGGTGCAAAAACCAAAAAACCCTAAACTGAGGAAAGAAAAAAGATGTTTATCATTTTAGGTTCATCCTTTTCGCATAATACAATTTGGTGTCATCCAATTTTATTTATAAATGATTCATTGGTAGCATTACATTGCAAGAAGGCATATATAGACTAAGAAAATGTCAAATCTGTGGGAGCTAATGGGTGCTTAATCAAAGAGAAGATGACTTTAAGGTTGTTCGCTGGGCTCATTTGAGAAGTTGTAAAAGTTAGAAGAATAAACTTCATGGTTGTTAAAGATTGTATGGCTGGGGTTGTATGCCTATAAGTATGTGTTCCTTTTCATATTTTGTTCAAATGAAGATGTGCAGAGAAGAACCTGAACAGTTTTGCATATGCTTTATACTAATATTGATTTTGCTGATGATTGAAGGGCTCATGGTGAAGATGTTGTTCCACTCGGTAGAGGTCCGGTCCCACCCACTGGCCCTAACCCCATCACCGGGGATGCCAGTGGCCACTACCCCAGTTGGTGTATAAAACTTCTTGTTTTAATGTTGTTTCTCTAGGTACAATAGTTCTCCGCCAAGGCTTTCTGTTTAAAATAAAACTAAAAAAGCTATAAACATATATTCTAGTCTTTGTTTGTGTGATTAAGGAAATTAATAAGTTGTTGGTGCTCTGTATAAATAATATTATAATATTTTATATAAGATGGTTTTTGAAAATGTTGTTTATATATTATAATATAATTGTTATAGAACTTTGTTAGTAATGAATTCATCATAAGAAAAAAAGAAAAAATATCGTAGGAGTTTTAGCAGCTTAATGATGGTGAGAGGCTAGCATGACAATGGTGACGGCCCCTCAAATTCTTCTCTTTCTCTCTCTTACAAATTATTTATCAATCTTTGTCAATTTCAAAATTTTTATTTTAGTAATAGTGAAATAGTGTGTTTCATTTAAAACAATGACAAGCCTTATTGCTAGATTATGGCTATCTAACGCCGGAAGCAGGAAATAAATAAATTATCCATAAACCATGGCAACAAATTTTAGTGCATCCACTTTCAAACTATGTCACAAATCATTTTTTGAAGCACACAAATAAAATAAATAAATAAAACTTTTTATCTCACAAATACCTATGACGTGCACCAAGCATCACAAATACCTATGCTATGGCTGTCTAATTGGAACGGAAGATCAACATATATATTGATACATCATCGCAAATACTAGGTGTGGGAACACACCAATCCGATGCAGCTCAAGAATCCTTGAAAAGATAATTAGGAGTTTAGGTTAGGACTGTATCATGACTATCACTTACATGTGCCTATATATTAACATATTATCAACCTTACCAACCAAATTGTTATTCTTTTCTTGCTCACTCAACCTCGATTTCATGGAGCTTCCAACGCATGTCCTATTGGCCAACCATTAAACTCTCTATAGTTTATAATAATAATAATAATAATAATAATATACTTATTTACTTGTGGGCATAATTATACATTGTATGCAAGTGTTGCTAACCTAGAACAAGGAGATTTTCACAATAATTCATATGGTATGAGAGCCACTACTTTTTTTCCTACACCGTTTGTGCTTCAGAATTACGCCATCAAGTTTTCAATTCGTTGAACAAGGACATCATCATCACGCCAAACAGACAAGCCTTCAGGTTCGACATTTCTGATAGAAGAAAAAATGGACCACTTTACTCCTTGTTAATTAGTAGAGAGTAGGTTTCTTACTTTAATTTTCTTTTATTTAAAAAGAAAAATTTTCTTAAGCAAGAGATGTTTTCTTTATTATATTGTTTGTTTACATGTTCTTGAACTAGTAAACAAATTAAGGAATGTCACAAAGCTTAGAATTGCTATATGATTAATTAAGTTACCCACTATCGGTGCATTCGAGGCAAGGTGATTAGGCCTCATTGTTCATGCCAAGTTCAAGTATTCCAACCTCCCTCCCAAATCCATGGTAAAAGTTGACTGTTAATTATATATGTTTATTTTTATTTTTATTTTGGAAATTTGGATTTGATTCTCTCTTTTATTTATTTATTTATTTATTTTTGGTGTTAAGTGCTAAATATGAAATAACCATTAAAATACATCACTCATATATCGTCGACTGTCACCAAAGTACTAATACAAATGAACATGAACAATATATAAACAAAGTCAAGCATAAATGACCAAAATGCAAATTTTAAAACTTAAATAGTCAAAATGAAACAATCCCAAAATTTAAGTAAAAAAAAAAAAAAATCTTCGTTTTTATTTTAAGGTAATTTTAGATTAATTTTCTTATTTAGTTTTTTAATTTAATTGTCTATGAGGTTTTTGAAATCTCTCCTTTTATTAATATAAATATAATTTTGTCAATCTTAACAATTAATTAATTAATTAACTTTTCACACATAAAATAAATAATAAGCCAATTGCTTTAATGAAATTTAGAAATAGGAAATTGGGTTAATAATAAGCATTTTATAGACATTTTGTAGAATAGCATTTAAAATAAATGATTATAATAATATAAAATAAAATGGGAAGAAATATTTAACTTCTATGCTTTTCCATGGTTTAGAAGTGCATGGTATCTAACATAGAGCATTATTAGGTTGCCAGGAGAGATTTTTATAAACTATTAATACTAGACATAGGTGCTTATGTTGTCAACAACTCACTGGAGATGTATAATTACCGAAACCTATAAAGTAATTAATTCACAATTCTTAAATTAATAAAGCAAAATTTTCAAAAGTTATATATATACACACACACACTCCGAACTAATACCATCTGAACACATACATATATATTGTATAACCAAGTCTTAATTTTTCCATCAACAGCCTTCAAAAATATAATATGCAAAGACATAAACAAAGGCCATGACATGAGGAGGATACACCAAACTTTAACTTTTAGCAGTAATATGACTTTCCCAGTCTTGCTTAGTTGTAGTAATAATAATATAGATAGTTCAAAACATGAAAAAAGAGACAAAACACTTCAAGAATTACTTTAATAACTTGTATAATAACTTGTATATATGAAGGGTTTTGGTTTTCCAACATTAAGAGCAACTTTCATAATTTAACGTCTTGGTAGTCAATCCGTAAGGAGTATGTATATTTGTTGAAACTTGTTATATAGGAGTAATTTCTTTTTTTGTACATGATTTGGGTCATTTTTTAATTAATAAAGTTATTTACTTAAAAAAAGTTATATAATTTTTAAAAATCAAATCTGACTGGTTGTTCAATCGGGAACCTCACAACGGTCAAAAACCAGATTGAATTGGGAACTGAGGCACAAACCAAATTTTTGACCGAACCAATTTTTAAAACCATAGTCGTGTGCCCAAGTTTATGAGTCTTTCTTGATGAAAATTTTCTTTTATTCTTGTTTTGAGTATAAAGTGCTTGTAACTATGTGCCCAAGTTTATGAGTCTTTCTTGATGACAATTTTCTTTTATTCTTGTTTTGATTATAAAGTGCTTGTAAATTTTCATCTCATAATGGTTCTATTATGTATAGGTTACAGGTTTCTTTGAGCAATATTGGCAATCTAGTGAGCCAAGAGTCAATGGCCCACTAGGCTTTTGCAAGGTCATGAGCTTCTGAGTAGCAAGTCTCAATTAAGAACACACAAGATTAGGTGCTCATTTCTCTTGGGTTTTGTTGTGCCTATTAGCCATGACTGGGTTTTCAAGGTGCATTGAAGTTGTTTGACATTCTTCTATACATACTTTTCACATGTACAACATAGATTGGAGAATCTTCAAATTGCTTTAATAGTGTATTAGAGACAAAATCAACTTGAACAAAAATTGTAGGACTAATCTAATCTTATATGTTACTAGATTGGGATGTCATAATAAGTTAAAAATGAATAGCATCAACCCAAACTATTTTAGTAATAATATCAAAATTGACGATAAAAGTAAATAATAAAAATAAATAATAATATCACAGAATTCCATGTTTTTATTAAAACCAAAAGTAATGGTAAATGATTAATTTTACGATTAAATTTCTTGACATTTTTGGCAGTAGAAATTTTAATTGAAATAATATTTTAAATTTTTAAAAAACTTTGTAATAGAGTGTGAACAATAATCAGTATTGAGTCTATTTAGATCAACCACAATGTGCAGGACATAATTTTTATTATCTAATCTAAAATATGATTAATACAACTATGCAACTATTTCAGTTATTACCAACTAAAAAAAGAAAAGAAAATGATGGTTCATACTTACCGAGTGTGTCATCAGGTGTGAAGTTTCGTCCAGTGGGTCAATCTTCCATGTTGAAGGTCCAACCATTTATACTACCTCCAACAAGATAATCGGTTGCCCAAACGTTCTCACAGTGAAAGAACAAACCCGATAACAGAACTGTGGCAAAAATCAAAATACCTCTTCCCTGGGCCATTTGAAGATGTATGAAAGCCGATAAACGTTGAAAAAGTTGTGTGGCGACCTGACCTAATAAGAACATGAAGATTATATAAAATTATAAATATTTGGTTTCTTATTATAACATGAATTTAATTTTCATTATATATATTGAAATTATTATTACTAGAGTTATTCATTATTTGTGAAGTCAAATCCATTATACTTTCACTCAAATGGAAAATATTGCTGTCATTTGAATTAGTTTCTATAATATGCTAGATTGACATAATATGCTCACAAAATTTCCTTAATAATTTATAAATAAAGGAATATGTTACAGTTACACAACACATATTACATCAATTTTCCTATTATATATTTTTCTAAAAATCTTCCTATTAATCACTAATTGATGTTCTCTTGCCCATTTCAGCCTTCCAAAAAATGTCAAGATGACGTAATCATGCATATTACGATTGATCATTTGTAACATTAAATTAGTTTAATTGCTAGCCTTAAGGCGCAAGCTAAGTCCTTTTGCAATAGAAAACTAGAGGTAAAAATTCAATTTTTTTATTGCCATTTTGAGATTCTTCTAGATCTTCATTAATTCTCTTAATGTTTCTAAAATTTCGTTTATATATATATCTTTAAAATCAAAAACAATTATATGAAAAGCAATTATATGATCTCTATAGTCTATATAGTATATAATATGTAATGTTCAAACACATTGTATTATTATATAGTGTAGCAAGTTATTTATATATGCATGTACGCAAACTGATTTTTTTTTTTTCTTTTCTTTTCTTTTTCCTCACCTCGTAATCTTTGTGGTGCTATTGTGCAGTGGAGTAGAGTCAAATTTTATTAGTCTAGCTTGGTTGGTTTATCAACTCAAGGGGTTAGCTGATAAATTTGTATGTGCTTCTCGTTGAATTGTCTATGAGAGAGGCAACTTAGGTTGTACTGCAATACAAAATTAATTTCTGAGTTTTATCATTTTGACATTTAAGAATTTAAGTAAATGAAATAAGTTGGAAACTCCAAGCTTATATAGCTAAAGAATAGTTCATTTGTTAGTCATTAATTACATTTCATGGACTTTTCAAGTCTAACATGGACACAAAGAGCTGATTCTTTTGAATTTTTTGTAATTTGATTTTGTGGTACGTAGATTGTGAATTCCTAGGCCAATTTGGGTTAGGTTTCTTAGGTCAAGTTAGTGATATTATGTTTAAAGAAAACGAAGTTTTTGGAAATACACTAGGTTAACTTAGAGATGTCATCTTTGGTCAAATATAAGATAGATAATGAAGACCTACTATCCCATAGGCATAGGTCTTGTGAAATATACAAAATCAAAGAGCTTGTTAAAAAATCATCTTATTGTGAAGCCTAGTTTTGACAATATTCCTAGTTGCAAAAGTCAAATATTTTAGCTGATTCTCCCATCATTTTCAAATCAAATAAAAATCATATTTATTATCTTGTTATAAGTCCATTATTCTTCTAGCTAAAGACTAATTAACTAAGTTTCTGAAGTCAATTAGTCAAAGTCAAATATTTTGTTGCAATCTCCATCGTAAAGTTCAACATTCCAAACTCCAGTGTCACTCTACTGATCGTAGGATTTAGCCTGACTAAGATTTTAATGCATAACAATTAAGATTTTAATTGAATTTTCCTAATATTGTTAAGGTCCAATTAAAATCATATACGTTGATTTTTTTTTTCTTTTTTTATGATGAAGTCTTCAGAAATTTGTTTATACTTTATATACATTGATTCATTTTTTTGGTTTGAATAGAGAATATCCAAACTTTATTGACTTTATTCCCTGACCCTAATCACTTTAATTAGGCTACAACCTTAATACAGCCCTTGTATGTGGGGGCTTTCACATATCCGCTGTATTTATGCGTTTGATAATTTAAAAAAAAAAAAACATTTTTCTTTTTTACTTTTTAAATTTATTTTGACCAATTAGTTACACACTTACGATTAAAAATAAAAATGTTAAAAATCCTTTTTTGTTTTAATAGTACTTTAAGCAAATAAGCACTTCAACAAGACTCATCCTAATGCACTCCACATATATATATATATGCTCTTCCCAAATTACAGTAAAGGTTTAAGATATGGTTATTCATTATCATATAAGAAGGACGAAGGAAATTGTATTTTATTGACATATCATTCATTCTCAAAAAAAAAAAAAAAAAAGTTCTTTTTCTCTTCCATTAATGTCAATAATTTAGAACTCAAACTTAACATTGACAGGTAGACAAATACAATGAATCATAACATGACCCTTTTTACAATTAGCTGAAAGGATAAGCTATGATGGTAAAGGAATATAAACCAGTAATTATCTTTAGCTTTTCAATGTTTTCATCTATCAACAACCATGCTTTACCACTTGAGTATCTCATGAAAATTTGTATGAACTAGCTAGCACCTCAAAAATTGGTTCTAGTCTTCTTTGCTGGGCTGGCTCCGCCGACATGGAGGACACTTAACCCCACAAGCCTGCCTCATTGCCGACCATCTCTAGTGGGTTTGGCCATCCTTATCCCATGTTTGGCCTACACTCAACCGACACAAATCAATTGGGCCCCATGGGTATTAATTGGCATCATCTTAACATTAATTTCTTCAACTCTATAAAACGCCAAAATAAAAGTCTAGCTAGGATAATGTGCATGTTATATTTGGAGAACATATGGGGACAAAATATAGGTTCTTCCCATTAATACAATTTGACATAATAAAGCAATGGTTGATTGATGAACTCATTATTTTCTGAGTATTTTAATTAAGAAATGAGCCCCCATCTCAATAATTAATTTGTTCCTCAAAAGCCTAATTAAGTTCAAAGCATATAGTGGGGAGGAAAAAGAAAGAAAAAGGGTAGTAATTTTTTAGTATACATTGAATATTTTAATTATGGTTTGAAATTTTGAATAAAGAACTATCCAAACCGGTCGTAATCAATTTGATTGGGTGCTTTGGCTCGTACATTTCTATCCTTCTATTAGGGATGTGCCAAATTTAAAAGAATTTGGATTAATAGTTTCCAAATTTGCAAATTTTGAGCTGATTTTAATAGTATCCAAATTTAAAAAATAAATAATATAGATGAAGGCACATCCAAATGCATTCTAAATATATGCTCTTTCCAAATGATTATCAATATTAAACATATACATGACAATAGAGCAATGTCAAGGTTAAACATATATTTTTCAACAATTTGTCTAATCAAACTCCATTCGAGCTTATCATAGATACAATGTTTGTCTGATGAAACTCCATTCCATTCGAGCTTATCATAAATATATTTATAGTCGATTTTGATTGCTATGATGCAAAGTTTACTTTTCAAAGTAGTCATGGAATGGGTTAATTATTTCTAGAACCGAGATATAATGTTGTCACTTGCTTAGGTACAATTTCAGAGGCATATGAACTTTTGTCTTTGAACAATTTTAGAGGACCCCATGTGACATATGTCATTATGTATTGCCTCTGATATTGCCCTTTAGTGAACCATCAAAGGCATCGAATCTATCTCCGGAATATTCAACATTAAAGTATTCAACAATCTATAATAAAATATAGACCATGTTATCATTGGATGTAATTTCTTAATTGATGTGATAAATAAAATATACATTAAAATGTTATTTTAAAAAGTGTATTACTAATTTTGTTTAAGTTTTAATAACAAAAATATTTAAGGATTAAATAGACTTGATTTTAAAATTTGGGTGACTAAATTGACATAATTAGTAGTTAGGGTACTAAATTAGATCTTACAAAATAATTTGAGGAGCAAATTAGTAATTTAACCTATATGTTACAAGGTTTTAATAATAAGGCTAGTTGTGGTAGAATGAATATGATAATAGGTATTGTACTGGTTGCTATTAACCTCTTTTTCTCTCATTATTATTATTATTATTTACTACACTTATACTCACTTTTTAACTTTTAACTTTTTCTTATTATTTTTAATGAGATTGAAAGTTGTATTTGTCAACTCTCAATCTCTTTTACCAAACCTTATCTTAAGTTCTCATCCCTACGACAAGATGCCAACAGAAAAAGAAAATGACAGCTCGCCAATAAGAAAAGATCAAAGCAAGCGAATAGAAAAGTCCATAGCATACGCAATAAGACAGCTCGTAAATTTGATAAATGAAAACTACGGTCATTAAAAAAAACCATTGAAAAATATGACTATTGAAAATTTTGAGAACATTAAAAATATAGTCATTGGAAATTTAAAAATATAGTAATTGAAAATAAATAAAGGATGAATAAAAAAAGAGTAAAGGAATAATGAAGAAATAATATTATAATGGGATAAAAAAATATAGAAAGTTGGTTGAAAAGTTTATTTGAAAAGATAGAGTTTGTTGGAAAATGTATTTGAATAAAAATATAAGTAAAAGGTAAAAATCAATATTCACCATTCAAACAGTATAAAAATTTAGAGATACTGCTTAAAAATGCTCTTATTCATTCAGGCTTTGCACAGTCCAAAATTCTTTCCCACTCAAAATGTCTTGTAATTGACTAATTAGTTTGACAGATTTTGCTTCTCAAAAAAAAAAAGTTTGACAGATTTCTTTCGAGTGTAGCGAGAAATTTACGTGGTACATTTAGAGAGTCTTTTGGACCCAGTAAGGCGGGTCAGGATTATCCTTTTTCTAGTAAAAGTGTTACCTATACACATACACCTTCTTGATTGGATTTTATAAAATGAATGAACTGTCACCAAACAGTTTGGAAAACACAATCAAGAGTTTCTACTTGATGAAGAATCACTCGGTTTCTACACGGAAAGGACGATGACCAAAGGGATTGGTATAAGGGTTTGTACAAGTAATTTTAGTACCACCTACTCTATCACAATTATTCTATGTGATAAATTATAATCAATTGTCTATCATTTTTGTATTAAACAACCACTTTCTTCTTCTTCTTTTTTCACCTCACAACCAGCCATATGGGATTGGAGTTTGTATGAATAGAAGAAGGGGGCAATGGAAATTCAGGGAAAGCGGTAAACGTGTCTATAAGCTCATTTATATGCTCAATTGTCATCCATGTTAAGTTTATATACAAACTTGTCAAATCATGACTAGCTTTCCTTCTTTTCTTTTTCTAACAATTCCACATTAGTTTAAAATGGAGGAGCTCCTTTAAGTATCTATAATACTGTTTTACTATTCTGTGAATTTTCTATATATGATGATTCCCCCTCCTCTGAACTTTCTAATTTGCTAAGCTTTCAGAGAATGGTGCTTCTGATATATATGCTCTCTTATAGGCTTATGACTAAATTATTTAAATTATTTCTTAGAGCCGCGAATGATATAAGTGTCTAGAATTCTACTATATATATATATATATATATATATAGGATTGGGTTCAAGTTACACTAAGTGTAACTCTAAGCAATATTACACCACTTAATAATTTTTAATTAGATGCGAATATTGACAAATCCACTATTAGATTACATTATCTTTGTATATTCCTTATACTTGCGAAATTTCAAGGTGATAAAAAATTAATATCCATGTCATCAATCAATTATTAAAATTCAAATTTTTGAAGTTTAAAATAATGCATAAAATATGAATTTATGGATCAAATGGTAAATAACATCCAATTGATATGAAAATTGGCATGCATATTAAGAACATATAGAAATATAATTCAACAATTGGATTTTCAAAATATTCAATAACAAGTTATTAGGTAGTGTAACATTACTTAGAGTTATACTAGGTGTAACTTGAACTCAACTTATATAGATTTTGTAGAATTTTAGACACTTTTATGCCTATTGGCATGTCAAATTAAAGCTTTCTATCCAATGAAGTAAAAATTATGAGATGAATATTCATTGTTATTATTATTATTTTAGAGAGTTTCAATCAATAACGTCCGTTCCTGCTGATGGTTCTTTATCATCAAACTAAGATACCAATCAGTTTTTTACTATAGGCGGAGATTAAACTCCAGATTTCTTATTCAACTATCAGAGACTTTACTAGTTAAGTTAACTGGAACCCACGAATATTCATTGTTATGGAATAGTAATATAGATGTAATGTTCAAACACATGTACATTAAATTGTATCACTATGTAGTGCAGCAAGTTATTTATGCATGTATGCAAACTGATTTTTTTTTTTCCTTTCTTTTTTTCTTTTTCCCCCCTTATCATGGTGCTATTTTGCCTTGGACTAAACTAAAATTTTATTAGTCTAGCTAGCTTGGTTGGTTTATCAACTCAAGGAGTTAGCTGATAATTTTGTATGCGCTTCTCTTTGAATTATCTAAGAGAGAGGCAACTTAGGTTGTAGTGGAATATAAAATATAATTCATAATTTAATCATTTTGATTTACTATTTAAAGTAAACTAGTTGCAGATCTGTACGTTGTACGTGATAATTTTTTAGGTAAAATACTATTTTAGTCTCTAAACTTTATAAATAGTACTTTTAAAAAAAAAATAGTTTTATCATATTTTTCATAATCTTGTCTATAACTTTTTTTTTTACTATTATCATATATTTATTGGTTGATGATTTGCATAACATAGACATTAAATAAAAGGTAGAACTATTCATTTGTATGAAGATTATGATTATATACATATAAGCCTAAATGAAATGTCAAAAAATGAGATTATAAAATTTTCCAATTTTATTTCTAATATAATTTCTAAATTACTAAAGAACATCTCATTTTTAGTTATGATAGGAAATATAATTTCCCTAGTTATAGTTTGATTAGTTTTAAGTTTACATTTTGTATTATTATATTTAATTGTTGATTATTGATTTAAATAAGTGAATGTAATGGTTGATTTTGTTGCACTATAAATTTTTTAATGTCCATTGTATAGCCATCTCTATTTTATTTCTTACTTCTCTTGACCACCTTTTTATTTTCCATATAATGGTTATTAATTGACGTTTGATTTCATTTCTTTTTTTCTTCCTTCATTTATTCTTTATTATTTTGTATGTTCCCTTGCTAGTTGTAAATTTTATGGTTATCAATAAGAAATAGATATAATGGATGACTTAAATAGGTATAGATGTAGTTACGCTAGTGCTATGTCAAAGGATTTTTTTTTTTTTTTCCTTCTGAATTTTCATGGAAATATGAAAGGAATTTTTTTAGTTTCGTCTTAATCAATTAAGATATCCATAATATATTAATGGAAGTAATAATGAGCCTTAAATTTTTTTTAATGTATGAATTGGTATGTCAAAATTTTTATAAAAAAATTTTAAAAAATAATTCCAAGGAAATGCAAAAGGCCTTTTTTTTTTTTAATTGTGACTTTTTGAATTGTAGAAATATGATTGTTTTAATTACCTTGTTTATAGATTTCATTATTAAGTTGTAAATATCTAAATTAAAGTAGATGAATATATAAATGCAAAATTATATGTAAAGTTTCAACCGCACAAAATAAATATGTATAGATAATTTTTTTTATTATTATTCATGAATATTTATTTCATTGTTTACTTCTAAATATCTAAACTAAAGTTTTTCTGAAAAAAATATAAATTAAAATAGATGAATATGTAAAGGTAAAATTATATGAAAAGTTAAAACTACCCAAGATGAACGTTTAACCACTGGTAGATGTGTGTTTTTTGAATACTAAAAGTATACTCAATTGCTTTAGCAGGAACTATATAACTATGCAAATATTGTTGTGAGTGGTTCCATCATTCGCAAATTATCAAGTTTGGTGGCCTTACAAAATAGATATTTCATTTTACCAAAAAGCTTTACATGAACTCCACTTTTGTGACAACTTTATTTATTTCTTTTTTCTTTTTACCGAAACAACTTAAGAATATTAAGACTTAAGTTAACACATATGGTAGTTGTAGAACACGTCAATGACATGAAAAATGGAGAGGTTTAAATATTTAAAAAGCGTTTTTAGTAGATTGTAATATAAAACATTTTTTTCTCAATATTTTATGTAACTTTTCCCTAAAGATCAATATTGTTGGCATCCTTTAAAGATGATAGATAATATTTTTGAGAAGAAGAAGAAGAACCAGAGACGATGCTAACACATAATATAAAATTATTAAGTTTGCGTGATTTAAATTTGTGGCAAAAAAAAAAAAAAGTATCTATGATAAAAGTTTTTATCTAGTAATATATAGTAGTTCATATTTTTTTAGTATTGATTCAAAAAGTTCATTTTCAGTAGCCTTTTAAATCTACAAATTGCTCAATCTAGAGGCCTATACACACTCAATCTATGTAATATAATAACATTATATTATTATATACTATATTTATAATGCAGTAGGATAATATTTAATCAAAGAGAATATAAAAGATAACAACTTAAAACACAAAACTAAATTGCATCAACCCAAAGTAGAATTCTAATTAATACAAAAGTTCATCAACCTAAAGAATTGATGCAATAAAAAAAATTAAACAAAAAATGAAAAAAAAATTTGAGAGAGAACCTTTTTTGTGTGTGAGAAAACTATGCATAGAATGAAAAAGAAAATGTCAAATTTATAGTAAGATATTGAGAATAAGAAGAGTCAAAATAAAGGAAAATAAAAAGGTAGAGAAAGAATGATATTAAGGTAGAAAGTAGTGGGGAGGTGAAGAGGTAAAAGGATGGGAGAGTTTTGGAAAATTAATAATAAAAATAGTGGTTAAAATATATTTTAATTTTTAAATAATTGAGTTTTTAAGTCACCTTAAATGAGTACATGTTTAAAAAATATATAAGAAAAATTGGAAACAAAAAATGATGGTGTGGCTGTTGATGTGGCTTAGCGTGGGGGTAGCAACATTAAATGTTACGCTTCAGTTTTTAGTAATAAATATAGATGAAATAATTAAGTTGGGAAACTCCAAACTTATATAGCTAAAGAATGGGTTTTTATTAAAAAATAACTATAAAACCCAATCTATATTATTAGTTAGGCAACGTTTCAAACATATGTGGTTTCTAACAATTCGAGTTCTCTGCACTCGATTTTGCCCAATGAATTTGCACTTGAAAATCAAGTGTCTCACACTCGATTTTCTCAAAGTAAAATCGAGTCCTCTGGACTCAATTTGTTAGAAATGAAATTTGTTTCAAACCTTACCTAACTAATAATATAGTTTGGGTTTTATAGTTATTTTTTAATAAAATCCTAAAGAATGGTTCATTTGTTAGTGATTAATTACATTTCATGGACTTTTAAAATCTAACATGGACACAAAGAGTTGATTCTTTTGGATTTTTTGTAATTTCATTTTGTGGTACGTAGATTGTGAATTCCTAGGCTAAGTTAGGTTAGGTTTCTTAGGTCAAGCGTTTGTTTGGTTTATGCGTCCACGTCCCCCACATTTGCGTTTTCAGCTTTTTTTTTTTTTTTAACACCAACACCCATTGCATTGTTCATAAGACATGAATAGTGCAATCAGGCATATGAACAATAACCAAAGCTCAAACAGTAACTTTTTTATTATTTTTTTTATTGTTTTCTGTTTTTAGCAAAATAAGCGGTATTCAAATGCACACTAAACTTAGAGAAATGAAGCTTTTTGAAATACACTAAGTTAACTTAGTGATGTCATATTTGGTCAAGTATAAGATAGATAATGAAGACCTACTCTCCCATAGCCATAGGTCTTGTGAAATATACAACAAGGTTTATAAATTAATTAAAGTCATGTTATAGGTTAATGCAAAAATCATTATTGTTAGAGATATATTAGCCTATTAGCATAACTTTAAGCCTAATTCTACTTTGTGTGCAAGACAAGTCTCCTACTTGTACTAAAAGTCTATTAGTTTAGGATTTAGTCTATTATATGTATATATGTTATGGTTCATTGTAACATTGGATTTGTACTACACTTTAATATATTATTGATGTAGCAAGCTATTGGGGGGAACCACATAATCCTCGTGTATTATTATGTTCTGCACTTTATATTTTCGCTTCCGCATTCATGCTAATTTATTATTGATGTAACCGGCCGTTAGGCTGAATCACGTAACCCCTTGTGTGTTATTATGTTCCACACTTTATGCTTTGGCTTCCAAATTCATGCTAGCATTTTCAACATGGTATATCAATGCTAATATTTAACTATTATAATGAGATAATTATTTAGTTGTATTGGCTCTGTTTTGCTGGCTGTGTTTCTTAGCTTCTTGTCGCTTTGCAATTTTGTTTTTCTGAAATCCTGCTTGTTGTATACAGGGTTTAATTCCAGTATATATTTTCACTAGTGGAGCAATAAAGTTGGAGTTATTATGTAATTAGTCGCTTCAAGTTTTAAAGGAAAAACTATGCGGCTTTATTTAATTGACCATTTACGATTAATAATTCATGAAATGCACACATATATATATATATATATATATATATATATATTGTACTAAATTTTGTTTCATTTTTTAAGATGTTATCGTAAATTGTACGTTTGTATAGACTTCATTAGTTTCAGTGGGTCATCTTTAATCCTTCCAAGTATAACACAGATTTCGTTGAGAGTTAGAACATGATTGTTTTTTAATAAAGAAGTTGAGAGAGAGAGAGAGAGAGAGAGGAACTGAAGGTTTTGCTTAAGTTTTGGTAATTATGATTACCACATAAATATCTTTCCATCAAAAGGAATCAGTTGAATCATGCTTGTGCTTTAATACACAACAGGATTTTGGTAAATGCTCAGGTTTTTGGTTTCTTAACCTTACTAGGTATAGTTGTTAGTACATCACTAAGGCATGTGGACTTTTATGCCATTTTGAAACATGGATAAAATTGATGTACAAGACCAATAAAATTGACTCACGTGTACGTCTACATAGACCAATAATACATGCACTTGAATTTATTTATCTTGAGAGAAGATAATATCATTTTGCATTTCATTTGTGAGAGTGAATCACATGATTGAATTTAATTAAAGAATCCTAATAAATGTGAGAAGTTGTGTTTAATTTTTGCTTTTAAAACAAGAGAAATGATATGTCCATAATATTTTCACAACAAATCTTTTTTTTTTTTTGGAGAGAAAACCATACTCATAGGTTTTACAACAAAATTTAAGTAGCAAGTTGTTATGGATTGTTATTGTTGGGGTAAAAAAAAGTAATTTTAGTGATAAGTTCAAATTAAAACCAATAACAATTAATTACCTATAATTTGTTATAAAAATGTTGTAGATGTAACACTTATCTTAAAATATGCATATATATATATATATATATATATTGAGGGAGCTTAAGCTTTGTTGTATTGACGGTTGATTTAAAGAAAATTTATTAGCAATTATTAGAACTTTGAAACAAATAGTTAGTTTAAAGCTGAGTAGGATTGTTTGCAAAGTGGATGTGGATACAAGATTTTATTAAAAAATTTCCTAGAATACTTATATTTTAGGGAAATAACTTCTATTTTATATATTTAATTTGATTATATTATTTAAAAAATTCTTAAACATCTTTTTTCTTGATTGGTATTTTATAATAGTTATATTTCATTTCTCAAAGAAAAAATAATAATAAATAAAAAGAGAAAAGAAGACAACTGGAGGCTATTTTTTTTCTTTTTCTTTTTTTCTTTTTTTGCTAAATAGCATAATTTTCGACCCAAACTTACTTAGTTATTTAGCACTTTTTTGGAGCTCAAGTTCCATAATCAATGGCGGCTCCAAGAATTTTTTTGGAGATGGTCATTAAAAAACTTAAATTATACAAAATCTAATAAAAAGAGAACTTCACATATTGACCAAATACACACACACACAGATGCAAATACATAAAATCTTACAATTTCCTTTTACAATTTTTTTTATTATTTTGAAATCATTTCATGGTAGTCTTATTATCAATGTTGCAAGTTACATCTCTTCAAAAGTTTAGTCAAATAAAATTTTTCTTGGACCTTTTGTTTTTATTTGTAAGGATCTAATATATTGTTAAGGGGACCAAAGTTTAAGAACAAAATTTGGCTACAAACTTAGTTGTAGTCACTCTCACTTTTGAAAATTTAATCGATGAATTGCATGTTTTCTATGTTCTTAAAACACATCAAAATTTCATGCCAATCGGATGTTTTTACCATTTGATTCAAAAAATTATTTTTTAGTATAATTTTAGACTACAAAAACTCAAAATTTAAATATTTGATTGATGATATAGCTATTGATCTTTTATCTTCCTGAAATTTTGCAAGTATGGAGGATTTAAGAAGAATGTAATTAAACTGTGGATTTATTAAAATTCTCATTGAATAAAAAAAATATTGAATAGAGTTGTAGTCTTAGTCTACTATAAAGTTTGTTGCCAAATTTTGTTTAAAACTTAATTATGTTGGACCTAAAAAAAAATTAGGGTGGTCATAAAGTCCTTTTAAAGATTAAAAAAAAAATCATAAATTTTTAAAATTTATACATAATAATTTTTTTTCCCGAGTCTGGGTGGTCCTATGACCACCCTGAACTCTATGTCAATTTAAACGAAGCAAGTTTAATCATTAGCAAAGTGGAAATCGTGAAGGGGTACTATTGTGAAAAAATTAAAACCTCAAGCTCGAGGGTGTAGTTATCTGATAAAAAGACCTGTTTTTCATATAACTATTAGATTAAAAGATATATATGTAAAGAAAGTACTACGTAGAGCCGCCCTTGTCCATAATGCTTGATACTCTAGTTCAATAAACTTAAGTTTCACTTGGAATTGAGTTTCAAAAAAGTGCTACATAATTAAAGAAGTTTAGTGAATACTGATTTTTTCCTAACTAGGTAGGGTGGCATGTGCAAAGCACGTGCTTAACTCTTGAGTGAGAAAATTAAAATAAAATTTTTATTTGAAGAAGTATGAAATTATATACATAAAAAATATATGTCATACAAAGTTAATCCTATTCATATAATAATTTAATATTTAGGAAAAAATGAGTTTCTTAGTACTTATTTGTTAAAGACAATATCCACTAACTAAAAACTTCTAAGAATGATAATGAATATCATCATCTGCCAAAATAGGTAATTGAGCTTTGCTATAACAAAACTCAATTGCTTATTTTGACAATTTAAATATTGGGACAATTTAAATATTGTGATAGTGTCTTAGCTAAGACATTGTCACAATATTTAAATTTTCGTAATGAATGATGTCATACACAATGAAAATTTTTTCATTCATACTTTCTTCTTTATCAGTTTACATGAGTCTAGGTGCAATATTTAGCTTACTTAGTTTTCAATGAACACCCATTTTAGGCAAGAAAAAAAAAAAAAAAAAAGATAACAAAAGGCTTATATCATCGAATTTCCGATTAGATAAATTATAAGTTTTGAGATTTAAACCTAGAAAATCAATGTTCTTTAGGTAATAAATAAAACACCTTACATCACAATTCCAACTTTCTAAGCGTTACTACCATCTAAAACTCATAATACATGAAGAAGTTTTTGGAATGTTAAAATTTAGTGGGAGTATTTTAGACATTACACAATATGATATTTTAATAATCATAAGTTTTGATTAGGGTTTAACTAAGAGAATAATAATATGACATATTTGCTATTTTCCAAAATATTAAGGGGAAAATTGCATGATTTTAAAGTTTAAGGAGGAATTGTGAACTACCTCAAACATGAAGGATGAAAATTTTTTTTAGCCTAAGTTATTATTATTATTATTATTATTATTATTATTATTATTGTGTATAATACTATTTATTTTCACTTAAAATGGTGCGTAAATATAAAAATACAATAAAAAATATATAAAAATTCAACTCAAGAAAACTATATGTGAAATAGAAAATTTTGGTTCAACAAAGTTGACTAAATCCAAAAAAAAAAAAAAAAAAACAAATTTCTAGAAACACAACATAATGGAATAACATTTTCGTAATACCTTTATAATTTTGTTATATTTTATTTTGACCGGTAAAGAATTGACATTTTAGTAATTGTGAAAATATTATGATGATAACAAAATGTCTTCATATTTTCACAAGAGAAATGTTATGTTCACAATATTTCATAACAAATCCTAAAGTAGTAGGTTGTTACAAGTTGTTATTGGTAGGCAAAAAAGTAATTTCATTGGTCAGTTTAAATTAGAGCCAATAATAATTCAACTACTTATAATTTGTTATGAAAGTGTTGTGAAAAATATTGTGGATGTCTCACTTTTTTTTGACAATACTTTTATTTTTAATTGTGGTTGGTTACAATATTACATATATATATATATATATATATATATATATATATCCTATAAAGAGTTAACACCTCAATAATTGTGAAAATATTGTGGCAATTTATTGTGATGATATTTTATTCTTTTAGGGTAACAGCTCATATGTAGATAAAAAAAATAAAAAATAAAAATAAAAAGCGTGTTCAATAGGCAATATTCCCCCCCCTCCCAAAAAAAGAAAAAAAAAAGTTAGTTTTCATAAGAGAAATGCTACGTTCACAACATTTCACAACGAATCATAAAGTAATAAGTTGTTACGAATTGTTATTGGTAGGCAAAAAAGTATTTTTATTGTTAAGTTTAAACTAGAACTAATAACAATTTACCATCTATAATTTGTTAAGAAAGTGTTGTGAAAAATGTTGTGGATGTCGTATTTTTTTTTTCTTTTCATAATACCTTTATTTTTAGATGTGGTTAGTTCTAGTATGCTATTTTTTAAATTTTATTTTAGTCTATAAAGAATTAATACCTCAACAATTGTGAAAATATTGTGACAATTTGTTGTGATAATATTTTATTCTTTTAGGGTAACAGCTCATGTGCTGATAAAAAAAAATAAAAGGTGCATTTAATAGGCAATATTTTCAAATTAAAAATAAAAAAGAAAAAATAAAGAAAAAAGAAAAGAAAGCCAGTGAAAACAGTTTTGATTGAATAAACCAAAACTATTGTAGCTTTGCTATTGTAGCTCTGAGCATTGACCCTTTTTATATATATAAGATTAAATTAGATCAAATAAAAATTTACCACCCGTGATTTGCTATGGAAATGTTGCGAAAAATGTTATAGATGTAGCATTTCTTTTTCTACAGTACCATTATTTTTAGTTGTGGTTGGTCTTAATATGATGTTTTTATTATAAGAACTCAACACCTCTAACATTTGTGAAAATACTGTCACAATTTGTTATTTTAATAGAGTTCAACATGCAATATTAACCAAAAAAAGAAAAGTAAAAGGAACAAAAGGCCAGTGGAACAAAGCCACTTGAACAAACCAAATGCACAGTTGCTTTACTCATTTACACTTTATATATATATATACACACACACACATGTAGAAATTTAAATTAGAACTAACAATTTACTATTATAATTTATTATGAAAATGTTGTGAAAAATGTTGTAAATATATTATTTCTTTTTCTACAATACTATTATTTTTAGTTGTGGTTGGTTCTAGTTAGGGATGGAGGTAGGACTTGAAGTTAAGGGGGGTGGTTTTATTGTTAGTTGCATGCGGTGGCTTTGTCTTTCAGCTCTACTGCTTTGCCGGCAAAGGTTTTTTTTTTTTTTTTTAAATTATTATTTTTTAAATGTTTGTGTAGAGCGTGTCTTTTGTTGGTAAGAACAAAATTATTTTGTTTAAAGTTTTTTAAAGGGCTAAGCTATTTGTTTTTGGTAAAATTGATTGATTAGTCTCAAATTTTTTTTAGCTTTGCTATTGCCTCTTGGTAATTTTTGTTTTAGATATATAAAATTTTTCATGGACTTTAAAAGGTGGAAAATACTAGATCTACAATTTTTTTTTTTTTACAAATTGTTGTTATGATTGGGGGTCATTAGCAAGTAAAAAAGTGACATAAGTGGTGGACCCAGATGCAAATCAGTAAGAATTTGCTACCTCAATAGTCTATAAAAATGTTGTAAAAAAATTTGTAACTACAGCATTTCTCTTATAATGATCAATAAAGGAAAAAAATATAATTTTATTGAACAAAATTGTTAAAATTAGTATCTAAATATATAGTTATATAATTATATATATTTTTTAAAAAATTAGGAGGGTCATTGCCCCCTTGTTCATAAATGGCTCCGTCTAATAATATATTTTTATTATTTTATTTTGACCTATAAAAACTTAACACCTTTAACAAAAGTGAAAATATTACAATAACTTGTTATTAAAAAAAAGAAAAAGAAAGAGAAAGACCAACGGAATAGTGCCACTAGAATAAACCAAATGCACCGTTCCTTTACTCATTCCACTTTTTATATATAGAGGTAGAAATTATGGTACTTAGCAAAATTAGTATTTAAAACCAGTTTCCCATGTCGCAGAAGGTAGCTTAGGTTAGTTAGGTAGAATGTATGAAAGAGGAGAGTGGCAGAAGAAGAAGAGTGCATAAAAACAGTCTCATCGCTTCCTTCTCTGATCTCTGCCCGAAACTCAACCCGATTTGTTTGCTGGATCTTCAGGAAAATGGGAACACTGCTTTGTGCTTCTAAATTAACCAACTCTCTTCTTTTCATGTCCAATACTTCTTCTTCTTTATATTGTTATCATTCTACTCTTACTACTACTAGAAGAAAAAAACCCACATCAGAAACAAAATCAAAATCAATTCTTGCAATCTGTTAGAGATGAGTGCAAGTATGGAAACTTAAGGAATGTTGATCATGCCTTAGACCTGTTTGATACAATTCTTCACTTGCACCCTTTGCCTTCCATTGTCGATTTTAATCATTTGTTAGCTGCCATTCCAAGAATTAAGCATTACACTCTACCCATTTCTCTAATTAAACGAATGGAATTATTTGGAATCTCTCCCAATGTTTACACTCTCACTGTTTTGATTAACTGCTTCTGCCATTTGAACCGGGTGGATTTTGGGTTCTCTGTCTTGGCAACGATTTTGAAACTTGGTTATATTCCAGACTCTGTTATTCTAACCACTCTTGTCAAGGGGTTGTGTCTTCAAGGTAACATTGCTAGAGCTGTGAGGTTGGTTGAAGATATGGAGAAGAACGGGTATCAGCCTAATGAAATTACTTGTGGGACGATACTAAATGGTCTGTGTAAGATTGGTGAGACTGATATGGCTATTAGGTTGCTCAGGAAGATAGAAAAAACGTATTTTGAACTCAATGTAGTGTTCTATAACACAATTATTGACAGTTTATGCAAGAATAGATTGGTAACTGAGGCTTTGAACTTTTTGACTGAAATGAGGAGCAAAGGTATTCAACTGAATGTTGTCACTTACACGTGCGTAATTCAAGGCCTGTGCAATTTTGGCCGATAGAGGGAGGCTACTACTTTATTGAATGAGATGACACAAAGGAAGATCATGCCAAATTTGCAAACCTTTAGCATATTGGTGGACACACTCTGCAAGGAAGGGATGTTGACCGAGGCAAACGAAGTTTTTACCGTGATGATTCAAAGAGGCATTGAGCCTAACATAGTCCCATATAGCTCTTTGATTGACGATTATTGTTTACAAAACAAAATGGATGATGCTATCAAAACGTTTAATATGATGGTTGAGAGAGGTTGTCCACCTAATGTGTTTAGCTATACCATATTAATCAATGGATATTGCAAAAATAAAAGAATTGATGAAGCAAGGAGTCCCTTTGATGAAATGTCCAACAAGGGAGTGGCTCCCAATGTTGTGACTTACAACCCTCTTATAGGTGGGTTTTGTCGAGTGGAGAGACCCTAGGTTGCACTAGACCTATTTCATAAGATGTAGGCATGTGGCCAACTTCCAGATCCCTAAACCTATGTTATCTTGTTGGATGGCCTTTGTAAGAACAAAAAAAATTGGGGAGGCATTGGCATTGTTTCAAGAGATGGAAGACAAAAAGTTGGACCACAATATTTTGTTTTACAACATCTTGATTGACAGTATGTGCAATGTCGAGGAACTTAAAATTGCAAGAGAAATCTTTAATAGTCTTCTTGCAAAAGGATTGCAACCAAATGTTCGGACTTACAATATAATGATCAAAGGGTTTTGCAAAGAGGGGTTAATTGATGAAGCGAGTGAGCTACTAGAGAAAATGGATGGGAACCATTTCTCTCCTAATGATCGCACATATAATACAATCATCCAAGGGTTGCTGCAACAAAATGAGACAGCAAAGGCTTTGGAACTTATTAAAATAATGGTTGACAAAGGTTTTTTAGCAAATGCAACCACTGCATCCATGGTGGTGGACTTGCTATCTGCAAATCTAGGAGATAAAGCACTTCAAGAATTACTTCATTATTAAGACTTTGCCAGTCAATCTATAAGTTGTACATATATTTGTTGGAAGTGGTTATTTACTTTTTATGAGTGAAAAAAAAAAAAAAAAAATCTTGTGTCATAAAGGAAAAGATGAGCATCTCCCTCTCTCTCTCACCAATCAATCTCTGATCTCTCTTCTTGTCCCTTACTTCCATCATCCTCAAGATCTGCCACTCTATCCCTCGATCAAACATGACCTGAATTGTTAGCTTGTAATTGCAAGACGGAATAGCCTGTCAGTCAATATGAAACCAGATTTACTGCTTCAGGAAATGAATGAGGCTGCTAAATCAACAAACTCTCTTGATTTTGTATTCAATCATTTCATTAGAGTAATGGTTCCATTTGATGCTCTAACTTATTCTACGCATACTCTTACTACCTCTAGTAGTCGATATAGTAGTGCTAGAGAAAATGTGGAAACCCCAAATTAGTTCTTTAAATCTGTGAGAGATCAATGCAATTCTAGAAGATTAACGAATCTTAACAATGCCTTTGGTTTTTTGATTGAGTGGTTCACATGCACCCTTTACTTATCGTTTTGGATTTTAATCACATGTTGTATACCTATTTTGGCATGGCAAATTAAAGTTTTCTATCCTAGGAGACAAAATTCATGGGATGTATGTTCAATGTTATGGAATAGTAATATAGATATAGTAATATGGAAACAAAATTAGAGTAATGGTTCACTGCTTAGACACATTGTATCACTGCCTATTCTATAGTGCTGCAAATGCTTTATGCGTATTTGTAAGCAGATTTTTTTTTCCTTATAAGCTTTGTGGGGATATATTTACAGTGGACTGGGAAAGCAATTTTACTAGAGTAGCTGATAGTTGTATGCTTGCTCAAGGAGGCAGCTGATAGTTGCATGCTTCTTCTTGCATTGTTTGAGAGAGAGGCAACTTAGGTTGCAGTACAATACAAATAACATCACAAGTTTATCATTTTGACATTTACTGTTTTAAGTTACAAAATAGTAATTGAAAATCAAAGTAGAATCAGATGAGCTATTCTCCAAACCTGTGATCATATAGCTTGCTGTACAATAGTTCTTTTGTCTCGGAGGTCACAAATATCTAAGTGGGGTAGTGTTTCTAGCTGTGACCTCTTCCCCAGTTTGAAAATGGAAAAACATTGCAGAAATGGCTGATACAAGCCATGAGATTTGTGAAAGAACAGATGCCTTGGATGCTGCTGGAATCACTACTGTTGTCATTGGAAAGGTGATATTTTTTCAGTTCTACTTTTGATTAAGTTGGAGCAGTATTTCATATCTAGCACTTTGTCACAAATTGAAGATGTTAGTATACATAATTAGCTAAAAATCTGTATGAGATTGGCATGACCTTGCCATGGATTAGTAAAATTGGGCCTTAGCTGCAACCTGAGGGAGTAACTTCAATTATATTATACCAGTATACTTGCTAATTTTGACAAACTTTTTGTCGACTTTTAGAATACCAATTGAAATAGAGTAAACAAATTGCGAAAACTAAATGCGAAATTCAATCTTGAGGAATGTGTTTGCCTAGAACTGTCTAAAATCCTATATCGATAAACAAATTGGGGAAAAGTAACAAGGTTTATTTTCAATGCAAAGAATAATGATCATGATGACATGTGTCCTAATGCTCTAGTTTCCTTTGCTTTGTTTGTTTCCTACGTGAGCAGGGCAGGCATCAAGACTGTTGTTGTGTTGCATTTCAAGGTCTTCATCGGGTTGATCCAGGGAGCCATATTTCCATACTGGTTTTCAGCCATGAAAATGAAGAGTGTGTGAAGTGCATCTCTCAAAATGGTTAAGGAGGTTGGCCGACAGTTCAATACTATATTCCCGGCCTTATCATTATTATTATTCACAATTGTGTATTTAATGGTCCTTTAATTCATTTAGCAAGGACATGAGCTATCCTGTTGGCATATCTATTGGAAAAATTTAGACTAGATCTTAACTAGATGAACATTTGGGATTATAGTAGTAGAGCTAAAGGTTGCAGGTTCAACAAGGCTTATCAATTTGCGTAGATTTCAGTTTTGTAGCATTAGCAGAATCTCATATGAATTTCCTTATAGCTTAATGATACTTTTATAATTATAATTTGTATATTTAATGGTCCCTTAATCACTCCAATATATGCATCTGGTAGGTGATGATGCATTAAATAATATGAGCTTTAATAATAATAATAATAAAAAACTATTAACTTTTCCCCTATTTAGTTGTAGTTTCTACTTTCAAGTCATGGGAAATCCGCTGTGAAAACATTAGTGAGACATAAAAGAAGAAACACACCATGACCAAGTACAGAGGATCATCCAATTTTCACATGCCAAATATGCGTTGAGCCCACGCAATCAAATCATAAATTCAACTACAATAACAACTGTGTGCACCATTTTTTATGATGCCAAATGCATCGAAACCCAGTTTGACAACAAGTTACCAAACATTGAATGTCCTATATTTATTTATTATGCAAATATATTTATGGTGCATGAATTGCATGTTTAAATAAGAATTAATAAATAAAACTTGGTATTATATATATATGTATATATATATATATATTTATATCTATATTTTCTACCTCACTTTGAAGGCTTTGCAATGTCATTATTTTATTTATTTGATTTTTAAACCAAATTTCACTAGAACGTGTTTCTCTTATATTTGGTCCTATTCGGTTTGTATAGTCTTATTCGGTCCACATTGGTCCATTTTGTCTACTTCGGTCCCTTTTGGCTCTATTCGGTCCAATTTATCCACTTTAGTCCTATTCGGTCTTATTTAGTCCACTTTGGTCCTATTTGGTCTACTGCAGTTCACATTAGTCCTATTCGATCCATTTTGGCTCTACTCGGACCATTATGTCTGCTTTGGTCCTATTTAGTCCATTCAGTCCAATTTTTTCTTTTCGGTCGACATTGGTCCTATTCGGTTCATTCTATCCATGTCGGTCTTACTTAGTCCACTTTAGTTTTATTTGGTCCATTCTGTTGGCTTTGGTCCTATTTGGTCGACTGTGTCCACTTTGATCATATTCGGTCCATTTGGTCCTTTTCGGTCTACATTGGTTTTACTTGATCCATTGTGTCTACTTCGGTCCTATTCAATTCATTCTGTCTACTTCAGTCTTATTCGGTCCATTCAATCTTATACGCTCTACTTTGATCCTATTCAGTCCATTGCAATCCATTTTGTTCACTTCAGTTCTATTCGGTCCACTTTGGTCCTTTGGAACTAGAATTATTATTGTTATTATTATTATTATTATTTTTTAACTAATTGTAGCATTTAACAAAGTAAAGATATTTAACCCTTGCTAATTATCCAGTGCATTGCACAAGTTAGTGACCAGTTCATATAAAAAGGCATCTCGCCTTTTGTAACCCATAAAATTCTTTTCTTAAAATTTTCAAATTAGTTATTAATTTAAATATACAAAGAATATTATTGTAACTGGGCTATCATTTCCTTATCGCCAAAAGCCTAAGCTATTTTGTTGGTAGAGCTATTAAAAAATATTATAAATATACTACAAAAAATTGCGCCTAGTGGTTACACTAAATTTCATCAAGTTTTTAAGACCTAGAAACTATGGTTGAGCCCAGTGGCTGCACCAAATTTCAGAAAGTTTTTAGATAAAAACAACTTATTTGTTCCCATCAAATAAGTTTTGTTCATATCAACATATCAGTCCAATTAACAATAATCAGAAAAGATTTAAGTTAAGTATAACTCATCTAAGTTCAAACTTATCTTAAGTCCTTATCCTTTCACTTTGCTCTACATATACAGTTCACGTAGCCTGCTCTCTCTAAGCAACATAGCTTCTAAAAATATGGTTGCTCTGTTGTTAACCTACTAATGTTTAATTGTTATTTAAGTCATTAACTTAATCTATTTTTTGATATGCTTTGGTGCATGTTGGAGTAAATGCAAAAGCAGTGCACATGTTTGAATTGCATATGCTCTTGAATCTAAGGTAAAGAATTGTACGCCTGTCTTCTTTCTATGAGAAAATTTCATCATTATTGACCCTAAAAAGTTCTTCCTTTATTTACGGAGTAGGATGCATAGACATGAATACGGATGCATGGACATGGACACAGACACAGATATGGGTATGGGTATAATACAGTGACACGAGCAATTTTTGAAAATTATAACATAATACTGTATATTGGACATGTAGTGACACCGTTACGACTCGGGTACAACATAAATACGACATGAGTATGGTACCTCAAATGAAGTGTCTGTGCATCCTAGTTTACAGATACAATAGCATAGCGTAGTGCTCCCACTTGAAGAAGCAAAAATGGTTTTCGACATAATTGGAGGAAGCAATATTCGTGAATCAGAACCACCCAAGAAAGTATTCTTTGCACAGCGCAAATCATGGGAGTTTATACTTTATATTGCTTTAAAGTATAAGTTTCACTACTACGTATGATATATCTCACAGGAATTTATGAATGGTGTTTTTTGAATTAATTTTTAGACCTTCTAACTCTAAACATGATGAATTGTTTACAAACAGTATACAATCACAACTTTTCTCTTTTATACAGTGGAAGTAATACTTCTCTACTTTTATTATGATAATATGCTATACTTTTTTACTATATAGCCTAATTGTAGATTTAATCACATCATTATGATTACTGAAACTAATTAATATATATTACAAAAAATGTACCCACTCATGATTACTGATCCATTTTTTTCTTCTTCTGTTAGATACCCTGTAATGACTAGGGCACTAACAAAAGCAGGTCGTCCAATCTTTTTCTCACTTTGTGAATGGTAATCCTATATCTCTAACTTTTAAATCTATGTCGTGAAAGTCCCTCCATTGATGATTATTTTGTTTGATTTGTATTTCTTTCCCTTAATAGGGGTGACTTGCACCCTGCTCTATGGAGTTTTAAGGTTGGAAATAGCTGGAGAACTACTAATGACATTTCCGATAATTGGAACAGGTAGATAAATTTCATGTTTCTGTTAAGTTCATAATTGATTATACAAATTCTTAGCCCAAAATCATTTCTTTTGGTCTGTTCTCCCACAGTATGCTCTCTATAATAGACTTGAATGAAGTATATGCTGATCTTGCAAGGCCCGGTGGTTGGAATGGTCAGCTAGGATGCACGGGACGCGGCAAAATGGCCGCCGCACCCGCGTCCGACGCGGCCCGACGCGGCGACGCGCGAGGGACGCCGCTGCCTGCGCGTCGAACCGCATCCAGTTTTTTTTTTTTTTTTTTCGTTTCCGGATTCGCGTTGACTCGGCCCATTCGGCTCTGACGAGCGCCGACTCGGGCCGAACCGGGTCGATTCGCGCCGATTCGGATCGTATCGGCCGAATACCGGTGTGTTTCGGCCGGCAAAAGGAAATTGGCCGGCGAAAAAAAAAAAAAAAAACTTAAAAGCAAAAATACTAGTGGATTTGATGCGTCGCTGTCGCCCTCTTCACTGGCCTTAACCCCTTTCTTCTTCTTCTTCTTCTTCTTCTTTGCTTCCTCGCCTTCTTCTTCCTTTTTTTTGGCGAGCCCAGCGTTTCAGTTTCTTCTTTTTTTATAAGTTTTGTTTTTTTGTTTTTTTTTTGCTTTTTTTTTTTGGAAAAGGATTGTTAAATGTGGCTCACGTGAGGGGCTTTATTTTGTTTTTTGTGCCTCTCACGTGAGCCACATCTCCCCTTCTTTTTTTTTTTTTTTTTTTGGGTACATTGAGCCACTGAGCCTTTGGACAGAGAGACTTTATTTTGTACATTATTATTATTATTATATGAGTTTTCTATTATTATTACATATAGAAGCATGCTTAGCATATATAAAATATATAAATAAAAATATTTTTAATAATTTTTTAATTGCCGAGTCCCGCCGCACCCGCACCCACCTTTTTTAAAAATTGCCGAGTCCTACACCCGTACCCGCACATGCACCCGAGTCTCGAAACGCACCCATGCTTCATAGATGGTCAGTATGCTCCTACAATAGATTAAGTCACACTTAACACAATTTTTGAAAAAGGCTTTTGGTCCACTTTTTTCTTTGAAATTTATTTCATATTATCTGCTTGACTTTGTACAGATCCTTGTTGAGTTAGCAGAAGTTTTGACACTAGATTGTTGAACAAAAAACTTTTATTAAAAAAAAAAACTTAACTCTTTGAATTATAACACTTTACAAGCACTAATGTTTTGACTCACTAACACTAGTGCACTGCAAACACAGCACTTACTCACCAAATACACTTGTACACACCTCACTTCTAGACACCTACACACACTAGCTATTGACTCTATTTCACTCTACACACTTGCTACCTATGGCACACACACCTTCACTTACCACCACATCTATTTATACCAGGTGTGTATTGGTTAGGAAACCAACTTTAAGCTTCTAGCATCTTCCTTTTAAATACTTTATTTACCAAGCTTCTAGACTATTCTATAAACATGTGGCTAAAATTCACTAGTGCAAGGAAGCTTCTAGAGAAAATATAAGAACTATCTTGAAGAGAATTTCGGAAAGAGAGCAAGAGAGAAATTTCCGGAATTAGAGAGAAATTTCTAGAAAGAGAGAGATTGTGTGAGAAGTTTTAGAAGTTTCTAGAGAATTCCAGAGAGAAGCAAATTGAGTGGAACTCTAGAAATTTCTAAAGACAAGAGAGTTAGTGTTGATTTCTAACAATCCTGACATGCTTGAAGTGGGAAATCGAGGGATGAAAAATAATACATATGTAGCCCACTTTAGTTTATGGGCTATTTCCTAGGTATTTCAGGCAGTACTATATCTGGACCTAGATGCTCATGATTTGAATGAATGCATATTTTTTGGGTTTTGGCTGTCTGTTTGCTTAAAAATAAAATGGTATTGTAGGCTCCCCTTCTCCTTGGTTGCGATGTGAGGAACCTGACAAAAGAGACATTTAATATCATTTCCAATCAAGATGTTATTGCAGTTAATCAAGGTAAGTGCATCAATTTTGTAACTGATGATGTAATTTTCCTCCCATCATGTGAACTACTCTGTAGCAATGGTTATGAAAATTGACTTGATCATCATCTATAACAGATTCACATGGCATACAAGCTAAAAAGTTTAGGATGGAGGGTAATAGTGAGGTAATAAAGTTTGCCTAAAATATCTTATGATGCGGATTGTGTACTTTTGTCTCACTTCATATGAGCAAAACATGACTTTTTATGTTAAATTGCAATAGATTTGGGCAGGGCCTCTTTCAAACAATAGGGTAGCTCTAGTTCTGCTCAGCCGAGCCACTGTGCCTCATTCAATTACAGGCAATTGGGACGATATTGGAATCCCTGAAAACAGTGTCATTGAAGCAAGAGATGTTTGGGAGGTAATTTTGATCAGGCTTTTATTTCTCATGCCTCCGAAGGTCATGACACATTTCAGTTTTGCATTTGTATTTGTGAGATACCTTCATTATATGTGTGCATATGTGTTTCTTGCAGCACAAGACACGAGAGACAAGATTTGTTGGAAACTTGACAGCCAACGTGGAGCCTCACAGTTGCAAAATGTTTGTGTTGAAGCCAATTGCTTGAGTTCTGCTGCGAAATGCACACTTGGCATTGCTCTCTTCTGTATATTCTTCCTGTTAATTCTTATCTATACCTGATGCTGTAGTGTGAGTGAGTATTGAGATTTACAACTCTCTTTTCCACGGTTTCATGTAATTAAAATTTTATTGGAATAAAGAAGGAAAAATTGGAAGAAGCAAAAGTTTCCTCTTTTGTTCAAATGAGCAATAAGTAGTAGTGTAGTACTACTGTATAATCTTTACCACCGCCCCCCCCCCCCCCCCCCCCCCACAAGGCTATTCTTTCTTCTGTCTTGGCATTATCTTTTTGTAATAGAAAGAAAAAAACATTATTAATAATTTATGTTAAGACAAATTATTATTTGGTTAAGTAAATAAATTAGTAATTAAATTGAAAAAAATGATTCGCCTGCAATGCAATGTAAATGCTATAATACCGGTTTACAAACTAGATTGCCTTGTTTGAGAGGTGCACTTTGACAAGATGATATTGTTAATGGTGATGCATGGATAAATTCCCAAGAATATAAAACAAAGAAGATAAGGGTGCTAGAGTATCCAAAAGAATTAACGGTTTAAAAGAAGAAGGAAACTTGGAACAAACTGAAGTTATAAAACAATGGAGGGTTGTTTTTTATGGTATAACAAGAGATTTTTATATATTTTGTATATTATTTTTCATTTGAGTCAACTAATAAGTATATTACATGTTAAAATGTGCAAATTGAGTTGGGCTTGGCAAGAATGACCATTACCCCGCAGTAATTAGTTAATACATTTATAGTTGTTGCTGCCAGCTGCTGTTTACAAAAAAGGATGAAGTTTGGGTCCAGTGTCTAGTTACATCGAACTCGTTGAGATTATAACACATGTCTATTTTTAAACATATGTCACAATTTTAACGGATCCAGTACACTACATGCACTGGACCTAAGCCTTACCCTACAAAAAAGATAACAAAGAAATGCTGGAGATTAAAAAAATGAAGTCAAAAAAGGAATATGTAATAAATGTAAATGTAATGAAATGGAAATGAAAAGCGATTATATGATCTCTATAGTCTGTAGTATATAATATGTAATGTTCAAACACATTGTATCATTATATAGTGCAGCAAGTTATTTATGCATGTATGCGAACTGATTTTTTTTTTTTTTTTTCTTTTCTTTTCTTTTTCCTAACCTTATAAGTTTTGTGGTGCTATTGTGCAGTGGAGTAGAGTCAAATTTTATTAGTCTAGCTTGGTTGGTTTATCAACTCAAGGGGTTAGCTGATAATTTTGCATGTGTTTCTCCTTGAATTGTCTACGAGAGAGGCAAGTTAGGTTGCAATGCAATACAAAATTAACTTCAAAGTTTTATCATTTTGACACTTAAGAATTTAAGTAAATGAAATAAGTTAGAAACTCCAAACTTATATAGCTAAATAATAGTTCATTTGTTAGTGATTAATTACATTTCATGGACTTTTCATATCAAACATGGACACAAAGAGCTAAAGAATAGTTCATTTGTCAAGTTTCTTAGGTCAAGTTAGTGATATTATGCTTAAAGAAAACGAAGCTTTTTGAAATACACTAGGTTAACTTAGTGATGTCATTTTTGGTCAAGTATAAGATAGATAATGAAGACCTATCATCCCATAGGTCTTGTGAAATATACAACAAGGTTTATACAAGTCATGTTATATAGGTTATTGCAAAAAATCATTATAATGAGATAACTATAGGAACTATGTGATGTGCATGTATGTATGAGTGTTTTCTTGTTAGGTTGATTTGGTCTTTGACTTATGATTTTGGGAATTTAGTTTGTGATAAAAGATGTGGTTGTCTTTCACCAAGCTTTTCAGCTGGCCTTTTAACAAGGAGATGCGTATTCTAATGGTGGGTCTTCATGTAGCGGGCAAGCTAGACTACCATTTTGTACAAGCCTAAGTTGGGAGAGATTGTGACCACCCATCCTATTAGCTAATTAATTCATGCGAGCTCATAATGCACACTTAAGCAGTATGCTAATCATACACAAGAATAATAAATGATCATTGCCACCACATTTATCGCAAAATTTCTTTCATATGGGAGACCACCTTATTCCATGCATCCAAATGAGAAGCTATTGAAGATTTAGCTATAAAAAGAGGGTCATGTTAACGGGTGTTTTTAAAGCAATTCTTAATAAACCATTTAAGGAAATTTTCAACATTACTTTCATGAGAAATATAAAGAGCTATAAAATTTTTATTTTTTTCCTCGTAAAATTTTTTTAAAAATATTTCTTAAATCAATATCCTAAGAACATCTATTAACATTTTTCATAAAGAAAACAATATTTTGTCAAACTAATGGGCTCATATGAGTTTCCTATTACTATCTCAAAAGAAAGTAAAAAAAAAAAAGTTTCCCTCCAATCCAGGCCCATAAATAAATCATTGGGGAGTTCATTCAATTACGAGGTGTATAATTACTCCAATAACTTGTGTGAAGGCTAGGCCTTTAGTTTTACAACATCATGAACAACTTTGATAATTTAATGCTTTGCTATACATCAATCTATAAAGAGCATGAATATTTATTGGAAGTTGTTATTTACCTTTTATGAATTGGTGTTATTTTTCATGTCATTGAAATTTTTTTTTTCTTCCTGTACAATTACCTGTAAACTTTTTCTTTGTTTCTTTTTTTTAAATCTCTTTTTATAAATCTGAAAGGGTATGTTTAATGTTAATGGAATTGTAATATAGATATAATGTTCAAACACATTGTATCACTATCTAGCAAATAGTGCAGCAAATGATTTTTGCATATATGCAAACTGTTCCCCGCCCTTAATAAGTGGACCGGGAAAGCCATTTTTATTAGTGTAGCTTGGTTGGTTATTCTGTTCTGAATATGCTTTCTATACCAAATGTTTATGGTGGTAAATTAAAAATTGATAATATGACTAGTGAAAATCAGTTTGGTTTTCAGAAATGAAATAAAGTTCAATAGTATATAGTATATATATAAGTTACTCTAGTGACAAATTTTCTTGAACTGATGATAATACTAATAATAAGGGATTTCTTATTATGTAGATTATGCGTTCCACAAATCAACCTGTCTGTCATCGTTTCCTTAAGAAATGATGACTAGCTTATGACTAGCTTATATACAATCTTGTCAAATCATGACAAATTTTCTTGAACTGATAATAATATTATTATTGTCATCCATGTTTAGTTTATATACAATCTTGTCAAATCATGACTAGCTTTCCTTCTTTTCTTTTTTTAACAATTCCACATTAGTTAAAATGGAGGAGCTCCTTTTAAGTATCTATAATACTGTTTTAATAATTACTATACTGTGAATTTTCTATATATGATGATTCCCCCTCCTCTGAACTTTCTAATTTGCTAAGCTTTGAGAGAATGATGCTTCTGATAATATGCACTCTTATAGGCTTATGGCTAAATAATTTCAAAATGCATTATCCTTTAAAAAAAACAAAAAAGTGATACTGTTTTATTCTATTATCAATACGATTTCTGTCGGCTACAATCTCTTTTAATCATTACCAAAAAAAAAAAAAAAAAGGAAAAAAAGTCATATTAATTTGTTAATATACACACCCCACACATTGAATTTGACGGCCTCTTTTTAAAAGAGCAATCGACAAGAACACGGTATATTTTATAATTTTTTTTATAATTTTTGTTTTATCTGAGTATATTTGATAATCTTTTTTAAATATGGTTGGCGGTGAAAACTGGCAAGTGGATTTGAAAGGAATGTTCATTTTCTGTGACAAAGGGCGAATCTATGAACCCAAGTCCCAATGCATGGTATTCTCAGGGTAAAAGTTAGGTCGGCTTTTGAATCCCAAAAACTAAAAGAAAATAAACAAATAAATAAATAAATAAAACAAAAAATATACTAATATTCAAATGGAACAATAAATATATATTTTAACCCAATCACTTATTAAAATGAAATTGGTGCTATTTTAAATCTTAAAAATTATTTATGGCTGATCATGCAATAAATTTTATTGCAATCTCCCTCTTATTAATATACAAAATTTACATTTTATTGTGAAGCTTAGTCTTGACAATATTCTTAGTTGCAAAAGTCAAATATTTTAACTGATTCTCCCCTCATCTATAAATCAAAGAAAAACCATATTATTATCTTGTTATATACATCCATTATTTTCTAGCTATAGACTAATTATCTAAGTTTTTCAAGTCAATTAGTCAAAAACAAATATTTTGTTGCAATCTTCCTCTTGATAATGGAAAATCTTTTGTGTTTATGCTTTTGATAATTTTAAAAAAAAATTTTTTTTTTTTACTTTTTAAATTTATTTTGACCTATTACTTACACACTTAGAATTAAAATTTTAAATTTTTAAAAATCCCTTTTTGCTTTAATGGTACTTTAAGCATATAGCACTTCAACATGACTCATCCTAATGCACTCCACGTATATGCTCTTCCCAAATTACAGTAAAAGTTTAAAATATATGTAAATGTGAGTGACAATTGAGCACCAAGATTAACAAATACTTTCAAAAAGGAAAAACATATATTATCTAATGATTCTCATCTAATTTGTTGACTTCATTGATTATTGAATCTGCCTTCTCCCTGTTTATGATGTTGATTAATTTCAATGTTATCCTATTCAAATGGTAACAAACTAATAATCATCCAACTATCATTCACTTCTACAATCTCTTTTGCTTTTTGAAAAATAAGGGAGTGTTTGGTTTGTGTTTTTAAACAACCATTTTCAGTTTTTAAACAAAATTTCACGCATTTCTATATATTTTTTCACTTACACGTATTTCCACAAATATTTTCAAATAACAATTTTCAGTTTTTAAACATATATACCAAATAGGCCCTAAAAGGTTAACATCATTTACCTAGCTTACAATCTTTTTTTTTTTTTTTTAATCAAAGGAACATGATATTAGCATCTAGCATACAATCATGACTCTTACAATCTAGTCAAATATCATTAGCAAAATATATTTATATATTTTTTAATAATTCCACATCAATTAGAGAAAAAAAAAAAAAAAAAAAAACACGCATGATTGACATGTCAGTTCTTTTTCTCTTCCATTAATTTCAATATTTTAGAACTCAAACTTAATATTTACAGGTAGACAAATGCAGTGGATCATGACATAACCCTTTTTACAATTAGCTGAAAGGATAAGCTATGATGGCAAAGGAATATAAACCATAATTATTTTAGCTTTTCAACGTTTTCATCCATCAACAACCATATGTGACTTATCACTCATGAAAATTTGTATGAACTAGCTAGCACCTAAAAAATTGGTTCCGCAAGATATGGGCCCGCATTTTGAAAGCTAAGTATTTCCCGCACTTCCCGATGTTTGATGACACCAGGAGAGCGTGCGGGTCTCACATTTGGACCGCCTTTAGGCATGGGATTAAGTTGCTAAGTGAGGGAATGAGCTGGATTGTGGGGGATGGCCAGGATATCCGAATTTGGCAAAATTCTTGGCTTCCCCATGGCACCCTTCGAAGTTATATTGAAGGTTCGCTTCAATGTCTTGCGGAAGATAGCAAGGTTAGCTCCTTGCGAGCTAATCACTCTTGGACCTTTGAATCTCTCACCTTCCCCCTCCCTCATCAACTCGAACAGCTTATTTAGAGTATTCCTATGGCCCAAATCACTTGCCTCTCAGATTCCTTTCTCTGGCCCCACAATAATGGGATCTATTCGATTAAATCTACTTCAAAATTCCTCTATCATAAACATTAAGTGCCTTGGGATAAACTAAACTGGAACTGGATATGGGCTATCCCATGCCCCAAAAAGATTCAATTCTTTCTCTGGAAAGCTATGAAAAATCGATTGCCCACCAATCATTTCTTAGCCATTACCCATAGACATCCAGATGGTCAATGCCCCCAATGTCATTCCCTAGAAACGACCATTCACATCTTACGGGATTACCCTTGGGCGAAGGAGGCCTGGACCCACTCCCCGAGCATTTTACCCTTGGCTTTCTTCCACATGCCTTTACAAGCATGGCTCCGTAGCAATGCAACTGGGGATGCTGTGATGTCACCCACTCAGCTACCATGGCGAATTTATTTTCCTTTCCTTTGTTGGAATTTATGACTAGCTAGAAATGACCGCATCTTTAACAATCAGTCTCGGTCCCAACAGGGTCTTGTCCATTCTTCTGTGAATGCGGCTACTGAGTACTATTTCCTAGCGGGCCCCGTGCACCACAGCTGTGTCAAAATCCCACAATTTATCCGGTGGCAGTTTCCCCCTAACCCCTTCATTAAACTTAATACTGACGGTAGTGCAATAGGAAATCCGAGGTTGGCAAGGGCCGGGGGTCTTTTGAGAAACAGCTCGAGTGAGTAGATCTCAGGTTTTTCCCTTCATTTGGGACTCACATCAAATAACATGGCAGAGTTGGTGACTGTTCGCCAGGGTTTGATATTAGCATGGGATATGGGGTTTAAATTCATTCACCTTGAACTCGATTTTATGACCGTTTTCACATGGCTAAATGCAACAACAGATAGTTACCCTACTAATATATTGCCTTTAATTTTTGATTGCAGGAAACTCTTAGCTCGGGCCTTGGAGGTGCACGTGCTTCATGTTTACCATGAAGCAAATGCATGTGCAAATGCTTTAGCGAAGCGGGGAGCGCACCAACACCATGTTTTGTCTGTTTATAGTTCCTGTCCCAATTTTGTCTATGTATGTTTTGTAAGGGATATGGCAGACCTTGGGTCTAACAGAATATGTGCCCAACGGCTCACTGTTGGTGATGTATGAACTCATTATCTTATAAATAAGACCTCCGTTTCCATTAAAAAAAAAAAAATGGTTCTAGTCTTAATTCCTGGGTTGGCTCCGCGCGCTGACATGGAGGACACCTAAACCCACAAGCCTGCCTCATTGCCTACCATCTCTAGTGGGTTAGGCCATCCTTATCCCATATTTGGCCTACACTCCACCGACACACCATGGGAATTAATTGGCATCATCTTCAAGCTAATTTCTTCAACCCTAAAAAAAAAAAAAAAAAAAAAAAAAAAAAAAAAAAAAAAAAAAAAAAAAAGTGTCTAGGATCATGTGCATGTGCAAGAGTTATAGGACGTAGAACAACTGATAAAATCCATTAACCCAACAAACTGACACGCTTCATAGTTCACTCATCACCCTAACACCTTGCATTACTACTTGCTTTTGAAAAGCAGAGAATTAAAATAATAATAGTAATAAAAAATAGATTGGTTGAGATATTGCGTGTGGCTTAATGCTGATCATATTCTTTTTGTGTTTTAGTTCCGAAGCTTGGCTTCTTAATCCGAAATCAACTAGTGGCTAATTGATATCTAGGACTAGGAGCTTTTGTTATGTTTTGTTTCTATATTTTGTTAATTAAAAGCATTGAAGTTAAAGTTAAATCCTAGTTATATTTGGAGAACATACGGGGACAAAATATAGGTTCTTCCCATCACAGATGCTTAATAACGGTTAACTTTGACATAATAAACCAATGGTTGATTGATACATAGGAACTCATTGTTTTCTAAGTATTTTAATTAAGAAATGAGCCCATCTCAATAACTAATTTTTTCTTCAAAAGCCAAATTTGGCTTTTGAGTGCATACAGGGTGCTTTGTCATACATCCACTACCATTAGGGATGTGCCTGGATAACAGGGTGATGAGTAATTACAGGGTGCATTTGGCAAACCTAAAAGAATTATGGTATGTTTAGTAATTGTTTTTTCCCCTTATTTTCTATTTTTAAAAATAATTTTCTTTTTTTAAGACTAAAAAACTTATTTGGTAATCCAAAATAGACATTAAAAAAAAAAAAAAAAAACTTTTCTCAAAACTCAATTTGTGAAAGAAACTGAAAATATGCAAAATGCTGTTTTCAGTTTCTAATTTTCAAAAGTTAATGAAAATATACATTTAATTTAAAAAATATGTTTCATTTAATGAGTTAGTATTAGAATTCAAATTCTAGTAACAATATATTTTAGTATTTTCTATTTTTTACCTCAAAAAACTATTTTTTTAATTTCAACTAACCAAACATGTTTTTAATTTCAAAAATACAAGAAAAATTTTTTTTTCTTTATATTCCCCAAAACAAGTTTTTGAAATAGAAAATAAAAATTGTTACCAAACATAATCTTAATATTTTGGAATTTTAGAGTTGATTTTAATAGGTTCCAAATTTAAAAAATAATTAATATAAATGAGGGTTCATCCAAATGCATTCTAAATATGTTCTCTTTCCAAATTATAATCAATGTTACATATATATGCGTGTGTGAGAGAGAAAGAGAGAGAGACAATAAAGCATTAAACATATACCTTTCAACAATGTTTGTCTGATGGAACTCCATTCGAGCTTATCATAAACATATATATGGTCGATTTTGATTGCTATGCTGCAAAGTTTACTTTCAAAGAAGTCATGGAATGGAATTTTCTAGAATGGAGATATGATGTTGTCACTTGCTTAGCTACAATTTCAGAGGCATATGGAATTTTGTCTTAGAACAACTATATATTTTGGGTTAGAGGACCATATGTCACATGTCGTATGTGACATATGTCATTATGTATTGGCCCTCTGATACTGCCCTTTGGTGGACTATCAAAGGCATCGAATCTATTTACAGAGTATTTATTTTTATATAAAAGTAGATACATTTTTTTTTATGAGAATATAAAAATAGATACATGAGAATTTATGTTTTATAGTGAAGATGAGATTACATAGATACATAAGTTAGGCTTAAGCCAAAAAAATTAGATAAACAAAAAAAAAGAAAAAAAAAAAAGAGAAAAAACAAAGTTGAAAATGCTGTAGCGAAACGAAATAGCAAAGAAGCTACGTACTGAACCCAGTTGACGGAATACTTCCTTCCGTTACGTCATTTTTACCATTATCTACTCCTCTCCTACCACCAGCTCTCTCTCTCTCTCTCTCTCTCTCTATATATATATATATACATATCTTTTGTTAAAATTTTGAGTGACTAAATTGGCATAATTAGTAGATAGAGTACTAAATTGATTTACAATTTTCTCAAAAAAAAAAAAAAGAATTTTACAAAATAATTTGAGGTTCAAATTAGTAATTTAACCTATATTTTACAATATTTTAATAATATGGCTAGTTGTGAGTATGAATAATAGGTATTGCATTGGGTACAATTAACCCATTTTTTTCTCACGAACTTTTTTTTTACTACACTCCCTTATTAATTTTAATTTTTTCTTTCTTCTAAAAAAAAGCTTTTACATTTTTATTATTATTTCTAGTTAATGGTTGAAATTGAAAGTTTTTTTTTTTTTAATACTCAATTCTCGATCACAATCATCCAAATCTATTGTATTAGGTACATCTGATCTCAATTCTTCAACCCATTCACATCAACAAGGACGCTAGGGGCTAGGAGTAATATATAGGACCACATATCGTTCTCGAAATTGGAAATATGGGATATGTACCGCAACTTAGAGCAATTACATCAGCTTGTGCATAAGTTTCCGTCTATTTTACACTTAAAACCTACTTTTTCTATTTTACACCACCATTTTTACAAAACACCCACATCAGTTTATCTATTTTACAAGATATTTCAATAAAATATTCACTCTCATCAATTTTTTTATTATTTCTCTCAACAACCTCTCTTTATACGCGCTCTCTCTCTCTCTTTCTACCCATTTTTCTGCTTTGTTGCTCTCTCTCTACACCAATCTCTCTCGCCACTGCTCCACCAGATCACCTCTGGCCTTCCTCTTCCAAATCACAAAACCCATCCACCTTCCTCTTCCACCACCATCACAAAATCTCAACCACACACTCACTCCATAGCTCCATAGCTCCGATCAACGATCATCTCCCTAGCTCCATAGCTCCGATCAACGATCGGTCAAGCTCCGATCAACTCCAGCAAGGTCTTTCTCGGTCAAGCTCCAAGCTCCGATCAACTCTCCCTCTCGGTCAAGCTCCCTAGCTCCGATCAACTCTCCCTCAAGCAAGACCCTTCTCGGTCAAGCTCCCTAGCTCCGACCAACACAGATCAACTCCCCCTCTCGGTCAGATCTCCCTAGCTCCGATCAGGCAAGACCCTTCTCGGTGAAGCTCCGTTCAAGCAAAAGACCCACGAGCTCCGATCGTTCCTCAAGCACCGATCAAGACGAGCTCCAGTCAAGCGTCGATCGGGACCCACAAGCTCCGATCAAGCATCGGTCAAGATCCACGAGCTCCGATCAACCACCGGTCAAGACCCACGTGCTCCGATCAAGCATCTCTCAAAACCCACGAGCTCCGATCTGCCTCTCTGTTGGTTTGTCCGTGTGGGTTTGTTTGTGCGTGGGTGTGGGTGTGTTTGTTTGTGTGCATCTGAGGAAAAAGAAAATGAGGAGGAGAACTGAGTTCGTTGGCTGTGCAGAGAGAAGAGAGAGAAAAAAACGTGGGAACGGAAATGAATATAATATCAAATGCACATGCTACAGTAACCGTGCATATATACACGGTTACTGTAGCAATTGTGCATAAATGCACAATTTTGCACAAGCTGGTGTAGATGGTTTTTTTGCTCAAATGGTGGAAAAGTAGGTAGTTATTCCATTTTGCACAATTATAGCCAAACTGATGTAATTGCTCTTATATAAGTAAAATACAAAGTCAATAAATTCATGCTTTCTTATACGAAAAAAGAAACAAAAAAAAGTCAAGCGGTCCAATTTGCAGTGACGGCTCCAGGATTTTTTTCTAAGGTGTCAGTAGTGGTGAAACTATAAATTTATCATGGGAGCAAATAAAAAGAATTAATTTTTTATTTTTTTTACATGTTCAACTTCCATATTATATACATTATACAATAATCTAAAATAGTATTCTAAATATAATTTAGTATAAATATCGGTAAGAAAAAAAAATCATTGAATGCATAAATAAATATAATTAAATAACTAATAATACATGTAGTCAGTCTTTTAGAGTCTGACTAATAGTAAATGTGAAACTCAGAAGAAAAAAAATAGTAATTGATATAAGTTTTAACTTTTGAAGTGTATGACTTCTTAACTATATATGTGGGTAGTTTATTAAAATTGGAGCAAATACTAAAAGACTTTTTGGATTTGGAAATCAATAGAGCATTTATCAAATTACTTGATCATAGAGAGAAAAACTAAGAAAACATAGAAGGGAAATAGAAAGATAGAGAGAATGAGGAAAGAATCACAGATATAGATACAGATCTATTGATTTTAACAATGTTGTACTTTTTTGTTGATGAAGAAGAAAAGTACAAAGAAAACCAATTTTTTTCTGCTGTCAATGGAAAAGTAAGCCAAAGTCTTGGAATTTTTTTTTTTTTTTTTTTTTTTTTTAACGAATGAGCAAAAATTTGAAACATTTTTTTATCTTTCTTATAAAATTAAATATTTTAAGAGTAGTGCTATTGACACAACACTTTCACAACAAAACCTATGTGACAAGTTGTTAAATGTAGGAAAAAAGTGATGTTTGTTGTGGATCCTAATAAAAACCAGTTACAACTTATCACTTAATCTTTATTGTTAAATTATCGTGAATATATCGTGAAAGTAGCATTAAGATGATCATATTCAAACTTATATTAGTTAAGTTTAAAAAAAATTTAGGGTCAGAGGGTTCAAAATTTTATTAAAAATTACATATAAAAAAAAAAAAATTTATGGCCTGGTCCGGCCCCTGCCAATTTGAAGGTTTTTTTTTTTTTTTAATGAAAATTTTTGAGCATTTTTTTTATTCAAAGTTTGAAATAGAAACTTTAATTCATGTTTTTCCTTATTTTTTGTAAGTGAGTGTTTATTGCTTGAGTGACTGTGTGTGTGTGTGTATACGTTTACTGAGAAATTTTCATCAAAACGCGTAAATCAGGTTGATTAATTATAGAAAAGCAAATGCTTTGTTTTTTTTTTTTAGCAAACTTTTGGTGCATGTACAAGAACAATCTTGCATGGGATGAGAGCGTCAACAGGTGTGAAAAGATAATATCATGCAGATGCAAGAGAGAACGTAAAAGGTGGTGGGTGCTTGAACCGCTTGTCTGGTTCTTCGGATAATTACGCTTATAGACAAAAAGGAAAGAAAAAGCAAAGTGAAAATAGTAGCTTGTGCACGCGTCAAGAAAAAGGTAATAGCATGAAGTTTCTTTGAAGACTAGTCCTTAATTATCACAACCTTTCTTTCTTTCCCTATTCTCTCTCTCTCTCTCTCTCTCTCTCTTTCACCGATCATCTGATCTCTCTCATCCTCGTTTACGCACCCAACCCAACCTTATCTTTAGATTTCTTTTACCAAACATTATCTTCAGATTTCTTCACTAAACGACAAGTTAGCATACTAAAACAAAAAATGACCGCTCGACAAAATTGAGCTTGATGCTATAGGACCAACTCCAAAGAAAAGTTCAAAGCATGCAGTAATAAGATTCTCCCCATTAAATATTCCTTGAACAGCTTCTTTTTTAAGGAAAGGTCATGGCAACTACAAGGGGAAGAACCCAAAAAGAAGCACCAAATTAATCGATGGAAGGAGAAGATTGTGAGAGAGAGAGATAATGGTAATTGCGTCTGACTAAGGCTTATCATGTATATAGTATATTTGAAGTAGCCCATGATGAGTAGTGATGATGCTAGAAAATTAACAGTGAGCTACACGGTCAGCATGTGCTTGTAATGACACCTGCACAACACAAAAAGAATGGACTTAACAGAGAGCACTGGTGTGGTACCGGCCAAATACCCTCCAATGTCAAGTTAGATTTTCTCACAATTCTAGAATGCTAAAGAGGGGTAAATTATATGTACCTTGGTTGGTGAGAGTATTGGGGTTTTTATAGTAGTAAAGTGTTGACATCTTCTTGTTGGATTAGAAGTCTTTTCCTTTTAAAGTCTCTTTGGGGCGTATTTTACGAGATCCTTTCCTTATAGGAATCCCTTTGGATTTTACTAAACGTGGAGAGCAAGTTATTTCCTTATATACATGATACGTGAGTGGCAAGCAACCATTTATCAAGATCGTTAGCTTACACTGCCCCTTCAAGCTTAACGCTCTCAGCTTTATGAAGGCGTCAGCCTTTGAGTGCCTTGTAAAGTATTTCTTCACTTCCTCTTCGCCGATGAGTGCTATGGAAGCTGACAGATGCAAAAGAGATCGTCAGCCAATATCGTTGCCACAGTCCGTTGGCTTGTTTCTTACTGTGAGTATCTCTTATTTTCTACCTCATCAATTGCCCTCTACTCCATAATCTCGTCGTTTTAGACTAACGGGTTGTGGAGTTTTATCTAATTACATTTTTGAGTCCAGAGAAGCGAGAAGATTATTTGGAGGATTCCTCGAGCCGCGATACATTTAATGCCCTATACACGTGTCGTGCTTCTGTTGGCCCTGTTTCTGACAAAGGCATCGCTTTGTCTTCCGCGCGTTTTTCTCCCTATATATATGGCGCATCTCCCTCATTTTCTCCATTTCATCTTTACTGATTTTTAATAGAGAAAGCCCGTCGCCTTTGATTTCATCAATTCATCTTTTACTTCCGTCACTTTATCTGTCGTCAATCTCAAGGCCTTTCTTTAGAAAGTTATCTTACTAGTAAGTTTCCACTTCCTTCTTTTTCGCATTATTTACTTATAGCTGAATAATTCCTTAATGAGCACATCAACTTAGGTACTTAGATTGGATCCGTCACTTGTAGGTAGTCATATGTCAAGTGACGCGTTGAGTGAGGAGTCGTTAGTCCGCGAAGGAGCGGGCTATGACGAGACCTTTGGTTCAGGTGATGAGTCTGAGGATTTCTCACCTTCGTCAGAGAGAGAAACGTCAGCCCAGTCCCCTGACGACGAGGATGAGAGTTATGCTAAGGGGAGTGAGGAGGTAGGAGTTGACAAAGTAGGAAGAGAGGAAAGTGGGAGTGACGGTGATGATGATGATGATGAGGAGGATGGTGACAGTGACAAGGAGGATGATGTTGAGGAATCTTGTGAAGGGACCTCAGTAGGTCCTGGAGATAACCGTCCCTTCATTCTCCCTATGGAGTGGGCCGTCAACAAGTTTTTACCTTTGATAAGTGACAAAGTTTTTAAGGAGTTGCGTACTAGGTACCAAATCACAGAGCATATCCCAATCCGTCTCCCTAGGGAGAACGAAAGATGTTACTCGGGGAGGACAGCTGACATCGGTATGTAAGATGCCATGTTTGCCGCCGGGCTTAGACTTCCGCTGACGGTATTGCACCGTCAGCTGGCTGATTTTCTGGGTCTGTCCGTCAGCCAGATTGCTCCAAATGCTTGGAGAACTTTTATTGGTGCAGGAATATTATGGAGGAGTCTAAGTGGGGGAAACCGTCAGCTTACGTTGGACGAGTTCTTTTACTGCTACAGACCCCACCATATTACTTCTTGCAAAGGGACATATCACTTTACCATCAGGGAAAAGGACTTAAAATTAGTGTCCGACATGCTAGATTCCAATAGAAACTGGAAAAGTAGGTATTTTTTTGTTGAAGGGACGGATTGGGTGTGTCGTCAGGAAGAATGAGCGACGATTTCTCTTGGCTATTTTGACAATACGTGGGCTTTTGTCAGAGAGTCAGGTTGAACCCATCAGCTTTTATTTTCCTTGTTTTATTATAACGCTTCTAATGCTGTCCATTTTTCTTGTTTTCAGCTAGTGCGTGTCCCCACATTTCTGACAAGCAAGAGGAGTTCATCCAATGGGTTCTTGAAATTCCCTTGGAATAGAGAAAGTGCATAGACTTAATCACCCTTGACACTATCCATTTGTATTGCGGGGGTTCTGAGCCGACGCCAAAAGCTCGAAAATTAGGCGAATACTCTCGTCGCCGTAAGTAAACCTTCCATTTAACCCGTTAACCTAATCTTACCGTTTGCTTTTCCTAACGCCCATCTATCATTTTTGTAGAAATGGATGCTACTAAGTAAAGGATAAAGGCGGCAGTAGCCCGTAAGAAAGAGGAGGCGAAACTGGCAAGGGGGATGGAGGAGGGAACCTCGTTAGCCCCCAAGTCCATCAGTAAGGTCTCAAAAAGAAAACCTGACGGAGATGACGACCGTCCATCAAAAAGGACCGTTGTCACTCTTGGTGACGCCTCTCCGAAGAGGAAGTCGCCCCTTAAACCAAGCTATGGCGTCATCGAAGAGGGATAATGACTTCCTCTGGTCTCGTCATCGAAGGCCCATGTTGCCTCCTGACCCACAAGGACCATGCTGTTAGGGAGGTGGGGTCCTTTGTAAAGCCAACAAATATAGGGCCCTATGATCTGGTAAGGACGGAGGACTTGGGGGCTTCAGCTCATTTTGACCTTACCAGGGTATGTTCGTTCTCTTAGGTTAAGTTGGTTTTATTTCTTTCTTACTCATTTGACTGACGCCTGTGCTTTTTTCAGGCCTTGATTCGCATCAAGGCTCTTCAGGATCGTTGCATTGTGAAGGAAGGGGTCATCGGCCGTGTTAGGAAGCATAATGCCACTCTGATGAACGAACAAGGGAAATACAAGGAGGCCATACGTACGTTTAATCAGGAGGTGAAAGAGCTGAAGGGGAAATTGGAGGAGGCAGACTGTCAGAAGTAGAAGCTTCAAGAGGAGGTGAAGGCCTTACATGAAAAGGTGGAGACGGTTGGGATTGACGCTATCCAGAAGTTTAAGACGTCGCAATTGTTCATTGACTCTTGTGCTGACTACTACAGCACTGGGTTTGACGATTGTCTTAAACAGGTCGTGTCAATTTTCCCAGAGCTGGACTTGTCAGAGATTTCAATGGATGCGCCTGAGCCAATGACGCCTGCTAGGAACGTCGTCACTGATGATGATGACGGTACCCCCAAGTTGCAGCTTCCTCTCAAGGCTGACGGTGGCGTTGTTCTAGCCCAGCTTGTTGTTAATCCTCCTCCTGCTCCTGTTTTCAAGATTCCAGTGGTAACTGTAGATGCCGACGACACTCAACCCCAGAGAGACGGTGGAACACTTGTTGACGCTCCTAACACATGATTTTGTTTTATGTATATTCTGTTTACTTTGAGAACAATGTTTAAGTGCCCCTTTGCTTTTGGGCTTTTATTTGTAAACAACTTATTTTGTGTATGGTATGTTATTTCCATTTCTTCCTGCTTTTGATTTGTTGGTATGTTGCATGTTGGGGGTCGAGAATAATTACGTCGGCCTGTAGTATCCATCAACTTTACGGGTTTATCTGCTTGTTCATTGTATTTTATTTATCAAAAACTCGTCGGTTTCCTGAGCTGTATGGGCCTAATGAACACGCCACCTACAAGCCCGTCGGTAGTGGATAATAACCCATTTTTATTTCTGTTTATTTGTGGAGCCGTCAGCTTTATTGCCTTGGTTGTCTTATGGATTTAACGGGTTTGTTCTCTCCATCGGCTTTATAGCCTCATCCATTTATGGAGATATCCTGTTATTTTTTGTAAGGCCGTCGGCTTTATAGCCCTGTCCATTTATGGACTTCACGAACCCATCACCTTTTGTTGGGCCGTCAGCTTTATAGCTTTGCCCATTTATGGATTTTATGAACCCGTTACTTTTTGTAAGGCCGTCGGCTTTATAGCCTTGCCCATTTATGGACTCCATGAACCTGTCACTTTTGTAGGGTCGTCGGCTTCATTGCCTTGTCCATGTTATACTTTGTGAATTTGTAACTTTTTGTAGGACCGTCGGCTTTATAGCCTCGTCCCTGTTATAGGCTTAATGAACTTGTCACTTTTTGTAGAACCGTTGGCTTTATAGCCCCGTCCCTGTTATAGACTTAGTGAACTTGTCACTTTTTGTAGGGCCGTCAGCTTTTCAGTCTCATCCCTGTTATAGACTTAGTGAACTTGTTAGCCTCGTCCTTGTTATAGACTTAGTGAACTTGCCACTTTTTGTAGGATCGTCGGCTTTTTAGCCTCGTCCTTGTTATAGACTTAGTGAACTTGTCACTTTTTCGTGTACTATGAATTTGTGAATATAAACTTCAGCTATTTTTTGAATAAACTCCTCTTATTGCCATGCATTCGTAGAAAAGTAGTTCTTTTAAATCCCTCTAGGCTTTGAAAAAGTTATTGTATCAAAAACTAAAGTAAATAGAGAAACTGAGGAGTATAGCTAAAATTAAACTAGAAATAAAGGGGTGTAGCTCTTCATGTCATCCTTTTCACTGGTAGTACTTTCGCAAATGCTCGGTGTTCCATGGATGTGGCAGCTTCTGTCCGACTATCGTCTCTAGGTGGTAAGTGCCCTTCCTCTACCATGACGTGATCCAGTAAGGTCCTTTCCAGTTGGGGCCGAGTTTCCTTTGGGTGAGATCTCTAGCGACGCCCATGACTTTCCTTAGGACGAGATCTCCAACCTTGAAGTCTCTGTGTCGGACCCGGGAATTGCAGTGCTTCGCCATGCGGTCTTGGTATTATACGAGCCTTTGTTCTACTGTCGCCCTAACTTCGTCTACCAGATTGAGCTGTAAACGTATGGCCTCGTCGTTCCTACTTTCGTCATGGTTGTGTTCCCTGTAGCTTGTAAGTCCAACCTCGGCTGGGATGACTGCCTCATTTCCATACATTAGCTAGAATGGTGTCCCTCCTGTAGGTGTTCTCGCCGTCGTTCTATATGCCCATATTATGCTCAGTAATTCTTCAGGCCATATGCCCTTTGCTCCCTCGAGCTGAGTCTTGATAATCTTGAGTAAGGATCGATTCATAACCTCGACCTGTCCGTTAGCTTGTGGGTAGGCGGGGGAGGAGTAGTGGTTCCTTATCCCTAACTGCGAGCAAAAGTCCCAGAAGGAGTCGTTGTTGAACTGCTTCCCATTATCCGAGACTAAGACCCTAGGAATGCCAAATCTGCATATGATGCATCTCCAGACGAAACCCAGTATGTTCTTCTCTGTAATAGTGGCCAAAGCTTCAGCTTCCACCCACTTTGTAAAGTAGTCAATGCCTACTACCAGGAACTTTAGCTGTCATACCGCTGTAGGGAATGGTCCCATAATGTCTAATCCCTACTAAGCAAACGGCCATGGGGCCGTTATCGGAGTCAGTTCTTCAGTTGGTTGTCTAATAATATTGTCGAACCTCTGGCATTTGTCACAGGTCTTGACATAAGTTTCGGAGTCCTTCTGCATGGTAGGCCAATAGTATCCTGCTCGCACAAGCTTGTGTACTAGCGATCTTGACCCTGAATGGTTTCCGCAAATCTCTTCATGTACCTCTCTAATGACATAGTCCGCCTCTTCATTACCTAAGCACCTTAGATATGGACGGGAGAAGCCTCTTTTGTACAGAACATCTTTTATCAAGACGAACCTTGTTGCCTGGATCTTCAGCTTTCTTACGACCTCCTTCTCTTTTGGCAAAACGCCATCCTTCAAGTATGAAGCTGTCGGTGTGGTCCAGTTGCTTTCAGAACCTATCTCCTGCACGCCATCGGAATCTATCAGTGGAGAAAGTTGAACAAAATAAAGTACATTACCATGGGTGATCATGTGTTCTACTGAAGCAGCCCTGGCAAGGCGGTCGACTTGCTCATTTTCTCCTCTGGGGATTTGGATGATTTTGGCCTTTAGGTCGTCTACTCTTCTTTTTACTTGATCCAGGTACCTTTTCATCCTTTCGCCCTTGCACTTGTAGTCCCCATTTACTTGGTTAGTAATGACCTGGGAGTCGTAGTAAATGACTACGCTCATGGCTCCTGCGGCTTTGGCGAGGTCGAGGCCCTCTACTATTGCTTCGTATTCCACTTCATTGTTAGTGGTGGGGAAGTCGAGACGAACCATGCATTCAACCATATCTCTTTCAGGTAACAGTAGTATGACGCTGGCCCCCCCAGCCTGCCTATTAGATGGTCCATTTGTATGTACGCTTCACTGAGGAGATTCTTCTACCCCTTTGTCTTCATCATGAGTAAATTTTGCTATGAAGTCTGCAACGACTTGCCCTTTGATGGCGGTTCGTGGGCGGTATTGGATGTCAAACTCGCTCAATTCTATGGCCTAGAGTGCTAGTCATCCAGCGGCGTCAGGGTTGCTCATTGCTCGCCGTAAGGGCTTATCGGTCAGGACAATTACCATATGGGATTGGAAGTACATCTTGAGTTTGCGAGCTGCCGTAACTAATGCAAAGGCGAGTTTCTCCATGGGCGGGTATCTTTCTTCGGCTTCGCAAAGCGCACGGCTGGCGTAGTATACGGGCTTCTGCATTCTTTCTTCCTCCCTAATCAAGGCTGCGTTGACGACGACGGAGGAGACGGCTAGATAGAGGAAAAGTTCTTCACCCGGTTGTGATGGGCTTAGTAGTGGCGGGGTGAAGAGGTAGGCTTTCAACTCCTCGAATGCCTGCTAACACTCGGCAGTCCACTCGAAAGACTTCTTCAATGTGCGGAAGAAGGGTAAACACTTGTCTGTTGCCCTCGACACGAACCTATTCAGCGCTGCTATTTTTCCATTGAGGCTTTGCACTTCCTTCACATTTCTTGGGGGTGCCATCTCCATTATAGCCCGAATCTTATCCGGGTTAGCTTCTATGCCCCTTTGAGACACCATGAATCCTAGGAATTTTCCCACCGTCACTCTGACGATGCATTTTCCTAGGTTGAGCTTCATATTGTAAGAACGAAGGGTGTCGAATGTCTCTCTGAGGTTTTCTAGGTGATCTTCTTCCTTTCGGCTTTTCACCAGCATGTCGTCCATGTAAACTTGGACATTTCTCCCCATTTGCTGCGCGAACATTTTGTTCATGAGCCCCTAGTATGTCGCCCCCACATTCTTCAAGCCGAAAGGCATCATTTTATAGTAGAAAAGGCCTTGACTAATTACAAACGAAGTTTTCTCCTGATTAGCTTCGTGCATTCGAATTTGGTTGTAACCCGAGAAAGCGTCCATAAAACTTAGCAACTGATGCCTGGCTATAGAGTCTACTAGTACATCGACTTGTAGGAGGGGGTAGCTATTTGTAGGGCATGCTTTCTTAAGGTCGGTGAAGTCCACGCACATCCTCCACTTCCCGCTAGCTTTCTTGATCATTACTACGTTCGCCAGCCAGTCAAGGTAGTAAACCTCCCTAACGAAGCTCGCTTCTTGTAGTTTGTGGATCTCTTCTACTATGGTTCGGTCTCGCTCCGGAGCGAACACTCACTTCTTCTGTCGAATAGGTGGAAAGGAAGGTGACACATTTGGCCTATGTACCATGACTGAAGGATCTATCCCGGGCATGTCCTCGTGGCTCCAGGAAAATATGTCTCGATTGCTCCTGAGAAAAGTCATGAGTGCTTGGCGGACCGCAGGACTAGCGAGGGTTCCAATCTTGGTTGTCCACTCATGGTTCAAGTCGTCAAGAAACACCTTCAAGTTTTTCTACAGGCTCCGTCGTCATTCGGTGTTCTTCTATGCTCATGGCTCGGAGGTGGTCATCCATTTCCATCATGGCCACGTAGCATTCGCATGCGGCCATTTGATTTCCTTGTAACTCTCCCATTTCGTAATCGGTAGGAAACTTAATCATTAGGTGGTAGGTTGAGGTTACAACCTTCCACGAATTGAGGGTGGGTCATCCGAGGATAGCATTGTAGGCAGACGAGCAATTGACCACTAGGAATGTCACATCCTTGGTGATTTGCTGTGGGTAGTCGCCTACCACTACGGATAATGTGACTGCGCCTAAGGGGAGAACCTTTGTAACTCCAAAACCGACAAGAGGAGTGTTCATCAGGATCAATTGTTTTTTGCCGATTCCCATTTGCTAGAATGTCGGATATTATAGGATATCTGCCGAGCTACCATTGTCGACTAACACTCGGTGCATGTTGTAATCCTCTACTCGTATGCTGACGACCAGTGCGTCGTCGTGCGGGTGGTGAAGACGTTGTGCATCTTCCTCCGAGAATCCGATTATGGGGCTTTCTCTCTGTGCTATCTTCAATATAAAGCCCGTCAGCTGAACATTTTGGACCATCCTAAGGTAAGTTTTACCGACCTTTTTGGACGACCCAGTGACTGCCGTTCCTCCTACGATCATTCTTATGTCCCCTATGGGGGTCTTGGTCGTTCATTATCCCGTCGGGGGTTCTGCTCTTGAGGGGGTTGATCCACTCTCTCATTTCTGACAAATTTCTACAACTTCCCTTGTTGAATAAGGGCTTCAATCCGCTGTTTCAAGTCATAACAATTGGCCATGTCATGATCGTGGTCTCAATGAAAGCGGTAGCACTTGTCCTTCGAGCGCCTATTGGGATCCCCCTTCAGCTTTCCGGGGTAAGTTAAGGCCTCTTCGTCTTTGATCAGCATCAGAACTTGATCGATTGGGGCAGTTAATGGGGTGAAGCTCGTGAACCTTCCCCCTAGGGCCTGGGGCGCCTTTCGTCCCTTCGGTCTCCAGTTCGTGCCTTCTTGCGCCCTTGGTCTTGTCGAGTGTCTTCTTGCCTTTCCCTTTTCTTGGGTTTTTCCTTTTGGGCTAACAACGTGTCTTCAGCATTCATGTACTTAGTGGTCCTGTAAAGCACTTCTGACATGGTTTTCGGGTCATTCTTGTATAAGGAGAACAAAAACTTACCCTTCCGCAGCCCGTTTGTGAAGGCCGCTACAAGTATCTTGTCATCGGCTTTATCAATCAAGAGCGCTTCCTTATTGAAGCGAGATATGTAGGATCTTAGCATCTCGTCCTCTCGCTGTCTAATGCTCATCAAGCAAGTCATAGACTTCTTGTATCTATGTCCACCAATGAAGTGCACGATAAATTGAGCGCTTAACTCCTTGAAAGTGCTGATGGAGTTGGGCGTTAATCGGCTGAACCAGATTCTTGCTGCACTCTTCAGCGTCGTAGGGAAGGCCCTACACATAATTTCATCTGCTACTCCTTGAAGCTGCATCAAGGTCTTGAAGGTCTCTAAGTGATTTAGAGGTTCTTTGACCCCATCGTAGCTATCTATCTACGGCATGCGAAACTTGTGCAGCAGGGGGAAGGAGCTGACGGAGGCAGTGAACGGGGAATCAGTACGGTTAACAAGATCGTCAAGATCACTGGACACTCGTCCATTGAGAGCGTTCATCATTACCTCCATTTGTTCCTTCATCGCCTGTATCTCCGCAACAACAGGGGGTGGAGTTGCATCCATGAGGGATGGGAGGCTTACATTTTGCCGCTCCAGTCTGCTCGAGGCGTTACTACCTTTCGGTCCTTCTCAGTCTTATCGCTTAGCACTGGTATCTTCTAGGTCTTCTTCTGGAATATTATGTCCTGTCTTTCAATGTAGTTGCTTTTCCAAAACCTGGTTTTGCTTCGTGAGGCGTTCAATGGCTGCTGTCAGAATCTACACTTGTTTCTCGAGAGTAGTTGGTCACGACTTGTCTTTCTAAATGTTGTTGGTGGTCGCCATTGATCGAGTAAGTACCATACAACTCTTTTGTCAGGGAAGCGTTAGTTTTGACTTACGACACTACTTGCGGTTCCCACAAACGACACCAACTGATGATACTAGAAAATCAACAGTGAGCTACATGGTCAGCACGTACTCGCAATAACACTTGCACAACACAAAAAGAATGGACCTAACAAAGAGCACCGGTATGGTGCCGGCCAAATACCCTCTGAAGGTCAAGTTAGATCTTCTCATAACTCTAGAATGCTACAGAGGGGTAAATTATGCGTACCTTGGTTGGTGAGGGTATTGGGGTTTTTATAGTAGTAGAGTGTTGACATCTCCTTGTTGGATTAGAAGTATTTTCCTTTTAGGAGTCTCTTTGGGGCGTATTTTACGGGATCCTTTCCTTATAGGAATCCCTTTGGATTTTACTAAATGTGGAGAGTAAGTTATTTCCTTATATACATGATACGTAGGTGGCAAGCAACCATTTATCAAGATTGTCAGCTTACACTGTCCCTTCAGGCTTAATGTCATCAGCTTTATGAAGGCGTCAGCCTTTGAGTGCCTTGTAAAATATTTCTTCACTTCCTCTTCGCCGATGAGTGCTATGGAAGCTGACAGATGCAAAAGAGACCGTCAGCCAATGTCGTTGCCACAGTCCGTCGGCTTGTTTCTTACTGTGAGTATCACCTATTTTCTGCCTCATCAAGTAGCATTTTGAAATTCAGAATTCAGCCAAAAACTTTTCTAGATAATGGTCAATGTTCTAGCCTTGGTCAATAAAATTATTTTACAGTATAATCATGTACTTCTCTAAAAAAAAGCACTTCCAATATTTGGATGAACTTATTTAAATCTATTTATTTTTATCCACCAATAACACATTAAAAAAAAAAAAAAGAGTCCTATTTCAACCCATTTTTTTGAAGAATTCATTAAAATTTGTCCAAATAAACACTAAGTGTGATGCTCCATAACTATTAACAGACTTTCTTTTTTTTGTGAAAAAAACTGTTACAAGACTTTTTTTTTTTTTTTTGAGAAATAATTACAATATGCTGTTAATCCCGCAGCTCGAACCCTTTCCCCCCCTAGATAGGGATGGCAATTTTGCCCCGCCCCTCCCCGCTTCGCCCCGTGCGGGTTTTGCCCACCCCGCAAAGGTAATGGAGTAAGGATGGGGCGAGATTTTAGACCCGTACCACGGGGCGGGGCAGGGATGGGTTTACACTTTTTAGACCCGCCCCACCCCACCCCACCCCACATTAATAAGGGTTGAATTGTAATTTTTTTCATACCCTAAAACCCTACTATTTAAACAAAAATATCATCAACTTATTTTATTCTATCTAACGTGACTCTACCTCTTTTTCTCTCTAGCAAAGTTGGAAATAAGGTACAAATGTTAGCGCTTTCTTTTATCTTTATTAGAAACAAATTTATATATTATTGAATTACTGATTTCATTCATGATTCATACGTCTTTCTCAACTTATTTTTCATCATGAACATAATATATATTTTTTTTTAATGAGGTACGGGTCTGAGGCTCTAAATATTTGTTTGTGTCATTGTTTTTGTAATTTTGTGTGGCCATTTGGCTGTTAATATAAGGTATGTCGTCACAGACTGTTATCCAGTTACACACACCCCCCTTTTCTCTTAACACTTGGAATTCCTATTGGGATTTCACTTTGCTTAACAACACTGCTTCTTTATGCTTGTCAAAATCCATATCTATTTTATGAGTTGGGTTTTTGTTTTTGAATTTTCATGTTAGAAATATGAGGTGGTGAATGGAGAACAAGATGATGAGGAATATGTTTCCCTATTGGTTTGATTGTCGATATGATGGCATCAATCATGTATTAGCTCTAGCTTATCATTCTCCTCCACACAAAAATTATATACAATTTAATTTTGTTTTCTATATTTTTATTAAAAAATATAAGGTACAGGTTTGAGACTTTGTCCCATTTGCTAAAAATTACTTTGATTTGATAGGATAAATTTATTTATAATTTAAAGTATATTTTTTATTATTGAAATATGTCATTTTATTTGAAAAAATGGTAATAGTTGTAGGGAAAATTGATAAGAAATAAAGTTTTACGAGATAGGGCGGGGCTTCGCGGGTCTTCGTGGGGCCTTAAGGGGCGGGAATGGGGCAAGAAATTTTCCCCGTCATGCGGGGCGGCACGGGGATGGGGTAAGAAAAATCCATGCGGGGCGGGGGCGAAGATCCCATCCTTCGACCCCGCCACGCCCCATTGCCATCCCTACCCCTAGACCCCCAAGCACTTTATGCATGGGGAGGTGCCAAGTCAACTACAAGGCCTTTGGCAAAACTGTTACAAGACTTAACTAAGGACTTTCGAAATAAATAACATAGCCCTTAATATATAAATAACATAGCCCTTTGTCAAATCACTAGCTTTCCTTCTTTTCTTTTCTTAAAAATTCCACATTAGAGGGGACTGAAAGCACAGAATTTCGACCACAAACAGCATAGCAACGGGATGAAAAAGCAGAGACAGGTGTAGTCGAATTCAAGCTGGAGATGTTAACACTTCAGTTAGAGATTAACCAAGATCTTAACTTTTATTGATAAGATGCCAATCTCATTATCTATGGGCCCTAAAAATTTTATTATTTATCTTCTTATTTGACAAATATGAACAATGGAAGTCTATATAAACCGAAAAAATATAGATCACACACTTTTTTGTGATCATAACTTTATCACAACAATTCCACATTAATTAAATGGAGGATCCTAGGTGCTCCTTTAAGGATCTATAATACTGTTTTATTATCCTATGAACTTTCTATGATGATTCCCTCCTCTGGACTTTCTAATTTGCCAAGCTTTGAGAGAATGATGCTTCTGATGTGCTCTCTTCTAGGCTTATGGCCTCTACTATGCCATGCCCGCTTTGGCTAAATAGCCTCTTAATTAATGCATAAAACTTTTAAAAAAAAATTAAAAATTGATACTCTTTTATCCTCTTATCTTATATCGTTTATAAACTCTTTTAATCATTATAAAAAAGGTTCATATTAATTTGTTAATATGCACACCCCTCACATTGACGCCCTCTCTTTAAAAAAGCAAATGACAAGTGCAAAGTATATTTTATAATCTTTTTTATTTTTTATCTGAGTATATTGCATAATCTTTTTACAATATGGTTGGTGGCAATTGGCAAGTTGATTTGAAAGGAAAATGAGTTCAATGAATCGTGGTTGTCATATCACCATACAATTCACCTCAGTGGCAGAGTCAAGATTTTAGGTTAGAGGGGGCAAGATCAAAAGAGAGTAAAATTAATTTGAAAAAGTATTAAGTGATATTAATAATAAAATAAATTAACAACTATATGCAAATGTAATTGTCATATACAATTAAAATTTGGGTTTGTAAAAAAAAAACTTGGGTTTGAGACTGAAAAATGTTGGTGAGGGAAGAAAAAATTGCTATACGTAATAGTTGTGCTATGAGCAGTTCTAGACCATAAATTATTTCACAATGTCTTTGCCAAAACTTTGATATGGCAGACTATGAGTGATTAACAAATACTAACATATAAACTCACAATTTTTTTTTCAACAATCACACTCTACTATGCAAGTTGTGAAAAATTTTGTGGTTCTCAACTTTTTTGAGATTCTATAATGACTAGTGAGTGAAAGTAGGTTTTATTTTTTCATAATTCTATTTAGCAAAATAGTGGTGGAGAAGTAGGCTATAGAAGTAGTTTTATTTTATTATAATATCTATATATATATAAAAGCAGAAGCCTCAACCAGGTGCTGCCACGTTAGGAAAAAAGACCTCTTACAATGCTGACACGTATACAAATTTTAAGTAAAATTAACCGCACGTTACAACGTTTGGTTACATTAAAAGCGATAAATTATGATTTTTCGCTACGTTAAAATACTGTTTAGAACGCTCTTGGTATAAAAAGAAAATAAACTGCTTAAGACAAAAAAAAAATTGCTACACGGAGAAGAAAAAAGGAGAAAGAAAGACTGAGAGAAAAGAGAGACAGAGAAATAGAGAGGCAGAGAACGGAGAAGGAGAGAGAGATCGAGAGATCAAAAACTGCACACTCTAAACACTGAAACCCAAAACACACAATCATCCATTCTTTCCGTTTGTTAACACAAACGGCCAAAAGAAAAGATTTTCCCTGCCGATGAAAAGAAAAAACAGAAGCCCATTGAAATATTTCCACAGTTTGCAATCAAGAATGAAAAGATGTCTCTCACTTTCCTGTCAGATTTCTTCATCTAACTATCCGTTTATTTCTTTCACCGGTGAGTTTTTTATCTTTGATTTAAGTTTGTTTATTAATTATGATTAGGTTTTGATATTTTATTTGGATTGTTTTCAATTTTGGTGTTTTAATTAAGTTTTTCTCTTCGCTTTTCAGTTTGGCATTCTCATCTGCACACCCTCAAGTTCAACCAGGTACTAATTTCGAATCGATCAGATCCCAGATCGCTTAGATCTACTTTGATTTTTTTTTTTGTTTTTGTCGGATCTAGGGTTTATCATTTGCTCTTTGGATGAATATATTGCTTTTTTTTATTGGGGGTGTTAGTACTCTACTTTGAATGTTCCGATTTCAATGTATTTCTCCCTCAATTGTTCACATTCTAGATTTCGGAATCAGAATGATTGTGTTACTCGCTAATGGTGAAATAAGCCGCATCACTTCCTATTTTTACTGTTTGCATGTTCTGTTCCAGACCAACAGACAGAGGAAAAAAGAAAATCTAAAAGGTTTGGCTACCTTTTTCCCTAATTTCCCATTTATTTTTACAATTTCTTGATTTCTGTTTTGTTAGATTGTTGTATTGATTAAATTTTGTTTTTATTTGGTAGATTTTTGTTAGGTTTGTGTTTTTTTTGGTTAGACCCTCAAATTTGAATTGATTTATGCTTTGTGCCGATCTATGTTTTGTTGAATCGTTTTCAAAAGAAAAAAAAAAAAAACATTGATTACTGAGAGTACAGTTATTTATAATTTTTATAAGTAAAATTATTGGATTTTTTATGTAAATTACTGAGTTTTTGCAGATTGGACCGCATTTTTTCTGATTTTCTCTATTGATATATATCTTCATCGTTTTGCACCTCCTAGCTTAATTTATGTGGTATCATTCTATTTTTATAGATTAGTCCGTAAAATTGTTGGAAATTTGGAGTTGCTTTAATTTTTTTTTTACCCTTTTTCCAGCAGCCTTAAAGAAGGCTGGAATTCTCCTCAAATTTTTGTTCACTATGCTTTGTAATCAATTTGATTTATTTGTGTTTGTGAGGTTTTACTCAATTTCAAGCCAGTTTTGTATATTTAGTTTGTGGTCTCTAGCATAGTTTGTGGTCAATTTAAAATTTTAGGGTTTTAGGTTTTTATTTGGAGAATCAATTGGGTGTTAATTATGATTTAGATTGGTATTTTGGGTCAGATTTGGTTCTTAATTTTTCCAATCCTACTTTTAATTTTGATTTTAGGTTTTTGAATGTTTTGGTAGATATTTAGATTCCAAAAACAGCGATTGATAGAGATCATAAGGCAGAGAGAGAAACATTTAAGGACTGCCATTACCGCCATTCTGGCCTTCCACAATCATCCGGTCTCTCGCTGACTTATTATATATAATAGCAGAAGCCTCAAGGAGGTGCTGCCACGTTAGGAAAAAAGATCTCTTGCATATAGATTTTGGCTTAGATTCAGTTTTGAGTAAGGAATTTGGGATAGAATGGCTTTTAATATCAGATATCTGTGTTAGATTTGGTTTTTTATTTGGATAACAAAACCACAGTTCTTTCTCTCTTTCTAATGCACTCCCATGGACTTCTTCTTCTTCACACAGTTCTTTCTCCTTATTTTCTTAGTCTCCCAATCGTTTCCCCTAACCCATTTACAGATGGCTCTGTCAAACTATTGCCTCTGTGTTTGGTTATTAGATTGGCAGTTTTGAAGAGTTTTTTTTAATAAATGTTTTTAATATTGTAATAGCGCTCAAACCATGATTTAGTTTCATGGCTAAAACCATTTGGAAAATTAAAAAAAGAAGAAGAAATTTTGTTTTTGTTTTTGTTTGTTTGTTTATTATTATTATTTTTTTTTTGTGTGTTTATGTTTGTTTGATATGTTAGTAATTGCATATGAATGATATTTTTGGCCATTGATATGTCAAGCTATTATAATGGGTCCAATGAGATAATTTTAAAAAAAATACTATTTTAATGATATTTACCTGGTTAGGATTATTGAATAATTTTCGTTGTTAAAGTTTGTTAACTATCCTGAAATATTGAACCAGTGGTTGTTGCAACACCGTTTAAAAGCCACACTTTATAAATAAAAAAATTAACTGGTTAAAATATGATTTACATGGAGATAGAAATAGAGAGAGGGGATGAGGGCTGGGACACGGAGAAAGAAACAGAGAAACAAGCATAGTTCCTAAGGCGCCAAGAGAAAGAGAGTCCATTGTGCCTTACAATCAAAATGGAAAGATAGTAGAGTTCGTCGGAACCATTCACCGAACAGCAAAAACAATCCCCTTCACCACATATTCGGAAGATACGCATTGAATTTTTCTGGAACTACATACCGGCAAAGAGAGAAATATCTAAGGCTGGCCATCACCATCAGTTTCCCCATCACCGTCCGATCCCTTGCCAGATTTAGACCGCCAGATTGCCAGAACCAACATCGACAACGGTACATTTTTTTCTCAATTTTGTAGGTTTGGGTATAAAACATTACTTTTAATTGAGTTTATTTGTTGGGTAGGTTTAGATTTGATTTGTTTTTATTTTGGATTTTTGGATTCTCTATCAAAATGTTTGTTTTCTCAATTTTAGATATTTGCTTTTGGTTTTTTTTTTTAGATTATAGAAATCACTAAAAATATTGATTTTAGTTTGAGTACTTCTGTTTCTAATCTTACCGAAATCGTTGGAATTAAATAAGTATAGGATTGAATGTTGCATTGATATTTATTTTAGGTTTTTTGCTATATACCCATAACCAGTAAAGTTATTGTTTTTATGTTTTTTTCCTTTTCTTTTTCAAATCTGGAGATTAAATATGATTTAGGTTTGAATTTTTTGGTTGGATTGCTTTTGATTTAGTTATTTGAGTTAAAAACTTAAAATGCAATCGAAACTCGAAAGACTTGAGATACAGAGATAGAAGAGACAGAGTTCGTAGGGCACCAAGAGATAAATATTTAAGGCCGGCCATAACCATCAGTTTTTCCTCTACCATCTGTTCCCTTGCCAAACTTAGGCCGCCGGAACCACAGTCATAAAGAGAAACAGTTTGAGAGAGACTCAAAGTTCTAAGGAAAAAAAATCAGTTCTAATTCTTATTTTTCAGATTTGTATATTCAATTTTTTTTTGTTAATGCTATTGTTTAAGTAATGTGGTAAGTCCATCCAAACCTGATCTCCTCCTTTTCTTTTATCAAATTTATATCTTTTTCTTTTCAATTTCCTGTAATTTTCATTTACTCCTCATTCTGTCACGAAAGGGGAGAAGAATTTAGAAAGTTCTCTGCAAGCATTGCAAATGATTGATATTCAAGACTCACCAAATTTGAGGAACTGTAGTTTTTTTGGTATCTCCTTTCCTGTCAATAAAAAATGGCCCAAGAAAAGATTACCCATTTTCCAATAATACAGAAACAAAGTGGTAAGTTTATCTCCTACTCTTCCTCCTCTTATACATTACTCTTTTTCTCTATTTTTGAAACCCAAATTCCAAAGGGTCTGCTATTTCTTTCCCAGTATGTACCCACTTCATATTATAATTCACAAATTTTTCAGAAGATGGATGATCATCAAAATGAGTGAATAATAGAAATTCAAGAATCAACAGTATTAAAATGGTTCCCAAAATATAAGATACTTCCAGCTAGAACTAATCAATGCAACAACCATAGGAATTTAAAAGGTGTTCTTTATTGGTCGTGTCATCGCATGCTTAGTATTTTAAAATTTTTAATCCACTGGTAGCTTCTGATTTGGCATAGGATTCTTCTACATTGTCAAGGATACTTGGACACAGCCTGTATTCGGGGTCTATTCTTCTTATAGTGACCTAAGCCAGTCTTCAATCAGCCAAAACTTTAAAACAAACACATTCTTAGTTGGTGGCTTCATATTTTGTGGATCTTAAAGTTTTGGCCGAGTGGTGGGTTAACTTTTATATCTCCTAAAGAGCTAAATTTTGGGTACAAGAATGCTATTTCCTCGCAGCAAAAGAAGAGGTCCAGGTCCTTCCTAACAACATGCTCTTTGGTGGTACTTAAGTGTAAGGTTTGTCACAGTGGTCAAGAATTTTTTTTAAAGTTATTTCCATAATCTCACTTTAATAGCAACAACTGGATAAATCTTATTTCTTGCTGCCAGAGTGGTTAACAATTGCACATGGCCCAAATAGGTGTTAATTTGAATGCTATGTGATTAGAGTTCATTAAAATTTGTGAGTTCCCTCAAATCTCACCTTCTTCTCTTGTGATGTTGCCCTTTTAGCCAAACCTATCCTTCAAGATTTGTTTATTGCAGCTACTATTTACTTAATATGTTAATATCATGGAATGCAATATTTACCAGAATTTGTCGGCAGCCTTTTTTCTCTTCAACATTTTGTACTTATTGGGTCAAGAACCTTGCTCATGCGCCTAAAATGGATGCCATTTCTGTCACCTGAACAAATTGCAGTGCCAATCCATTCATAATTTCCGGCAGCACACTGAATAGTCCAAAGATTGAGTGGATTACAGAAGAAAAGTTCACATATATATAGTTAAAATGATATGGGTGGTAAGTTTTCTCAAAATTAATCTTCTTTAATCAACTCTCCTTTAAATCAAACAATTATATTTGTAATTACAGTAATCTCTTCCTTTCTCTGTTCAATTTCTCCTAATATTTTTTGTTGTACTTCTTATTTTGTCAATTAAATGTATTGCCTTGATGTGTAGGCACTACTCTGGGACAAATTCTCTATTATGTTCAGCTGGATGAACAATTACTTCACTTTATTGAGTTTAATGAAAGTTTGTTAAAGTTGGTACATTTTCTCAAATATTCTCTTCTAATTTATAAAGTATTTATTCAATCCACACCCAAAAAAAAAAATACTATTCATGCCATTGATCCCTTTTTCCCTGTCACTCTTCCTTTCCCACAACATTTACTAACCTGTTACATCGCAAAAGAAAAAGAAAATTTGTAAATTCAATATATTTTTAATGACTTTTGCATGATTAGTGTTGGCGGTAGTCTATCAGCAACTAGGGTAAGAGCTCATGAAATCTAATATTGCTTAAACTCCTACAATTAAGACCATATTGTAATGATGCAATTCAATAGCTGTGAAGGTAACTAATTTTGGCAAGTTATCACCAGCCTACTCTTTTTCCTTTGTTTTTTCTTTCTAAAATTGTTGATGAGTTTACTCTCTCTATTGAATCTAGCAACATCAGGTGTTATTTATTTAGCTATTCAATCATATAGAACATAGTGTGTATACATTAAACGTTTCCATTTAGAAACTTTATAGTTGAGCTCATTAAATTAGGCATTTCAGTATTTCAGATTGTATAGAAAGTTCCTCATACTCATAAGAGGTTTAGGATTTCTTCAATTTAAAGAGGGATCACTTATTATTCTTTCATTTGATTGCAGAGTGATACTTATGGTGGAATTTTTCTATACAGGCTTTCCCCCATTTTCTGAATGTTTGGGTAGGTCTGTTTTTCATGATTGGTTCAAATTTTGAAGAACTTAAGTTTTTATACTTTGTGCTCAACATACAGCAGGAGCAAGAGAAATATGGCAAGCTTCAATGACCCATATTGCCCCAGAAGGTGGCTACTTTGTTTTATCTGCATACCAATTCTGCAGTAGGGAAAACTGTGTGTTTTCACCAGAACGTATTTCTGGAGGTTCAAATGGTGATATATCCATTGATACAATCTTATGCAGTGCTGGTAGTGTTACTGTATCTGGCCAGGACCATTCTGCTGATCTTGGTAAGAATTTGTACTTGCATGACTGTTAACAATATGTTTGAAGATTATCAAATATGGACTCTTTGATTCTAAAAATAAATGCTAAAATTTATTTCTTTCCTTTACCATGATATGATAGCAAAAAGGAAAAAAAAAAAAAAAAGGAAAATGCAATTGTGGTTCCTAAGAATAGCAGATTTGGTATTTGAAATTGTCATGTAAGATTTAGAATGGTGTGTTTCAAGTTTATATATGGTTTTTAATTTTTTTTTTTTTACTTAAGTTAGTTTGTTCCTGTCTTTTTAAATTCTTTAAGGAGTAATAATTTGGGCTTAATCACAAACATTAAGAAAGATCTCTTTGATTTCAACTTTGAATATGTTCCTTCATATCCTCGCATGAATTATTATACCTCAAATTAATACTTTCCCCTGACTTTTTATTCCATAAATTTGTAACCATTTTTTGGTTTTAAACCTTTTTGTTGTCAAATGTTCTATAGTCTCAAGGTTTGATTTGTTGTGGTTTCTAGGAATGGTAGATTGGTGTTCCAAATTGTCAACTTACAGATTTTATAGGAAAAAAAAACTGAATTTAAGAGATGAAATCTTGATTACATTACTGCAAGGCCAAAATTGGTAGGTTTCAGATTTGGTGTGTTTCAAGTTTATATGTGGTGTTAAGTTATTTACTTAGGTTAGTTTGTTTATGTGAATCTTCTTATTTTTGTAGGTTCTTACTTTGAGCAAATTAGTAAATGCTTTAAATATATTTACTTTTGCAGATTATTAGAGAGATTAGTAAACGGCGGATAATTAAGCCAAAACCGCATAGCTCCACACCCCAAAGTGTACTTACCCAACAAATAGTTCAAGCATAATTTTTATATTTACATTTAAATTTATTTACCACTTTACTAGGATGAACTTTTTACTTTACATTATATTTACATTTGAATTTTAAAGGTATTTCTATAGTCTATGCAAGGTAAGGAAAGGACTACATACTTTTTCTTAGTATCATGCATCTTGGAAATGTTTATTTTGTTAGTGAAAAAATGGGCTTAGATGAGTAGTTGGGTAGTTTCAAGGTAAAGTTTAATATGACATATCAAGTTTTATGTCATTATGGAATCATTAGTCTTTCACCATTGCATAAACCAAAGCTTTTGTCATCCACTATCATGCACATTAAATTAAGCAAGTTTTATTTAGATTGGGAGATGATGAGATATTCTTGAGGTTGGTTTGTATTTTTATAATTAAAATTGTCTTATCAAATTTAATGCTAAATTTGATGTCTAAATAGCTTTGATTTTTTTTTTTTCCTATTTAAACTTAGGTTCATGGGTTCAGTTTCTTTGAAGAAGTATTAAGATGAAGAATGTGAAATGAACAACAATCTTGCTTCCCTACCAATTTGCTTCCAAGGAAGGACGATCACACTATTCTCTTTAGCTGGATTCTTTTTTTTTCAATTGCTAGAAATATTTTTCTCTCCATCATAGCGGATGTTACAGTTTTAGTTGTTTAGAATAAGCTTAAAAGAGAATCTATTTGTAAGACAACACATATTTTTATGGATGGCATACAAAGTGTTTTATACATTTTAAATTTGAAATTCATACCAAGTGATATTTTTCAAAATTTATAAATTCAATTGCATTTGCTACATACTTATTTAATTAAATTTATTTAAGACTTTTGAAACAAAATGTTTTCTCCAAATATTTACCTAAAATTATTTGAATATATTTGCTCTATTGGATTCTAATTATTTTTATTTTTATTTTGTTAAAAATAGATGTACTGGTTTTTTTTTTTTTTTTTTCAAAAACTCGAAAATACATGTACTTATGTAATTCCCGTGCAAATGCACGGGTTTAAAAGCTAGTTATTATAAGGTAGGACCCATTGATTTTTTAAAAGAGTTGCAGGCCCCAATGTGAAATTGTTTTCCTATAATGAACTAATACATAGTACAAGGGACAAAATGGGCTTTTTCCCTTTTCGGGCAAATTAATTAGCCTTTTGCCCTTCTTCCCAAATAAATAGGAAAATATCCCTCTTTGAAAATCGAGTTTTCAAAATCGATTTAAACCCTATAGTGACGTTTATAAAAACCTATAATGGCGTTTTGTAACTTGATATCCATGAAATCGAGTTATAGGTACATTTATTGCCTATATCGATTTTATGGATATCAAATTATAAAACGTCACTATAGGTTCTAAAATGTCACTATAGGATCCTTTAAAACCGTCACTTATAGGGCTCCAGAATTTTTTTTTTTTTTAACTCGATTTTTCAAAAAGAGGGGCATTTCCTATTTAGTTTGTGAAGAAGGGCAAAGGCTAAGTAATTTTGCCCCGAAAAGGGACAAAAGTACCATTTTGTCCCCATAGTACAAGTACAATGTGTATGTAAAAAAGCTGATTGGTCCTTGTATATACAAATAAGACATTGTACTATTATTACTTGAGAAGTTTTGGAGCATATGCGCCCCCTGGCCCCTACTTCCCTCCGCCCCTGATTCACCTAATGACCTATTCAACAATTAAGGCCAAGAGCGCAATTAATGCAAGATTAAACAACAATTGAATATTGAATCATTGATGCACGATCTTCTGGCAATGGCAGCCTTACAAGATTTACAGTGGTTGACAAACTTAAAAAGAAAAACTAGAACATCAAATCAAAGATGCCGAAATCCCTTATTGCCCCTTCTAGCTCGTAATAATGTACGATATATTTTTTTCTCTTCGCTAGGGTCAGAGGGTGCTCCTTCTTCCCCTAGGTTGTAGAATTATGCAATCCCTTCTTTTGAAGGAGTTCTTTCGTCCCTTTGGTAACAGTGTTACCTTAGGTGTTGTGGGTTTTATTTTTCGTGGGGATTGGGAAACACTCTTAGCAATGGATGACCTCACTAAGGCCTGGAGTTGTCTCACTCTTACAGACCAGGAAGGGGATGATCTCCGCCTGAAGGAAGAAGAGGCAGCACCAGAATTCAGTCTTGTAGCAAAGTTTTTTACTAAACGGGTGTTAAACATTGAAGCTATTGCAAAGACTTTCAAACCCGATATGGAGATCAAAAAATGGTTCAAGGTTAAAACGGAGGATGATCACTTTGTGTTATTCACCTTTGACAACCAACAAGAGATGGACAAAATCTTAGCGTCAGAGCCATGGAGCTTTGACAAACACCTAGTGGTGTTACAACGGTATGAAAAAGATGTTGATTTATGTGATATGAATTTTAACATGATAAATTTTGGGTTCAGGTACATGAAATACCGGTCAGATTCAGAACTCAAAGATAGCAGAAAAAATCTGTTGAGACTATAGGCACGGTTAGCAGACCAGCAGATAATACAGAGGTAGAAGGAGATGGTTTCATCAGAGTTCGAGTCAGGGTTGATATATCTAAACCGTTGTGGCCGTGGACGTGTCATATCACCTGGAAAATGGCAGAGAGCTTTGGGTGTCTTTCAAATATGAACGCCTCCCAAACCTTTGCTACTGGTGTGGCTGCCTAACACATGCGGATAAAGATTGCAATCTATGGATTGACAGCGAGGGAACTTTGCCATTGGAGACTCAACAATATGGTCCATGGATACGTGCACAACCCTTCACACGAACTAGAAAGAATTTAGTCGTTGTTCCTGGATTCTACTCCAGAAAAAACAACTCGGCCAAGGTTGCACCTTCAAACCAGAGCAGGAAACCGCCAGTGGTGGTGGTCCGGAAGGGGGGTCCGTCGCCTGAGATTATTCGGCCAGAAAAGGAAAGAAGTGAGCAATCAAATACCCACGGATTCTGCTCCAGATTTTCAGGGGGGAGATTCGTTAATTCCAAATAAAAACTCCCACAGTCCAGCTATATCCAAATATGGCAGACTCCGAATTTTATGGCAGAGAAAAAACTGATGAACTATTTGAAGAGCAAATCTAGGAGATAGACCGTGAATTGGGGAAGTTTGACGCCAACAGGGAGTTTTCTCGGGACAAACAGGGGGAAACTAATAAGGAAAATAATTTGGAGTTTTTGTCTTCTAATGAGGGAGTCTCTCACACAAACATGTACTCATGTGCAACACAATTTCACTCCCCTACAGCCTGGTCCAGCATCAGCATTAATAGATATTTCAAAATAATCCAGAACTGAGCACAAGAAGATGGAAAAGAGTCACTCGGGCAGAGACAGAATCAGATATTGTGATGGAGGATGCAGTGGGGAAAAAAAGAAGTGACAGAGAGGAGGATCTACCGGAGTTACTGAAAAAAAGGCACAAAGTTTTCTCGGGTGGAATGGAGTAGTAACAAACATATTGGCGGAGGGTTGGTTCCCAACCCCGCCAGAACCAATGAGTCTCTTATGTTGGAACTGTCGGGGGCTTGGGAACCAACGAACAGAAAAAACAGCTCGTGGATATGGTACGGGCAAAAGATCCCTCCGTTGTGTTTTATAGCCGAAACATGGACGGATGAAGCAAGGCTAACTTAGTTCAAGATAAATGAAGTTCAAAAAATAAATTTGTGGCTCCGAGAAGAAATAAGGCGGGTGGATTGGCAATTTTTGGAAAGAGGATTTTGACTTAAACATTGTAACTTTCTCAAAAATCATATTAATACAATTGTGAATAAGAGCAAAGATGATGAATGGGAGATTTACAGGATTTTATGGAGAAACCTGATACACAGAATAGGCATGAGGCATGGACTCGCTTGAAGAAACTTGAAATCAAGGGGGTCTACCCCTTGGATCTGTGGGGGAGACTTTAATGAGATAACAAAACAATCAGAGAAAAGGGGAGGTAGAATCCGGCCACATGGACAGATGCAAGCTTTTAGAGAGGTACTTGATGAATGCGGCTTTATTGATTTGGGGTTTGTGGATCAGAATTTACTTGGCATAAGCACTTTGCGAATTACACGTGTGGAGTGCCTTGATAGAGCTGTGGCAACTTCGGATTGGCTAGCCTTATTTCCGGACACAAAAATCTATCATTTGGAGGCAGATGCATCTGATCATAGGCCTCTATTGATTGTGCCAGATGGGATGAATTGCTCACAACAGAGACCATTTAGATTCAAGCAGATGTGGCTGACTGAACAAGGCTGCTCGGACACAATACAAGCTGTGTGGCAGCGAGATCATGGGGAAAATGAGATTTTAAAGGTGATACGAAAGGTGGATGAGTGTGGGAAGGAGCTGACCAAATGGAGTAACAATTGCTTCAAAAATGTGCGGAAAGAATTAGAAAAAACAAGGAAGTTATTGGCAAAAGCCGAGTTGGTTGCGATGAATGGGGGCAGCAACAAAAGAATGAATACCTGGAAAAACAAATCCTCATACTCCTTGACCGTGTGCAAAAAATGTGGGCTCAAAGATCAAAGGTGCAATGGCTTTGTGATGGTGACAAAAACACTCACTTTTTCCATAGTAAAGCAACACAGAGAAGAAGAAGAAATTATATCAAAGGGTTGTACGATGAAAATGGTATATGGTGCACTCACCCAACCCGTGTGACTGATACTGTAGTCCAATTTTATCAAAAACTCTTTACCTCCTGTGAACCGGTTGGATTTTGAAGAGATTTTGGAACAAATACCTACAAAGGTTACAACAGACATGAATATGGAGTTGCTAAAGGAGTTTACTGTTAATGAGGTCGAAAATGCTTTAAAACAGATGGCACCCTTAAAATCCCCTGGCCCTGACGGTATGCTGCCACTTTTTTACCAAAACTATTGGTCTTTGGTAGGTCCCGAGGTTACAAAAGCATTATTGTTATATTTAAATTCAGGTACTCTGCCTAATGCACTCTGCCACTCTTTTATTACTTTAATTCCTAAAGTAAAAAATCCTGAATATGTTTCCCAATATCGACCCATCTACCTTAGTAATGTTCTTTTTAGAGTTTTTCAAAGGTGTTGGCAAACAGGTTGAAACAAATTATGCCACAGCTTGTTCTGATCAGCAAAGTGCTTTCATGGCGGATCGGTTAATTTCAGACAACATCATGGTGGCTTTTGAGACTCTACACTACATGAGAAAACCACTCATCGGGCAGCACGGGTACATGGCTTTGAAGTTGGATATGAGCAAGGCGTATGGTAGAGTGGAATGGGCATACATGGAGAAACTGATGCGGAAAATGGGATTTGCAGAAGCAATGGGTAAAATTGATGATGATGTGTATTTCGATGGCCACATACTCGGTTTGATAAATGGGGAACCTCAAGGGCACATTACCCCAACTAGAGGCCTTAGACAAGGCGACCCTCTCTCTCCTTATTTATTTTTATTATGCACAGAGGGTTTTCATGGGCTGTTGAAAAAAAGCTGAAACTTTGGGTGACATAAGGGGGGTTTCTATTTGCAGGAATGGGCCTAGACTAACCCACCTTCTTTTTGCAGACGATAGCCTTATTTTCTGCAGGGAAAAATCAAGCGAGTGTAAAAAATTACTGGAAGTCTTAACCAAGTATGAAGGGTGCGTCAGGGCAGCAAATAAATAGAGACAAACCACTCTATTCCTTCAGTAAATCAACATCTCAGGACATCTCAAAACACAATCAAAACCGCTCTTGGAGTACAGGTGGTGCAGCAATATGAAAAATACCTAGGCCTACAATCTGTTATTGGTCGAGAAAAATAGAGAGGCTTCGACAATATCAAACAAAGGGTGTGGAAAAAATTGCAAGGTGGAAAGGAAATTATTATCACAAGCTAGAAGGGAGATTCTATCAAGGCTGTGGCACAAGCTTTGCCTACATACGCGATGTCGTGTTCAAGCTACCAATCGGATTATGCCATGAAATTAGAGACTTTGGTTAAAAATTTTTTTTGGGGGCAAAGAGTAGGAGAGCAGGAAGATCCATTGGACAAAGTGGGAGGAGCTGTGCAAACCGAAGACACAAGGGGGGATGGGTTTCAAAGATCTCTCAGGGTTCAACGATGCACTACTTGCAAGCAAACTTGGAGACTCTTGCATGATCAAACATCATTGTTTTATAGAGTTTTCAAAGCCAAGTATTTTTCCAACTGCACAATCATGGAAGCCACAAGTCCGAATTCAGCATCATATGCATGGAAAAGCATAATAAAGGGCAGGGAAGTAATACAAAGGGGTGCGGTTTGGAGGATTGGAGATGGATGCTCAGTTCCTATTTGGGGTACACGTTGGTTGCCATGCAAAACACTCCCCAAAAATTATTTCCCCACGTACAGGAGCCTTGGCAGACGCAAAGGTTATTGCTCTCTTGGATGTTGAAAACAGAGCATGGAAGGAAGATGTGTTACGGAATAATCTACTTGCAGTTCGAAGCGGGATGATCAAAAAATCCCCTTGAGCACCACGGACCAGGCAGACACCCCCTCACCTGGCCCTTCACCCCAACTGGGGTTTACACGTCAAATCAGGATACACTTTCTTACAGGCAGGAGTACCTCTCATCCCAACCTAGTGCAATCTGAATCCTGAGTCTCTGAAACCCCTCTGGAAGTCATATAGTGAATTTACAGGTTCCGAGTAAGGTAAAAAATTTTATTTGGCGGGCATCGAAAAATTCTTTACCTACAAAGACGAACCTGATGAGAAGGAAAGTCATTGATGAAAATCTTTGTGAGCAATGCAAAGACCAAAGGGAGGACGTGATCCATGCACTATATCACTGTCCGAAGCTGCGTGGAATGTGGTCAGCAGTGCAGCTTTGGAATCATGGTTGCCTGAAGCAGGCGACATCTTTTATTGATCTAATTGGTTCTGTTTTTTGCAGATAACAGGGACCCAACACTCTTCTCCATTGGTAGCGTGGGCGATCTGGAACCGAAGAAACAACCTTCGTCTCGGAAAACCAGCAACTCCACTCAACGAGCTGGTAACGCAAGACACAAGACAGGCTGCGTGAATTTCAGCTCTACAACTTTGCAACCATCACCCCAGTAGGCCGACCACCAACCAGATGGCAAGCACCGAGTAGCAACATTTACAAAGTAAATTTCGATGGCGCTCTATTCACAGCAGAAAATAGCGCCGGACTGGAGTAGTTATCCCGCAATTCAGAGGGCCAAGTCATGCTCTCCCTTTCGGAAAAAACCTCACTTCCCTTTACAGCTATTGAAGTGGAAGCACTGGCAGCAAGGAGGGCTTTGAAGCTAGCTTTAGAGACAGGTTTTCAGCAGATAACTTTGGAGGGAGACTCGCAGATACTAATCTCAGCATTAGTAAACAATACTCACTCCCTGTCAAGTTTGGACACATACTGAAGGACATTCAGGTTCTGTGCCTCATGTTTCTCAAAAATAAACTATTCACATGTACGTAAGGCATTGTAATACTGTAGCTCACTCTTTAGCAAGAAGGGCAATTTCTTTATCTCAATTGCAAGTCTGGATGGAGGATGTACCACGAGATATTCTTCCTGTACTTCAGGCCGATTTAACTGGCCTTCGTACTTAATAAGAGTTTAGTCTTCTTTCTCAAAAAAAAAAAAAAAAAATCAAAGATGCCAACTACGATTCTCACAGAAGGAAAACTAAAAGCGAGTCCGGTCTGGTCCCACTGATCCATAAACGTAATTGGAAATTTTGACTATTTCCTTACCGTATTAATTTCAAACTCGCTTTACATATGCTTTAAAGTCCCAAGTTTTCTCCAAAAGAAAAACGTCTCAAGTCACTAGCCACAAGCAGAGAAAAATGAATAGGCATTCACCAGAGCTTCTCAAGTTCTTGGTTCCACTACTGTTCTTCCATTTCCATACGTCATATGGTGATGTTGGCCACTGCAGCCCTCAATTCTCCACCATATTTACCAACAGCATGTTATGGAAGCGATGAATCTCAGTTCACATCAAGCAACTTTTTCGCAGCGGCCAGTGATGCAATATGGGCCAATGGTACAGCATGTGGGAGGCTGTATTTGGTTAGGTGCATCACTAGTACTTCAACACCATATGCTTGTAATCAAAACCAGACAATTCAGATCAAGATTGTTGGTTATATTGGTCGAGCACCTTTTGCCCACTCAACTTATAACGCCACCATGGTTTTGTCCAACACAGCTTTTGGGGACTATTGCAAATTCATCAACTGGTTCTTCCTACATCAATATAGAATTTGAACAGTAAGTCTTTCAATACCCTTTACTATTTTCTTTTCCTATGTCAAAATATATGCTCTAACACAAATATTAGTGCAGTCCTTTGCTTTGTTACTAGTCCTTTTGGCTGATTCGTCAAAATCTCTTTAAGGCAATATATGGTCTTAGCTTGTTTCCTAGAAATGTTTTCTTTTTTCTTCACTTTGTATGTTGTATAGCTTGTTGCAAACTCTGGATATTCTATTCCCTTAAAGAATATAGCTAACCAAATCAAAAGCGAGTTGCATTTAAATGAATATTTCTAACAATACTTTTTTGGTTACAGATATTTTTTTCCCTTACTTTGTTTTCGAAAATGAAAATTGAAGTATTTACACTTTGTTAAAGTAGGTTCCCAAAAATTTTGACCCTAGCAATGACATGTGATCGAGTTTTTCTTTTCAATACTTGATTTCAATTTGATTGTTTCATTGGGTTTAATTGCGACTGATTTGTTGGGTTTCAATGGGTTCTCTTTTTTTTTTTTTTGGATAACTCTAGGAAACAAAATTTTGAGATTAAAATAAAGGGGTAATCTTTGGATACAATTCTGTTTATCCAAAGGATTCTGATAACTCTTATTAGTTATGTGGTGATTGGAATACTAATGTTTCAGTTATAATTCATGTGCAAATTAAAACCAAAAAACCCTAAACTGGGGAAAGAAAAAAAGATGTTTATCATTTTAGGTTCATCCTTTTCGCATAATACAATTTGGTGTCATCCAATTTTTATTTTTAAATGATTCATTGGTAGCACTACATTGCAAGAAGGCATATATAGACAAAGAAAATGTCAAATCTGTGGGACCTAATGGGTGCTTAATCAAAGAGAAGATGACTCTAATTAAGATAGAAGAATAAACTTCATGGTTGTTAAAGATTGTATGGCTGGGGTTGTATGCCTACAAGTATGTGTTCCTTTTCATATTTTGTTCAAATGAAGATGTGCAGAGAAGAAGCTGAACAGTTTTGCATATGCTTTATACTAATATTTATTTTGCTGATTATCCAAGGGTTCATGGTGAAGATGTTGTTCCACTCGGTAAAAATCCGGTCCCACCCTCAGCCCCTAACCCCCAGGTGGGGGATGCCAGTGGCCACTACCCCAGTTGGTGTATAAACCTTCTTGTTTTAATGTTGTTTCTCTACGTACAATAGTTCTCCGCCAAGGCTTTTTGTTTAAAATAAAACTAAAAAAACTATAAACATATATTCTAGTCTTTTTTTGTGTGCTTAAGGAAACTAATAAATTGTTCGTGAACTGCACGAATAATATTGTAATGTTTTATGTAAGATGTTTCTTGAGAATGTTATTTATATATTATAACATAATTGTTATAGTACTTTGTTAGTAATGAATTTATCGTAAGAGAAAAAAAAAAAAAAATACCGTGGAGTTTCAGCAGCTTAATGATGGTGAGAGGTTAGCATGACATCAGTGACGGCCCCTCAAATTCGTCTCTTTCTCTCTCTTACAAATTCTTTGTTAATCTTTGTTAATTTCAAATCTTTTATTTTAGTAATAGTGAAATAGTATGTTTCATTTAAAACAATGGCAAGCCTTATTGCTAGATTATGGCTATCTAACGCGGGAAGCAGAAAATAATAAATTAACCATAAACCATGGCAACAAATTTTAGTGCACATCCACTTTCAAACTATGTCCAAAATCATTTTTTGAAGCACGCAAATAAAAAAATAAAAATAAAAATAAAAACTTTTTATCTCACAAATACTATGACGTGCACCAAGCATCACAAATACCTATGCAATGGCCGTCTAATAGGAACGGAAGATCAACATATATATTGATACATCGTCGCGAATACTAGGTGTGGGAACACAGTCAACACACCAATCGGATGCAGCTCAAGAATCCTTGAAAAGATAATTAGGAGTTTAGGTTAGGACTATATCACTATCACTTACATGTGCCTATATATTAATTAACATATTATCAACCTTACCAATTAACCAAATTGTTGTTCTTTTCTTGCTCACTCAATCTCGATTTCATAACTTGTTCCACCTTCTCTTAAAAGTTATCATGATTTTTAAGTGAAGTTGTGGTATGCTTTTATATTAGAACCTCTTTCCCTCTCCCTTGTGTGTGTTTGTTTCTAAAAAATAAAAAAATAAAAACCTCGATTTCATGGAGCTTCCAATGCATGTCCTATTGGCCAACCATTAAACTCTCTATAGTTTATAATAATAATAGTAATAATAATAATATACTTATTATTTACTTGTGGGCTTAATTATACATTTTATGCAAGTGTTGCTAACCCTAGAACAAGGAGATTTTCACAATAATTCATATGGTATGAGAGCCACTACTCTTTTTCCTACACCGTTTGTGCTTCAGAATTACGCCATCCAGCCAAATTTCAATTCGTTGAACAAGGACATCATCATCATGCCAAACAGACAAGCCTTCAGGTTCGACATTTCTGATAGAAGACAAAATGGACCACTTTATTCCTTGTTAATTAGTAAAGAGTAGGTTTCTTACTTTAATTTTCTTTTATTAAAAAAAAAAAAGTTTCTTAAGCAAGAGATGTTTTCATTATTATATTGTTTGTTTACACGTTCTTGAACTAGTAAACATATTAAGGCATGTCACAAAGCTTAGAATTGCTATATGATTAATTAAGTTACCCACTATCGGTGCATTTGAGGCAAGGTGATTAGGCCTCATTGTTCGTGCCAAGTTCAAGTATTCCAACCTTCCTCCCAAATCCATGGTAAAAGTTGATTCTTAATTATATATGTTTCATTTTTATTTATATTTTGGAAATTTGGATTTGATTCTCTCTCTCTCTCTTTTTTTTTTTTTTTTTTTTTTTGTGTGTTACGTGCTAAATATGAAATAACCATTAAAATACATCACTCATATAACGTGGAGTGTCACCAAAGTAGTAATACAAATGGACATGATCAATATAAAAACAAAGTCAAGCATAAATGACCAAAATGCAAATTTTAAAACTAAAATAGTCAAAATGAAACAATCCCAAAATTTAAGTAAAAAAAAAATCTTGGTTTTTATTTTAAGGTAAATTTAGATTAATTTTATTATTTAGTTTTTTAATTTAATTGTCTATGAGGTTTTTAAAATCTCCCCTTTTATTAATATAAATATACTTTGTCAATCTTAACAATCAATTAATTAACTTTTCACACATAAAATAAATAATAAGCCAATTGTGTTAATGAAATTTAGAAATAGGAAATTGGGTTAATAATAAGCATTTTATAGACGTTTTGTAGAATAGCATTTAAAAAAAAATGAATGATTATAATAATATAAAATAAAATGGGAAGAAATATTTAACTTTTATGCTTTTCCATGGTTTAGAAGTGCATGCTATCTAACATAGAACATTATTAGGTTGCCAGGAGAGATTTTTATAAACTATACTAGACATAGGTGCTTATGTTGTCAACAACTCACTGTAGACGCATAGTTACTGAAACCTACAAAGTAATTAATTCACAATTCTTAAATTAATAAAGCAAAATTTTCAAAAGTTTTATATATAAACATACACTCCAAACTAATACCATCTGAACACGTACATATTGTACAACCAAGATCTTAATTTTTCCATCAACAGCCTTCAAAAATATAATATGCAAGGACATAAACAAAGACCATGACATAAGGAAGATACACCAAACTTTAACTTTTAGCTGTAATATGACTTTCTCAGTCTTGCTTAGTTGTAGTAATAATAATATATATATTTTTTAAAACATGGAAAAAGAGACAAAACACTTCAAGAATTACTTCATTTACTTGTATATATGAAGGGTTTTGGTTTTCCAACATCAAGAACTTTCATAATTTAATGTCTTGGTAGTCAATCTGTAAGGAGTATGTATATTTGCTGAAACTTGTTGTATAGGAGTAATTTCTTTTTCTTTTCTTTTCTTTTTTACATGATTTGGGTCGTTTTTTAATTAATAAAGTTATTTGCTTAAAAAAAGTTATATAATTTTTAAAAATCAAATCTGACCGGCTATTCAATCGAGAACCTCACAATCGGTCAAAAACCAGATTGAATTGGGAACTGAGGCGCAAACCAAATTTTTGACCGAACCGATTTTTAAAACCATAGTCGTGTGCCCAAGTTTATGAGTCTTTCTTGATGAAAATTTTCTTTTATTCTTGTTTTGAGTATAAAGTGCTTGTAACTATGTGCCCAAGTTTATGAGTCTTTCTTGATGACAATTTTCTTTTATTCTTGTTTTGATTATAAACTGCTTGTAAATTTTCATCTCATAATGGTTCTATTATGTATAGGTTACAGGTTTCTTTGAGCAATATTGGCAATCTAGTGAGCCAAGAGTCAATGGCCTACTAGGCTTTTGCAAGGTCATGAGCTTCTGAGTAGCAAGTCTCAATTAAGAACACACAAGATTAGGTGCTCATTTCTCTTGGGTTTTGTTGTGCTTATTAGCATGACTGGGTCTTCAAGGTGCATTGAAGTTATTTGACATTCTTCTATACATACTTTCACAACATAGATTGGAGAATCTTCAAATTGCTTTAATAGTGTATTAGAGACAAAATCAAATTGAACAAAAATTATAGGACTAATCTTATCTTATATGTTACTAGATTGGGATGTCATAATAAGTTAAAAATGAATAGCATCAACCCAAACTATTTTAGTAATAATATCAAAATTGAAGATAAAAGTAAATAATAAAAATAAATAATAATATCACAGAATTCCATGTTTTTATTAAAACCAAAAGTAATGGTAAATGATTAATTTTACAGTTAAATTTCTTGACATTTTTGGCAGTAGAAATAATATTTTAAATTTCTTAAAATCTTTGTAATAGAGTGTCAACAATAATCAGTATTGAGTCTATTGACTAATAATATGTGAAAGCAAATACAATATAAGTAAGGATTACACTAAGTCATTTAGTTCAACCACAATGTGTAGGACATAATTTTTATTATCTAATCTAAAATACGATTAATACAACTATGCAATTATTTCAGGTATTACCAACTTAAAAAAAAGAAAAGAAAATGATGGTTCATACTTACCGAGTGTGTCATCAGCTGTGAAGTTTCGTCCAGTGAGCCAATCTTCCACGTTGAAGGTCCAACCATTTATATTACCTCCAACAAGATAATCGGTTGCCCAAACGTTCTCACAGTGAAAGAACAAACCCAATAATAGATCTGTGGCAAAAATCAAACTACATCTTCCCTGGGCCATTCGAAGATGTGTGAAAGCCAACAAACGTTGAAAAACTTGTGTGGCGACTTGACCTAATAAGAACATGAAGATTATATAAATATTTGGTTTCTTATTATAACATGAATTTAATTTTCATTATATATATGGAAAGTATTATTACTAGAGTTATTCATTATTTGTGAAGTCAAATCCATTATACTTTCACTCAAATGGAAAATATTGCTGTCATTTGACTTAGTTTCTTTAAAATGCTAGATTGACATAATTTGCTCACAAAATTTCCTTAAACATTTATAAATAAAGGAATATGTTACAGTTACACAACACATATTACATCAATTTTCCTATTATATTGTTTAAAAAAATCTTCCTATTAATCACTATTGGATGTTCTCTTGCCCATTTCAGCCTTCCAATAAAATGTCAAGATGACGTAATCATGCATATTATGATTGATCATTTGTAACATTAAATTAGTTTAATTGCTAGCCTTAAGACCCAAACTAAGTCCTTTTGCAATAGAAAACTAGAGGTAAAAATTTAATTTTCTTATAGCCATTTTGAGATTCTTCCAGATCTTCATCTAATTCTCTTAATGTTTCAAAATTTTCGGTTATATATCTTTAAAATCAAAAACAATTATATGATCTCTATAGTCTATAGTATATAATATGTAATGTTCAAACATATTGTATCATTATATAGTGCAGCAAGTTATTTATGCATGTATGCAAATTGATTTTTTTTTTTTTTTCCTTGTCTTTTTCCTCACCTTATAAGCTTTGTGGTGCTATCGTGCAGTAGAGTAGAGTCAAATTTTATTAGTCTAGCTTGGTTGGTTTATCAACTCAAGGGGTTAGTTGATAAATTTGTATGTGCTTCTCGTTGAATTGTCTATGAGAGAGGCAATTTAGGTTGTAGTGCAATACAAAATTAACTTCAGAGTTTTATCATTTTGACATTTAAGAATTTAAGTAAATGAAATAAGTTGGAAACTCCAAGCTTGTACAGCTAAAGAATAGTTCATTTGTGATCTCAAAAAAAAAAAAAAAAAAAGAATAAAGAATAGTTCATTTGTTAGCCATTAATTACATTTTATGGACTTCTTTTCAAGTCTAACATGGACACAAAGAGCTGATTCTTTTGAATTTTTTGTAATTTCATTTTGTGGTACATAGATTGTGAATTCCTAGGCTAACTTGGGTTAGGTTTCTTAGGTCAAGTTAGTGATATTATGCTTAAAGAAAACGAAGCTTTTTTGAAATACACTAGGTCTTGTGAAAGATAGATTATGAAGACCTACTATCCCATAGCCATAGGTCTTGTGAAATTTACAAAAACAAAGAGCTTGTTTTAAAAAATCACTTACATTTTATTGTGAAGCCTAGTCTTGACAATATCCTAGTTGCAAAAGACAAATATTTTAGCTGATTCTCCCATCATTTACAAATCAAATAAAAATCATATTTATTATCTTGTTATACGTCCATTATTCTTCTAGCTAAAGACTAATTAACTAAGTTGTCAATTAGTCAAAGTCAAATATTTTGTTGCAATCTCCCTCTTAAAGTTAAACATTTCAAACTCTAATGTATAGGATTTAGCCTGACTAAGATTTTAATAGAATTTTCCTAATGTTGTTAAGGTCCAATTAAAATCATATACATTGATTTTTTTTTCTTTTTTATGATGAAGTCTTAAGAAATTTGTTTATACTTTATCTACATTGATTCATTTTTTTGGTTTGAGTAGAGAATATCCAAAATTTATTGACTTTATTCCTTGATGCTATTCACTTTAATTAGGCTAAAACTTTAATACAGCCCATGTATGTGGGGGCTTTCACGGAAAATTATTAAGTACTCCTGGAGTACTATAAATGTGTGCTCCCTCCTCTCACATGAATGGTGAGTCCCACCATGAATTTAATTAGTGGGGTCCACCATTCATGTGAGAGGAGAGAGCATGCATTTATGGTACTCCGAGAGTACACAATAATTTCTCGGGTTTTCACATATTCGTTGTATTTATGCGTTTGATAATTAAAGAAAAAAAAACATTTTTCTTTTTACTTTTTAAATTTATTTTGACCAATTAGTTACACACTTACGATTAAAAATAAAAATGTTAAAAAATCCCTTTTTGTTTTAATAGTACTTTAAGCAAATAAGCACTTCAACAAGACTCATCCTAATGCACTCCACACACACATTATATATATATATATATATATATGCTCTTCCCAAATTACAGTAAAGGTTTAATACCAAGATTAACATATACTTTTCAAAAAGGAAAAACATATATTATCTAGTGATTTTCAATTTCTCATCTAATTTGTTGACTTCATTGATTATTGAATCTGCCTTCCCCATGTTTATGATGTTTATAAATTTTAATGCTATCCTATTCAAATGGTAACAAACTAATAATCATCCAACTATCATTGACTCCTGCAATCTCTTTTGCTTTTTGAAAAATAAAAGGTTAACATCATTCAGCTTCCCATAAAAAAAAAAAAAAAAATCATTTAGCTAGCTTACAATCTTTTTTTGTGTTTTTTCTTTCAATCAAAGGAACATGATATTAGCATCTAGCATACAATCATGACTTTCCCACGCATGATTATTCATTATCATATAAGAAGGACGAAGGAAATTGTATTTGATTAACATATCAGTTCTTTTTCTCTTCCATTAATCTCAATAATTTAGAACTCAAACTTAACATTGACGGGTAGACAAATACAGTGAAACATAACATGACCCTTTTTACAATTAGCTGAAAGGATAAGCTATGATGGTAAAGGAATACAAACCCGTATTTATCTTTAGCTTTTTAATGTTTTCATCTATCAACAACCATGCCTTACCACTTGAGTAACTCATGAAAATTTGTATGAACTAGCTAGCACATCAAAAATGGGTTCTAGTCTTCTTTCTTGGGCTGGCTCCGCCGACATGGAGGACACTTAACCCCACAAGCCTGCCTCATTGCCGACCATCTCTAGTGGGTTTGGCCATCCTTATCCCATATTTGGCCTACACTCCACCGACACAAATCAATTGGGCCCCATGGGAATTAATTGACATCATCTTAACGCTAATTTTTTCAACTCTATAAAACACCAAAATAAAAGTCTAGCTAGGATCATGTGCGAGTTATATTTGGAGAACATATGGGGACAAAATATAGGTTCTTCCCATTAATACAGATGCTTAATAATGGTTAACTTTGACATAATAAACCAATGGTTGATTGATACATAGGAACTCATTGTTTTCTGAGTATTTAATTAAGAAATGAGCTCATCTCAATAATTAATTTGTTCCTCAAATGCCAAAGTTCAAAGCATACAGTGGGGAGGAAAAAGAAAGCAAAGGGGTAGTAATTTTTTAATATACATTGAATATTTTTATGGTTTGAATAAAGAACTATCCAAACCGGTCGTAATTAATTTGATTGGGTTACAGGGTGCTTTGGCATACATCCACTTCTATTAGGGATGTGCCAAATTTAAAAAAAAAAATTGGATTACAGGGTGATGATGGTGCGTTTGGCAAACCTAAAAGAATTAGTATTTTGGAATTTTTGAGCTGATTTTAATGGGTTCCAAATTTAAAAAAATAATTAATATAGATAAAGGTTCATCCAAATGCATTCTAAATATATGCTCTTTCCAAATTATAATCAATGTTAAACATATGTGTGTGTGACAATAGAGAATTAAGCATATAGCTTTTAACAATGTTTGTCTGATGAAACTCCATTCGAGCTTATCATAAACATATATATGGTCGATTTTGATTGCTATGCTACAAAGTTTACTTTTCAAAGTAGTCATGGAATGGATTATTTCTAGAACGGAGATATGATATTGTCACTTGCTTAGCTACAATTTCAGAGGCATATGGACTTATGGCTTTGAAGTTTGAACAACTTTTTTGGATTAGAAGTCATATGTCGCATGTGACATATGTCATCATGTGTTGGCCCCTCTGATATTACCCTTTGGTGGACTGTCAAAGGCATCAAATCTATCTACGGAGTATTTATTTAATATATAAAAGTAGATACGTACATGAGAATTTATGTTTTATAGTGAAAATGATATTATATAATATATAAGTTAGATTTAAGCAATAAAAAAAAAAAAAACCAAAAAACAAAAAAACAAAAAAAACAAAGTTGAAGACGCTGTAGTGAAACGAAATAGCTAGACATGGAAGATCCAACTCGTAAAATCTTAACAACGAAGCTACTGAACCCACTTGACGGAATATGTCATTTTCACCGTTATCTCTCTCACTCAAATATGATTAGTGGGAAGTCATAGTAGGAAGGAATACCAATAGATCTAGAGTATTCAACCTTCTATAAAAAATAGTCAATTTTATCATTGGATTTCATTTCTTAATTGATGTGACAAAGAAAATATACATTAAAATGCTATTTTTAAAAGTGTATAATTTTGAAATAAAGTTAATGGTAGTTATTAATTTTGTTAAAATTTTAAATGAAATAGCTTAAATTTAAAATTTGGATGACTAATGTTTCAAAAAAAAAATGGATGACTAAATTGACATAATTAATAATTAGGGTACTAAATTGAATTTTTCAAAATAATTTGAGGAGCAAATTAGTAATTTAACCTATACTTTACAATGTTTTAATAATATGGCTAGATGTGATAGAATGAATACGAATAACAGGTATTGCAATTATCCCCTTTTTCTCTTAGAGCATTCCCATCAAAGCTTGTATAAGTGCTAAAATACTATTTTTAGCATTTGAAACCACAAAATGCTGCTCCATTAAACATGCTATATCCTAAAAAATTTGCAATCTTGCTATAGTGCACTCTCATTTTTGAGAGCACACTGTAGCAAGCTGCCATCATTTTTTTAATATTTTTCTTTCTCTTTCTTCAAACTATCACTATCACTCTCACTCTCACTTTCTCATTCTTGTTCTCTCTCATCTCTCTTTCTTAGATTCTCCCTCTAGTGGGTCTAATTGGTCTCGATGACTGCAAGTGTGGCTTGGTCCGACAATGGTTGGGGTTGGTTGAGACTGTGGGTTGAGTTGGTTAAGGCCATGGATTGAAGATCGGGGTTGAGGATTGGTGTTGAGGTTTAGATTGGGGTTGCTGGGGTGGTGGGTTTTATGGCGGTTTTGTGGTAGGTTTTGACTATGGTTTGTGCTGTGGGTTTTTTTTTTTTTTTTTTTAATTTTGGTGGTTGGGGGTTGAGGTTGCGGTTGGTGGTAGTGGGTGTGGCAGTGGCCGTGGTTAGAAGTGATGAGCTTGAAAAGCTCAGGCCATGGAGGATTTGAGAGCAAATATCAAAGAGAGGGAAAAGTTTCTTGGTTTGTGCCGTGGGTTTTCTTTTTCTTTTTTTTTTTTCTTTTTTTTTTGGTTGTTAGGGATTGAGGTTGTGGTTGGTTGTGGTGGCTATGGACGTGGCCGTGGTTATTGGTGATGAGCTTGAAAAGCTCAAGTCATGGAGGTTTTGAGAGCAAATATCAGAGAGAGAGAGAAACTTCTAGACTGTGTTGAAAAACATGGAGAGATAGTGGGAGAGAGAGACAGAGGGAGAGTGAGAAATAATAAAAAATAATGAATAAAAAATAATAAAAAAGAAAATTTAAATGAAGTGTTAAAAAAATAGAAGTTTTGATATATGGGATATTGTAAAGTGGTGTGTTATATGTTATAAAGTTAATTTTTTATGGGACTGCTCTTACAATTTTTTATTTTTATTTTTACTTCACTCTCTTTTTAACTTTAACTTTTTCTTATTATTTTTAGTCAACTATCCAAAACTATTGCATTAAGTATGATTTCAATCTGTGGGTTCCAATTAACTCAACTGGTAAAGTCTCTGATGATTGTATAAGAGATCTGGGGTTCAATCCTTATTTACACCAAAAATTAATTGGTGTTTTGGTCTAATGATAAAGAGTTATCATTAAGAGCAGATGTCATAGATTGAAACTCTCTATAAAAAAAAAAAAAAAAGAAAAAGAAAAGAGGCATGATCTCAATCTTCAGCCCATTCACATCATGTTGGCGTGACACAGACGCCTAGGGGGATAGGACCACATATCGTTCTCAAAATTGGAAACATCGGATATGTGCTGCAATTTATATAAGTATATGCCACAAAGTCAATATATTTACGCTGTCTTCATCCAAAAAAATAATTCACATTGTGTTTCCTTCTGCTGGGTCTGGTTTCTCAAAAAAAAAAAATATATATATATATATATATATATATTTTTTGGGAAAAATTACATTTTATCACTTTAAACTATACCCTAAATTACACTTTGTATTTTAAACTTTTTGAATACGTATTTTGTTCCTTAAACTATGATTATTGTTATACTTTGCACCCCGTTGTCAAGTTTGTTGTTAACTAGGATGGAAATCCAAAGTTTAGAATGTTAAATGTAATTGAGAGTATAGCTTAGGGTAGTAAAGTATAATTTTTTCTTTGTTTATAAAAAATTAAGAAAAGATGAATAATTTGGTCTTTTCACGTGATATCATATTTTTCCATTTAAGTTAACAGTAAACTTAATATTGGAGTGCCAAGGGTTATACTTTAGTGTGTAAAACATATATTTGAAAAGTTTAAGTGGTAAAATGTAATATATATATATATATATATATATATATATATATTAGCGTGTGTATTTCTTGTGTGATGGTATTTTTTCCTTCTTTTTTTTTTTTTTAAGTGGGTACGACTGTGTTAGTTGTGCTGACTTGACGTTCCTTTTGCTCTTCACAACGAGAATTTTTCATCAAAAAAGCGTAAATCAGGTTGATTAATTACAGAAAAACAAATACTTTGATTTGTTTTGTAGCAAACCTTGTTAGTTGTATTGTCTCTCTCCTAGATAGATTGGTGCATGTACAAGAACAATCATGCGTGAGTTGAGACAGTCAACAGGTGTGAAAACATATATATATATATATATATATATATATATATATATATATATATATATATATATCATGCAAATGCAAGAGAGAACGTAAAAGGTAGTGGATGCTTGAACTGCTTGTCTGGTTCTTTGAATAATTACTTTAAAGACGAAAAGGAAAGGAAAAAAAAGAGTGAAAATAGTAGCTTGGATCGAGTGCATATGCACATGTCAAGACTAGTCATTTAAATGTCACAAACTTTCTTTCTTTCCCTTTACTCTCTCTCCCCTTCACCGACCATCTGATCTCTCTCATCCTCGTTTACCCAACCCAACCTTTCTTTAGGTTTCTTTTACCAAATCTTATCTTAAGATTTCATCCCTAAACGACAAGATAGTATAGTAAAACAGAAAATGACCGCTCGGCAAAATTGAACTTTGATGCTATAGGACCTACAGTAATAAGATTCTCTCCATTAAATATTCCTTTAACAGCTTCTTTGTTAAGGAAAGGTCATTTTGATTTGGATTTAGATTTTTAAATTAACTGATTTAAAATGGCTCGATTTTATATTTATTTATTTTAAAACTCCTTGCTTGTGTTCATTTTGCATGTTGAAGATTTGAAATTCAGATTTTAAAATCTCTTGTTGGGATATATATATATATATATATATATATATATATATATATATACTTGGATTTGGATCAATGGAATGTTTGTTTTTCAAACCATTTTCATTTGACCTAATTGAACAAGTTAGAATCATGGTTTCAACTACTATGATCCAACACACATAACAATCAATGGAATGGGTTCTTGCCTTGGATTGATATCAGGTGCTTTTTTGGACTTATTTATTATACCACAGACAAGATGATGATTGCATATTTTCCAACACAGCATAATAATTAAAAAAAGCTAATTGGGGGCCCAAAAAGAATCACTAAAGTTGATGGAAGAAGAAAATTGAGAGAGAGAGAGAGAGAGAGAGAGATAATGGTAATTGAGTCTAAGGCTTAGCATGTATACAGTATATTTGAACTTTGAAGTAGCCCATGATGAGTAGCATTTTGAAATTCAGAGTTCAACCAAAAACTTTTCTAGATAATAGTCAATGTTCTAGCCTAGGTCAATAAAATTATTTTACAGTATAATCATGTACCTCTTTAATAATCGCACTTCCAATATTTGGATGAACTTATTTAAATCTAGTTATTTTTATCCACCAATAACACACTACATAAAAAATGACTTATTTCAACCCATTCTTTGAAGAATTCACTAAAATTTGTCCAAATAAACACCAAGTGCCCATTTGGATTGGGCTGAAACTGCGCCTGCGTTTGTGAATTTACGTTTCGTTTTTTTTTTTTCACGCGTTTCAAGAAATAATGTAGTTACTGTTCATATACTATTCATTGAACAATAGCCGTAAAAATTGACTTTTCCAAGGTGAACACTGTATCCGTGCATTGTTCACGGACTCACAAATTTTACTTTTCAGCAACTTTCTCATTAAAAATGGGTCTTACGGGACTATTCACACATTTAAAAATTATTTTACTACAATGTTTTCAGTTTTTAATTTTAGCAAAATAAGTTCTATCCAAGCAAACCCTAAAGTGTGATGATCCGTAACTATTACTCCTACAAGACTTTTTTTTTTTTTTTTTTTTTTTTTGAGAAAAACTATTACAAGACTTAATTAAGGACTTTCGAAATAAATAACATAGCCCTTAATATATATATATATATATATATATATATATTGGTTTATAAGCTCATTTATATTCTACATATACCCTTTTTTCAAATTACAATGACCGGTTATCAAAAATCAAATTACAATGAATGTTTAATATATATATATATATATATATATTGGTTTCCATAGCCCCACACCCCACCACCGCTCATCTAAACGTCATTGTCTTCCTTGTTAAGCATAAATACAATCTTGTCAAATCACTAGCTTTCCTTCTTTTTTTTTCTTAACAATTCCACATTAATTAAATGGAGGAGCTCCTTTAAGGATCTATAATACTGTTTTCTATCCTCTGAACTTTCTACGATGATTCCCCCTCCTCTGAACTTTCTAATTTGCTAAGCTTTGAGAGAATGATGCTTCTGTTATGCTCTCTTATAGGCTTATGGCCTCTACTATTTCATGCTTGCTTTGGCTAAATAGTTTCTTTATGCATTATCTTTTTTTTTTTTTTTTTTTTTTTTAAGTAATACTGTTTTATCCTCATCCATACAATTTATATAGTTTATAATGTCTTTTAATCATTTAAAAAAAAAGAGGGAGGGGGGGGGGTGTAAAAGAAAGTCATTAATTTATTAATATGCACACCCCTCACATTGCAATGACAAGAGCACAGTATATTTTATAATCTTTTATAGTTTTTATCTGAGTATATTAATGTATAATCTTTTTACAATATGGTTGGTAGCAACTGGCAAGTTGATTTGAAAGGAATATGAGTTCATCGTCATCATCATATCATAATACAATTCACCTATGACCTACTCAACAATTAATGCCTGACAAGAGCAGTGTAGTATTTGGATAAACCTAAGACCATGGAATGAGTGTGTAAAAGTTTTTTCCCATTAAATTTAGGAATGCAAGATTAGCAACAAATTGAATATTGAATCATTGATGCATCTTATAACAATGATCAGCCATTACAGTGTTTGAAAAAGAGAAAACTAGAACAACAAAATCAAAGATGCCAACTTCAGATTCTCAAAAAGGAAAACCTAAAGCGATACATTGACAATCCGGTCTGGTCCCACTGGTCCAGAAAGTTAAATAAAACACCAAATATTGAGATAGAAGGCACGCCTGGTGACATGTGAGAGGGCGAATATATTAATATATACAGCCGAATCCAATGCACGGCATGCTCGGATGACTGTTAGGCTGGGTTGGGGTTGAGTATGCAACTTTTGATTAGAAACTTAAATGGAAAATTTGAATATTTCCTTGTCGTCTTAATTTCCAACTCCCCTTACATATACTCTTAACATGTTACAAGTCACTACTCACAAGCAGAGAAAAAACAATGAATAGGCATTCACAGCCACCACTTCTCAATAACTTCTTGGTTTTACTTTTACTGTTCTTACGTTTCAATACCTCATATGCCACAAATGGTGATGCCATTGCAAATCCATCTACCACTTCTTCCTCTATCGATATAGAGTTTCAACAGTAAGTTTCTTCGATGCCCTATTCTGTTTTCTTTTCTAATTTTGATATGAATGAAGACTTATCATATACCACTCCATTATTATATATTTGAGAAAATTACAACTTACTCACCTTGATATTAAAAAAAAAGATTTTAATTCGAGAATATAACATAAAATAGATTAAAAAGTTAGGGTTTAAAATTTTGCAAAAGATGAATAAACATTGCATAAAAAAAAATTCAAATAAATACAAATTCATTTTGATGGGCTTGTCACAAAAACCTTACACAATTATATTTTTATTGATTTCAGCTGCATATTTCTTCTAGGGTTTTGTGCTCCTTCCATAGAGAACCAACTGAGGCCACACCAAAAATATGCCATTGCCTTTTAATTTGTTCACTCATCTATGTAATTTAAACTTATGAACGTTTTGTAGGTCTTTAATGTCTGTTCTGGACATGGTATAACATAAATATTACTGCAGTCATTTGCTTAATTTTGTTTACTTATCTCTGTTTGGCTGTTTCCTCAAATCTCTTTATGGCACTGTATGGTCATAGCTTGTTGCCTAGAAATGCACTTATTTTCTTCACTTTATATGTTGTGTAGCTTGTTGCATACTCTGGATATTCTTCCCTCATCTTCCTTAGTTATTTGACATTAATTATACTAAGGTTTTGTAAATATTGAATTTGCAATCAGCTGTTTAAATGGGTGTGTGTGCACGTACGCGCTAGGAATCGGTTGTTTATATGCATATATGGTTACTTTGGTATAGTTAATCAAACTCTAGACTCTAATATTGATTTTGCTGATGATCAAAGGCTTCATGGTGAAGATGTTGTTCCACTCGAGAGAGGTCCGGTCCCACCCACTGCCCCCAACCCCACCACCGAGGATGCCAGTGGCCACCCCTGATCATTACTTCATGAGATGTGTAGTCCAGTAACATCTTGTTGAAGTGCAGTTTCTCTGACACTGCCCAATGCTTTTGATTTTAAACCTATAAACATATATTCTAGTCTTTGTTTGTGCTTAATGAATTGGTACTTATAAAAAGAGAAAACATTTCGTATCATGTTCTAGGGGAAAAATGTTACAGTAATATATATAAAATATGTTATTTTTCTGATCTCTTTACTAGAGTATATGTTAAATGTTGTTTGTGGAAAATTATTGCATACTCTTGCAATAATAACCCTTTATTTCTCTGGTCTCTTTCAACAGTGGCTGACTGTCATTTGAATGTAAGTGTAGGAAGAACATGATTAACCAGGCCATCCATGGCTGCAACGTACGCAGTAAGCATTGGCTTCTAGACCATGCATGCATGGCAAGCCTTATTTCCAGATTATAGAATGTCTAATAATGCTGGCAACCGAAAATACAAATAATATTACTAGAAATCTCTTACCAAACGAGTCCTAATTATTTCCACTTTCAGCTATGTATGTATATCCAAAATCATTTTTGCAAAGATATGTCACTAACCCTTACATACATGTGCTGTGTCTATATGTTATCCACCTTAAGCGAGATGCTATCCCAACTAGAGTGTTGTTCTTGCCCACTCAGCCTCGATTTCATGGCCTTCCAATGCACGTCCTATTGGCCAACCATTCAACTTTAAAGTAATAGATTATAGTAGTTAAAAATAATAATAATAATATACTTATTCATTTGTAAGCTTAATTTATATATATATATATATATATATATATATATATATATATATATATATATATATTTCAGGTCTCGTCGTTTCTAGATTGTAGACATTGTATATTAAGTGTTGCTAACCCAGTAAACCCAAGTAATAATATTATTGTGTCATTTTCACAATTCACATGGTTCTACTTTTTTCCTACACGGTGTGTGCCTCAGCATTACGCCACCAAGCCAAAATTTTCAATCCGTTGAACAAGGACATCACACTATAACGGACATTTAAGGCAAAAAGTAAAATACTTTACAAGAAATCCAACTCATTACTAGTAGATTAGGTTACTTAGGACCCGTTTGGTAATGTTATTATAGTAATGTTGTTTATATTTTTTAAAAATATATGTGAGTGAAAAAATGTGTGAAAATACGTGTAATATTATTTAAACACTGAAAACTATTATTTAAACAACGATAACAAACAACCCCTTACTTTCTTAATTTGTACAAACAATAAATAAATAAATAAATAAAAAGTTTCTTACTTTCTTTTACTAACTCCAAATTTCGGATAGAAATAGGAAAATTAATCTTCTTTAAGATTTGGAAGAATGACGTACTCCATTATATTGAAATTTTTATAGTTAAATATTTTTTCTTATCTTCAAACGTTCAAAAAAATATATTATAGATCATTATAATGGTGACTCCAGAAATTTTTCTTAGGATGTTTCTTAAAAAGCATAAAGTATACAATCTAATAAAAAGAGAAATTCATATATTGACAACAACAATAACAATAAAAAAAACATGCAAATACATAAAGTTTACAATTGATTTCTACATTTTTTTATATTTTGAAATTGATGCATAATAGTCTCATTATCAATACTACAAGCTACATCTCTTTCAATGTACACAACCAAGCAGTCATTCATTCACTGAATGTACGTAGAATAAATTATGGAGCAAAATTTAATTTTATTGGCATAAAAAAAACTGAGGGTGTTCCCAAATTTTTTTTTTTGAAGGGTAGGCAAATAAAAATTTTTAAATTATTATTATTATTATTATTATATATAATTGAAGTCAGGGTGGTCCTAGGACCACCCTGGCCTTAAGGTGGCGCCACCCCTGGATCATTAGTGCCCAAGTTATTAAGAAATTAATGTAAAAAAGAAAGAGATGTTTTCCTTATTGTTTCACATTTTGAATAAAATATATATGTTCTATAACATTTGCTTTCATATTCCTGTAAGTTTAGTACTATGTCAATTTTTACAATTTTGTTATAACTTTGCCATGTGATGAATTATAAGTTGTAGAAATAAAATGATAGATCCATGTGAATCCATGATTCTACAACTCACAGGTTACCACATTGCAAAATTGTAAAAATTAGTTTAGTGTTAGACTTACTCTATTCCTTCCTACAAGTAATAATTGGTCAATGATCGAAGCATGTGCCAGGTTGTTTATATGTTCTTGAAAAACGTGACGTCGTGGCCTCCTTTTGCTGGATCGACCAACTTGTTGATAATTGACTGATCATCAACCAAAAAAAAAACCTTCCAGTTCTAGATGGTTGGACTCATTAAAGTCGCATGCTAAATCCATGGTAAGTGTTGATTGTTAATTAATAGGTTATGTTAATGGGTATCCTTAAAGTAGGGTAATTATTGAGTATTTCATAATACTATAAATATGTATTCCCCCTCTCACATAATTGTGGGTCTCATTAATTAAATTCATAGTTGGACCCATAATTTATATGAGAGGGGGAAGTACACATTTATAATACTCCCGGAATATTCAATAATTTTCCCTTAAAGTATTGGTTAATAATTCATTTTAGGAAAATTTTGACACAACTTTTATGGAAAATAGAAAAAACTGTTAAAATATTAATTGCATTTTTTTTTCTTTTCCTATAAAAACTTTCTTTAAATGGATTATTAACCAATACCCTAAGGGCATCCATTAGCATTTCCCTTAATTATTCTACATTTTTATTTGTACTTTTGGGGTAATTATTTAGGAAAATTATTAGGTACTCCCGGAGTACCATAAATGTGTACTCCCTCCTCTTACATGAATGGTAGTTCCCACCATAAATTTAATTAATAGGATCCCCCATTTATGTGAGAGAAGAGAGTACGTATTTATGGTATTCCAGGAGTACACAATAATTTCACAATTATTTGGTACTGTAAGAGTACCATAAATGCATATTCTCCACTTTTACATAGTTGTGGATCCCACTAATTAAATTTCATGTGAGATGAAGGAGTACACATTTATGGTACTCCTAAAGTATTCAATAATTTTCCTACACTTTGGAGGTTTGGGCTTGAATTTTTTTTTTTTTTTTTTGGTTGTAATTTTTAAATAAGGAGCTAGACTGAGTCTCTTCATGTAACCCAACAATATATGGAAAAACTGGGTTATTGGGTTTGGTAAAGCCTTTAGGGTGTGTTTGTTTGGGGTAAAATAAGGTGAAAGGAAAATTTTGAAGAGAAAATAGAAAGGAAAATTTTTTTAAAATGTATTTAGTTAGGTGGGGAGGAAAGAAAATAAATGATATGACTCAAGTGTTTTCTCTCTAGGTCCATCAAAATGTTTTCTCCCCAAAATGGGGAGAAAACTTAAAGAGAGATCGAGTGTGATTTGTTAGATGGACAAAAATACACCCAATTGTTTTCCAAATTCCTTAATTCTTAAACTTGGTTCTTCTCCTTCAAATGCATGCCTCTCAAATAAAAGCCAAGAATCATATGGACTTAATTCCCTTAAAAAGTATAGTTGAATAGTTTGTGTAATACTTGCAACCACGTGCAACCGTGTAGTCACCAATATTCTACTACCTCTTGCAGCACTCGGTAAAACATCCTTTAAGCTGTTCCATTTTTTATTATCCTCATTCCGCACATCATCTAACACAAGTAAGTATCTCCTTCCATCAATTTCTTGATGGAGATCATTTATCAATGTGTTCATTTCAAGGGCTTCTTTTATTTCCCCTTTTGCAGACTCTAGCAATTTCTGAACAATTATTTTTATATCAAAAACATTGGAGACCCACACCCATAATCTTAACTCAAAATGGTTTCTGATTTCTTCATCATTAAATACTAATTGAGCTAATGTGGTCTTCCCTAATCCTTTTGACCCAACGATCGGAAGGACTGCAACTTTCTCTTCAACATTGGGATTCAAAAGAATTCCAATAATTGCCTTCTTATCATCCTCTCTCCCAACAACTTTCTCTTCGCTAGCTCTCTTTTTTGTTTTGATTTCCTGGGGGCGTGGGCAACATTGGCTCTTTTTTTTTTTTTTTTTTTTTTTTGATTTCTTGGAGTGTGGGGTGACAGTAATTTTTTTTTTTTTTTTTAACTAGAAGTGATTTTTTTTCTTGACATGATTTTTGATAAATTTGATTGATTGATTTTCTTTTTCTTTTTTGCTTGTTTGTCACTTTTTTTTTTTTTTAATTTGGCATTATTTTTTAACTAGGGTATGTGAGTAAATTTATACAAAACTCATTTTTTCCATCTCTATACTTTTTCATTCCCAACCAAACAAAAAGGAGGAAAATTAAAATATTTTCTATCCTCACTCTTTTCCACCCGTCCAACCAAACGGACCCTTAGAGTTGTACTTGGAAACTTAGATTTGGATTTTAAATTAATAGATTTGAAATGTCTTGATTTCAAATTCATTGATTTTAAGAGTTATTTCAAATCCAAGTATTTTAAAGGTTTAAAATCCTTGATGGATTTGTCAAATTCAAATCCTTAGCTTTTTTAAACTATCCAAACAATACATTTGGATTTTAAACAACCAGATTCAAATTCAAATGCCCAAATCTTGTCATCCAAACACACCATTAGTATTGGGTATTTCACGTTTAAGACAATGAAATTCATGTGCTTAATTACGTTGGATAGTTTGGATTGTTTAGATGTAAATTAACTCTAAAAGGGATGTTAATCTTGAAGGACTACTATGATATTATCCCATAGGTCTTGTGAAATATACAACAAAGTTTATAAAAGTCATGTTATAGGTTACTACAAAAATCATTATACGAGATAATTATAGTTATCTCCACCTTCTAGTTCCCTTCCAATAATCATGGTTTTGAATATTGTGTGTACAACTAGCTAGGAACAAAGTGAATATGTATGTATGACTTATGTAACGACCCAAGGAAAAGCGCTAGCCACATCTGCGCTATATCTCAAAAGAACTAGTCACAATTAAGACTCCTTGCAGTTGTTAATAAAGTCCAGATCTACCCAGTAAATACCCGATGTGGGACTCTTCACACGCTCACACACATCACACAATCAATCAAATTGGGGTATCACAATCTCCCCCACTTAAATCCCTAACTTCCTCGTTAGGGCCCACTCTGTGGGGTAGTGTCTCTGAGCCCACACAGGATTACCGGGCTAGTTCTGATACCATACTGTCACGACCCAAGGAAAAGCACTAGTCACATCTGTGCTAGTCACATCTGCGCTATACCTCAAAATGACTAGTCACAATTGAGGCTCCTTGCAGTTGTTAATAAAGCCCAGATCTACTTAGTAAATACCCGATGTGGGACTCATCACACACCCACACACATCACACAATCAATCAAATTGGGGTAACACAAGTGTTGTCTTGTTAGGTTGATTCTTTGGTCTTTGACTTGGGATTTGGGAATTTACCTTGAGATAAAAGATGGGGTTGTCTTTCACCTAAGCCTTTTAGCTGGCCTTTTGCCAAGGAGATGCGTATTCTAATGGTGGGTCTTTATGCAGCGGGCAAAACTACCATTTTGTACAAGCTCAAGTTGGCAGAGATTGTGACCACCCATCCTATTAGCTAATTAATTCATGCGAGCTCATAATGCACACCTAAGCAGTATATATGCTCTATCGCCAAAAAAAAAAAAAAAAAAAGCAGTATCTATGCTAATCATACACAAGGATAATAAATGATCATTGCCACCACATTTATCGCAAAACTGCTTTCATATGGAATAGCACCTTATTCCATGCACATCCAAATGAAATAAAGTTCAGTAGTATACAGTATATAAGTTACTCTGGTGACAAATTTTCTTGAACTTATAAGTTATAATAATAATAATAAAAATAATAACTAGCCTCGTTGCACGTGCTCCACTCATGTATGAGGCTTTTTTTTTTTTAGTGTTATAATTTTTCTATCATTCCAATTTGACATCTACATGTTTGTCCAATAATATTACGCATTTGCAAACTATTGATATAACCAAAAGTTTTATGAGGTTAACTCCAAAGAATGAATAAATCTACACATGAACATATCATTTCAACACTATTTTGGTATTCATTTTTTGAAGCTAGCCTCATAAAACTTTTGGTTTTATAAATAGTTTGCAAATACATAATATTATTAGACAAATGTGTAGATGTCAAATTGGAATGATTGGAAAATTATAACACTTAAGGGGAAAAAAAAAAAAAAAAAATCAAACAAACAAACAAACAAACCATCATGCACATGCGGAGCATGTGCAACGAGGCTAGTATATATATAAAGTTTAGAATAATTGTAACTCTAATAAAGTGGAACCAACGAGATTACAAAAAGGGCTTTCTCAAAAAAAAAAACAAAAAAAAAAAAAGAAGGTAATTTGATTAGCTCTATTCTCACCACTACTAAGTTGGGCTTGACTTTGCGCAATTGACATATTGTGAGCCCAACAACAAATATGTGTAAGCCAATTTTCGCCTACCACTTGCACAGGGCCTTCATTTAAATTTATTTGATTTGTCTCTAAATCAGTTTAACTGTGCTCAATGTCTTGTTCCACGTTCTCTATTATTTATAGTATGTGCTTGTGTATTTCCAGAACTCAAATCTAGTTAATACAAATTTGATTAAAATTACAAATTTTTAATCAAAATTTTTTCTTTCTCAAAAATAAAAAAAATGATTAAAAATTAAAATCAATGCTTCCCATTACTGAATTAAAAGACAACAAAAGTGACATATTTTGTAGTAGTTTATAAAAATCTGATAGTATTATGTAGTAGTTTATAAAAATCTGATGGTAGATAATAAAATATTATACGGATATGCAACAATGAAAAAGAAAAAAGCAATAGATGGACTTTAAATATTCTATGAATAACTAGCAAACGCTAATTTTATATATTACTAGCTAGCATCATCACACGTGCTTTACGTGTGCAATGAGGCTCTTCTATTTTTTTTTTTTTTTGGTTGAACATGGGGTAGTTTTCTTTTATAGAAACATGGCCGGGGGTAGTTTTGGTTGTATGCATGGGGTAATGGGAAGTTGTATAGAACATGGGGTAGTTTTATAAACATGGATAGTTTTTTTTTTTTTTTTTTCAATCAATTTATGATTTTAACCTTATTTTTATGTTTTAGGAGGATAAGTTAATTAAATTAGGAGTTATTTTGAAATAAAAAAGACAATAACAAATTTTCTGAATCCTCTTAATATATAGAGCACATTCTCTTTTATTTATAGGATGCGCTTGTGTATTTCCGAAACTCAAATCTAGGTATTAAAAATTACAAATTTTTAGTCAAATTTTTTTTCTTTCTCAAAAAATTTTTTTGATTAAAAATTAAAATCAATGCTTCCCATTAGTGAATTAAGAGACAACAAAAGTGACATATTTTGTAGTAGTTTATAAATATCTGATGGTAGGTGGCAAAATATTATACGGATTTGCAACAATTAAAAAAGTAGAAGCAATAGATGGACTTTAAATATTCTATGAATAAATAAGAAACACTAATTTTATATATTACTAGCCTCATCACATGTGTTTTTCACATGCAATGGGGCTTTTTTTTTTAGGTTTTCTTTTTTATAGGAACTTGGGGTGGGTTTTTTTTTAGAACATGGGGTAGTTTTTTTATTTTTTTTTATTTTATAGAAACATGGGGGTAGTTTTGGTTGTATACATGGGGTAGTGGGAAGTTTTATAGAGCATGGGATAGTTTTATAAACATGGATATTTTTTTTTATCAATTTACGATTTCAACCTCATTTTTATGTTTTAGGAATAAGGATAAGTTAATTAAATTAAGAGTATTTTTTAAATAAAAAAAACAATAACTAACTTTGTGAATCATCTTAAGATATAGAGATAAACATTGAAGTTAGTCTGTTTTTATTTTGCACATAGGAAAGACATCCATTAACTATTTAAAATTTAAAATACTCAACTTCTACACAAATACAAACTTCCACCACCACACACAGGTTCTCCCATTTGAATTCCGCAATTCAAGTTGTACTCTTAGTCTTAACTTCTAATCCTTATCTTTTCTTTTTTTTATTTAATAAAATAAAACTTTTAAAATTGTTTAGAAATCTCTCTTACTCAGTTACTCCTTAACTAAACTTAAAAATGTTAGATAAGTTAAAAATTAAAAATATGAAGTTTTAACTTAGCTAAAATATCTTTCTCAAAAAAAAAAAAAAAAAAAAAAAAACCTTATCTAATATTTAAGACTTTTAAGTTTTAACTGTTCATAAACACATCTACTGGTATTGCCCCCCCCCCCCCCCCCCACACACACACACACACAAAACCTTCCTTATACCTACACGTCTACACCCACATTTCAGTCTCCACTTAAAGTACAAACTTAAGTCTTAATAACAATTGGGTAGGATAATCAATTATCACTTAAAAAAAAAAAAAAAACTAGTTTTTGAGTTTAAAATATAATTTTTTAATTTGAATTTATCTATTATTAGTAAGATTACATAGAAAAGGATTTTTATAAAACTAAAATTTAGGATTTGAAATGGAGTAAACTGCTGGGTTTAATGTGTATTAGTTTTTAGAAGAAAAAAAATGCATCCAATGCATGTGAGATATGTTTAGATAGAAAGTGTGCTAACTTTTAGAAAAAAAATTTCTCCGGTGGGTTTTTTTTTTTTTTTTTTTTTTTTTTTTTTTTTTTTTTTTAATTTTGTTGAATCACAATTTTAACCCTGTTTTTTAATTATAAGGATTATCTAATTAGATTAGGGGTATTTTTTATTTTTAAAATCATAACTAACTTTCTAAATCCTCTTAATATATAGAGATAAAATAAAATTCTTTGCTAATTTTTTTCTAATCTCTCCTCTTCTCTATCCTTACTAAGGTTGTTTTATATTTTTTTTGGATAAAATTTGATATCAATGGGTAGGGGACATGACACCAAAATGGCATTGAAATCATATATTCGGGTGTGAATTTGTTCATTTTTTAGAGAAGCCTAATGATACTTTTGGTCGCATTAGTTGTTCTAAATGTGAAATTTTTGTGGGAAAAAAAGTGTAACCTCACATTGAAATAAGTGAGAAATTATAACACTAATCCCAAAAAATAAGCTAATTAAAGAATGCAAGTGTTACGCATATCAATAAACTTAGGCATAATAAATCAATTATTTATTTTACAAAACAAAGAATTACTAAGGAGTTGTGCATGATTGCATGCAAGTTTTAACTTCTTCTCTCACCTGAACTCAACTAACACCAAATTGTGATGCTTTGGCCGTTGTGCAATCCACTAAAAAAGTCACCTTGCATTAAATAAATAAATAAAAAAAAAACAAACAAACAAAAACAAAAACAAAGAAAAAAACAAAACAAAACTTATATGAGTTAAATTTGTTTTATGTTTTTGGACATTGAAACAAATACATGGATGTTGTGTTTTTTATTTTTATTTTTATTTTACCACGTTAGAAATTAGTGCAAAGAAAAGTCTATAATTAAAAGGAAAAAAAAAATACAATGTAGAGAGATGTGAGGAAAAAAAATAGTTCAAACACCAAAATAACACAATAAATAAAATATTAAAAGTAAAAATGATGCACTGATTCTTAATTATATCATGTGTAAATTTGTAGTGGTTAGTGGATCTAGCAATTATAAACAAATTCTCCCAAAAAATAAATAAATAAATAACGACACCTTGAAGAAAAGTTACATACCTTTTAATGAAACTAGCCTCTGAGCATGCGCGCGACGAAACTAGGCTCTTCTATTTATTTTTTTATTTTTTTTTTGGTAAAGGTTAATAATTTACATTCATTATAATTTGGGATTACTATATTTTCCAATCACAAAATATATATATATATATATATATATACAGGGAGTGTGATGAAAAATTAATTTCACCCACAAACACATAATACTCATCACACCCCTAAGTTTATTTGTGATTGGAAATATAGTAATCTTGAATTATAATTGATGCAAATTATTAACTTTTACCCAAAAAAATAGAAGAGCCTTCGAGCACAAGCGCATAATACTCATCACACCCCTAAGTTTTTTGTAATTGAAAATGTAGTAATCCTGAATTATAATGGATGCAAATTACTAACATTTACCCAAAAATATAGAAGAGCCTCTAAGCGCATGCTTAGAGGCTAGTAAAAAATAATGGTGAAAGCTTTATAAATATATTATATAAAACTTACCATCATTAATGTCATAATTTGTATGACTTGGTCCAGCCTCAAAGTCATTTGCCATTATAGTTGGATAGGTTGGAGGGAGACCTAAATTTAATATTATAAACATTAAGTTAGTATCTTTTTTGAATTGACATACAACTAACATGCCAAAAACTATAGATTTTCTCAAAATAATAAGATTCCAAGCAATGAAGAATGTTTAAAGATACAAAATTATAATCTCACTATTGCCTTCTTGCATAGCACTCTGCTCAACTGGCATATTGCATGCCAAGTTACAGATATGTGTAAGCTGGTGACTTTGTCTAGCCTCATGATTAGGTGGTATTAGTGATGGGTTTGTTGATGCTGAATTAGAATGCACAACATCTTCTTCATTTAAATTTGCTAAGCTTCCCACTTAAATGTGATCACCACCCAAAGTTTGTTGTTTATCTTGCGTAATTGGCACGATATGTCTTGCCAATCAAATATTTTTGGTTTCATTGTCTTCTCCTTGTCTTCTCAGGCGAGCATAATATCTCCATCTTTCTCGACAATGTTCTATGTCATCGGTATTCACCATCACTATATTTGGCGAACTCATTTCTACATAAAATTAAATTAAATATATAGTGGTTGTTGCACATATATACACATTAAGCAATAGATCTTTCTTTGTAATAGATAGGGTGTATTAAAACTTTAAAAAAATTGAACTAATTTTGAACAAATCACATGTAAGAATTGTAATAATATGTGCAATTGTAATAAAATATTAGTAAAAGTGGAAGCATGTGCTAAGTTTAGTCGAGTAAGAGTTCATAAAATCGGAGAAATAAATTACTCTTCTTAAAATTATTAAATTAATAGTCCCTCTTTGCAGACTATTAAAGAGTTCTCTTGCAGCTGTAAGTTTCTTAGTGTATGTACTAAGATTAGGTTGCAATCCCTTCAACGATAGACTATTTAAGAGTTCTCTTGCAGCTATAAGTTTCTTGACGTTACACAAACCGTCAATCAAGATGCTGTAATGATCAAAGGGCTTTGCAAAGAGGGGCTAATAGATGAAGCAAGTGAGCTGCTTGAGAAAATGGGTGGGAATGGTTGTTCACCTAATGATTGCACATATAACGCAATTGTCCAAGGGTTATTGCAACACAATGAGACACCAAAGGCTATATATGGAACTTGCCAAGATAATGGTTGACAAGGGTATTTCAACAAATGCGTCCACTGCATCCATGCTGATTGACTTGTTATCTGCAAATTCAGGAGATAAGGCACTTCAAGAATTATGCCAATAACTTGTATGAAGGCTTTTAGTATTTTAAAGTCAAGAACAACTTTCCCTTGGTAATCCATCTATAAGAGTATGTATATTTGCTGAAAGTAATTCTTTGTGGTGCTATTGTGCAGTGGACTGGAAAGCAATTTTTATTAGTGTAGGTTGGTTTTATCAACTCAAGGAGGTTGCTGGTAATTATGTACGTGCTTCCCCTTGCCTTGTCTAAGAGAAAGGCAACTTAGCTTTCTAGCGCAATGGTAAATTAACTTTATAGCTTAATCATATTGACATTTATTATTTAAAGTAGCAAAAGTAATAAGTTTGTGTTAGAATAATGTGGCCCAACATAATATATATTATGCCTCTATTATTAACAAATAAATATTCAGTCTCTTGTGAAATTGTGCAATATTTTTATGATATAAGATATTGATATATTGAAATAAGTCTACTTGATTTAGTAGACTAAGATTATGAATCATTCATTGTAGTCCTTGACTTGACCATATCCATCATGATGTAGCCTATTCTGATAGGTACATTGTTGGACCATGATGGAAGGGAGGTGCAAGTTCAAATTGCTCAGACTATGGAAGACAATAAGGGCTAGTCTTTCGATGGTTAGTGCATAATAATCTCGGAAGTCCTTCCATAATGAGATTCATGCACGTTGAGTGTTGGCTTTAATAAATCTATCGTGTCAATACCAGTAACTTGAACTCCTATTAAAGGTGTTGTCATTATAGTAGTTATGGATATGAACGATAGATGAATCCATGTATTAGCATGGAGTTACAAAAGTAATAATACATTAATGAACTTCTTCATTAATGAATCTAATTAATAAAGTTGTTTATTAACAAATGTAACATTTCTGTTACATGGAGTGTTATTACGATAGGAAAGATTTTATGGCTGGTCATGTCCTTTTTGAATATTATAAATATTGTCAATGCCACACTTGCAAGGGTGTGTGAAAGAGAAAATAAAGCTCTTGTTAATCCTGACCAGCTGGGGAGAGCATCCTGATTGCTTGTGAGGTCCTTGAATAACATAATCTAGTATGTAAATTTCTCACATCTTATTGTTGATTTTTATTACATATGCACATGATACAATTGTTAATTGATAGATGTATTATATTTGTTTCTCTTGAATTATTACTTTTTAAGTATAATTCCAACAGTTTGAAACTCCAAACTTGTGACCATATAGCCTGTTGAAGAATAATTCATTTGATAGTGATCTACTACATTTCATGGACTTCTCAAAATCTCGCATGGACCCAAAATAGAAACTGTCCAGAAAACTATCTTGGGAGTTGTCTATCAGAAACAATATGAAGAAATTCTATATGTATGATTAATTAGCAAAAGCAAGATTACAATCTCTTATATACAACATAGAGCAAGCCTAACTAACTAAAAGTTACTAACAGAATGAAAAACTAACTCTCACACGTGAGTATACAGCAACGACTAACACTCCCATGTGCAATCACTTACAAAATAAAACAATCTCTAAGCTACAGGTCGAATCTACAGTACAAACACTAGCTAATGTTGTTTATGCAGCTTTTATTCAATGTTTGTTGATTCTAAACCAGCTCCACCTTCTGCTCTTTCTTCTTCCCTGTGTTCAACACTCTAATACTCCCCCTCAAGAGTAGCTGGTATGTGTATGTTTATCATTCCCATCTTGCTAACAAGATTAGAAAACTGATTGTAGCCCAATGCCTTGGTAAGCATGTCTGCTAATGGACAATGAGTCCTCACATGATTTAGCTTGATAACCCTCTCCAAAACCTTGTCCCTGACTACATGACAATCTATCTCAATTTGCTTTGTTCTCTCGTGGAAAATAGGATTGGAACCAATATGCAATGCTGCTTGACTGACACAAAACAGCAATGCCTCTTTATCATGTTTAAATCCAATGTCTTTGAGGAAGTATAAAATCCATACAATTTCACATGTAACAACTGCCATGGCTCTATACTCAGCTTTTGTTGAAGATCTTGAAACCGTGGACTGTTTCTTAGACTTTGAAGACACCAAGGAATCTCCAATGAAGATGTTATACCCTGTCACAGGCTTCCTTGTGTCAGAACATGAAGCCCAATCAGCATATGCAAACCCCTTCAAATGTAAATCTATCTTAGAAGAGAACATAAGACCCTTTCCTGGTTCATTCTTCAAATATTATAAGATTCTATAGGCTGCATCTAGATGTGGCTTTCTTGGTCTAGACATGTATTGGCTGAGCTTATGGACAACAAAAGTGATGTCTGACCTTGTAATTGTCAAATACAATGACCTACCTATCAATCTTCTATAGCTGTTAGGATCCTTAAGCTCTTCCCCTTCCAATTTACTTAATTTGAGACTTTGTTCCATAGGTGTCTTAGCTGACATACATCCTAGCATACCAGCATCATTGAGTACTTCAAGATTGTACTTTCTTTGACAAATTAAGAACAATACCTTTGTTTGATCTAGCAACCTCCAACCCCAAGAAAGTACTCCAAGTCACTTAAGTCTTTGAGCTTGAACTTTTCATCTAGCATAAGCTTGAATATGTCTATCTTAGCCTTATCATTACAAGCTATTAAGATATCATTTGCATATATCAAAAGAACCATAAAAACATCACCTTGTCTACTAATAAACAGAGAGTAATCAGCTTTGGATTGAATGAAGCCAAGCTGAATCAAAGTTCTAGAAAACTTGGCAAACCATTGCCTAGAAGCCTGTTTAAGGCCATATAGAGACTTATTCAGCCTACAAACCACCTCCCCTTGGCTATGAAACCCTTTTGGAAGAGCCATATAAACTTCTTCATCCAAATCACCATGAAGAAATGCATTATTCACATCCAATTGACTAAGAAAGCAGCCCTGAATTGCAGCCAGAACAAGAAGCACTTTGACAAAAACCATTTTGGCCATAGGGGAAAAAGTCTCAAAGTAGTCCACACCCTCTTTTTTTGTAAAGCCTTTAGCAACTAACCTAGCATTGTACCTGTCAACTGAACCATCAGCCTTATACTTAATTTTGTACACCCACTTACGCCCTATAGGCTTCTTACTAGCAAGCAAAAAGGTCAAGGTCCATGTGTAATTTGCCTCAAAGGCGGCTATTTCAGCAGCCATGGCATGTTGCCACTTGGGATCAGAAGCAGCTTGGTAATAATAAGTAGGCTCAACAAGGGAAGAAATTGAACAACAAAAAGATTTGTAAGAAGGAGAGAGGTGTTGATAAGAAAGATGGGAAGAAAGTGGATGAGAAGTATCTGATTGGGAAGGAGAGGCAGCAAGAACAGAAGATACCTGGTTGCAGTGATAAGCCTGTAAGTAGGAAGGTTGTTTGACAGCTCTAGAAGACCTTCTAAGAGGGATAGGATCAACAATAAAATTAGGGGGTTCTGCAGGAACCTCATCAAGCAAATCATCATCAAGAGAATGATGAATATGGATGATGAAATCATGAGGCATAGCAAAAGTGGATTTAAACTGATTTATAAGATCAAAAATAGGATTAATAGCAGGAACACAAGGCAAAGGTAAGGAAGTAGGATGCTGAACAGAACCACAAGAACCTAAAACAAATGGGAAAACATTTTCATGAAAAATGACATCCCTAGAAACAAAAATAGTATGAGAGTCAAGGTCAAAGACCTTTTATCCTTTAACATTAAAAGGAAAGCCAAGAAAAACACACTTCCTTGCCCTTGGAGAAAATTTGGTTCTGGTATGAGAGATAGTGGATGCAAAACACAAGCAACTAAAACTTTGAGAAGAGAATAATCTAGCAGCTTGTGAAAAAGGAGTTCAAAAGGTGTTTTGTCATGCAACAAAGGGGAAGGAAGCCTGTTAATGAGATAGGCAGCATGTAAAACACAATCACCCTAAAATTTAATGGGAAGTTTGGATTGAATTTGCAAAGCTCTAGCAATGGAAAAGAGGTGCTGATGTTTCCTCTCCACAACAGAATTTTGTTGTGGATTGTAAATACAACTAAATTTATGGATGATTCCATGAGAAATGAAAAAATCAAACATGTCAAACTCCTTAGCATTATCAGTTCTAACTGCTTTGATTTTAAGGCCAAATTGTGTATGAACCATAGTATAGAAAGAAGAAAACAACCGTCTAACTTCAGATTTGGACTTCATCAAAAATAGCCATGTTGCTCTAGTAGCATCATCTACAACAGTTAAAAAATACTTGAAGCCATCTAAAGTAGGAGTAGAATATGGTCCCCATACATCCATATGAATCAAATCAAAGCACAAGAACTGATTTTATTATGAAAAGGAAAATGTAATCTCTTAAGCTTTGCCATAGGACAGATTTGACAATGTTTATTACATGAAGGTTTCAAAGAAGGAATTACATGAGACAAAGTATTGAGTTAAACATTAGATGGGTGGCCTAATCTAACATGCCAAATGGAAGAAGATTGAGAAGATACAGGAGTTGAAGTAGCTGCAGTGAAGTGATCAAAAACATCATTGATGTTGTAAGCAGCTAAGAAGGCAGCAAGTGAAGAGCTAGTAGATTGTTGAAGGTTATCTGACTGCAATAGATATAAACTATCAAGTGCCTTTCCTACCCCAATCGTTTTCCAGGAAGTGAGGTCCTAAACAAAACAATAAGCAAATAGAAAAACACAACAATATGGCTGAGATTGAGTCAAAGAACTAATAGACAAAAGATTAAAGGAAAAAGATGGAACACAAAGGACATTCTTAAGAATAAGAGAAGAAGAAAGAACAACAGTCCCAATGTGAGTCACTTGAGCTAATTCCCCATTAGGCAATTGAACCAAGGACTGCATGTCTAATAGCTGTGATTGAGGTTAACAAATCAATAGAATATACAAAGTGATCAGTGGCACCAGTGTCCAACACCCAAGTATTACCACCATAAGCCCTCCTATTGACCACTTGTGCAGCAAAAACACTATGAGAAAAGTCTATACCTACCATTGCCAAATTGGCAGAGGTGCAAGAAGAGGTTGCACTGGCCATTGGGCTATCTGTGGCATGAGGTGTTAGTGCAAGAGAAGAGTTGGATGCACCAAACAAAGCTAGAAGTTGTTGACACTGCTCAGGAGTCAAGGCATAAGACTGATGCATTGGAGAAGCAACTTTTGAACTTGAACTTGAAGAAACTTGGTGTGCCATAGTAGGTTTATTCTTGAACTTAAACCCTAGAAGAAACCCATGTAGTTTTTAGCACTTGTCCACAGTGTGACCGGTCTTACCACAGTAAATACAGATGGGTCTATCCTTACCCTTCCCACTAGAATTAACAAGATTGGAACCATGAGTGACATGATCAGTGGACATCTTAGCAGCTAAAACAGTAGAATCAACTTTAACAACAGAAGCATTTGGGATTGATTTCTGGGTCTCTTCTTGAATCAATAAAGAATAAACCTTGCTAAGAGATGGAATAGGATCCATGAGCAACACCTGAGTTCTAACTTGAGAAAAAGAGTCATTCACGCCCATTAAGAACTTCATAATAGATTCTTTAACTTGCAAATCGATAAGCTTTTTATTGATATTACACACACACTTTCCTCAAGTGCAAGAAGGAAATGGACTAAGGTTTTGCAATTGATCCCAAAAGACTTTCAACTGAGTAAAGAAATCTGTGATGTTCATCTCACCTTGCTGTAATTCTGTAATTTCTTTTTGAAGATTGAATACCCTTGTCCATTGGTTTGGGAAAAACGATTCTTCAAGTCATTCCAAATCTCAAGAGTAGTATCTTCATAAATGATGCTTGCTTGAAGCTTCGGAGAGACTGAATTGGTTAACCAAGTTCCTACCATGTTGTCACACCTAATCCATGCTTGCACAAATGAGGGAGAAGAAATCAATGGTGATGAGAGAGTCAGAGTCCCATCAATGAATCCCAATTTGTTCTTGCTAAGCAAAGCCTTCCTCATAGCTCGAGCCCAAGTTGAGTAGTTCTCTCCACCAATTAAAGGTTGTGTAACAAGCACTAAACTTGGACTCTCAACGTGATGTAAGAATAGGGGATCATCCATTGGTGAATCTTGCAAAGAAGAAGATAGATTTTCTAGTACAGAACCATTAGCAGAACCAGTTGTAGTCATGGCTGTAGCAGTGGAAGCCATTGTTGACAAAAAGAAGAAAATTTTCTTAGAAACAGTGTGTTTTCTCGAGAAAATTGAATAAGGAATTGAAGGAAAAAGCAAAACCCTAGAAAGATTTGGGAATTTGCTCTGATACCATATCAAAAACAGAATGAAGAAATTCTGTATGTATGATTAATTAGCAAAAGCAAGATTACAATCTCTTATATACAACACAACGCAAGCCTAACTAACTAAAAGCTACTAACAGACTGAAAAGTAACTCTCACACGTGAGTATACAGCAATGACTAACACTCCCACGTGCAATCACTTACAAAATAAAACAATCACTAAGCTACAGGTCAAATCTACAGTACAAACACTAGCTAATGTTGTTTATGCAGCTTTCATTCAATGTTTGTTGATTCTGAACCAGCTCCACCTTCTGCTCTTGCTTCTTCCCTGTGTTCAACACTCTAATATTGTACTCACCAACAACAAGCAATTAGAGAAAAATTGGAAGAACACCAAGATGCATGCGAGAACTCAGATGTGGGTAGTAGACCTGCAACAAATGACTCAGCAAGGGCCCTTTTAATGTGGGAACCTAAGATGTGTAGGCTTGCTTGGCAACTCCTAGGCATGCTTGGCAACGTCCTCGGCCGTCTTCGGCATGCTTCGCAACGTCCTAGGCATGCTTTGCAACATCCTAGGCATGCTTGGCAACGTCCTCGGCATCCTCGGCATGCCTTTTCGCAAGGTCCTCCACATCGAAGAAAAACCCCCCCACTTGCTGCCTTATAAGCTGTGAAGCCAAGGGAGTAGTGTACCACCAAGTTTAATATATGGAAGCTTGGTGGTACACTACTCCCTTGGCTTCACAGCTTATAAGGCAACAAGTGGGGGGGTTTTTCTTCGATGTGAGACTCCTAAGACCTTGCGAAAAGGCATGCCGAGGACGCCGAGGACGTTGCCAAGCATGCCGAGGACGGCCGAGGACATTGCCAAGCATGCCTAGGAGTTGCCAAGCAAGCCTACACATCTTAGGTTCCCACAATAATAAATAAAAAGAGAAAAGAAGACAACTGAAGGCTTTTTTTTTTTTTTAATTCTTTTTTTGCCAAATAGCATAATTTTCAGGCCAAACTTACTTAGTTATTTAGCACTTTTTTGGAACTTGAGTTTGTTAAACTTGAGTTCCATAATCAATGGTGGTTCTAGGAATGTTTTTAGGGGTGGTCATTAAAAAACTTAAATTATACAAAATAAAATAAAAAGAGAACTTCACATATTGACCCCCCCTCCAAAAAAAAAACTCACACGCACACACAAATACAAATACATAAAATCTTATAATTTCTTCTACAACTTTTTTATTTATTTTGAATTCGTTACATGGTAATCTTATTATCAATATTGCAAGTTACATCTCTTCAAAAGTTTAGTTAAATAAAATTTTTCTTGGACTTTTTCTTTTTATTTGTAAGGACCTAATATATTATTAAGGGGACCAAAGTTTAAGAAAAAAATTTGACTACAAACTTAGTTGTAGTCACTCTCATTAAATGAATTAACAACGTTACATATTTTGAAAATTTAATCGATGAATTGCATGCATGTTCTCTATGTTCTTAAAACACGTCAATCAGATGTTATTTATCATTTGATTCATAAAATTATTTTTTAGTATAATTTAGACTACAAAAACTTGAAATTTAAATATTTGATTGACGATTTAGCTATTGATTTTTTATCTTCTTGAAATTTTGAAGTACGGAGGATTTAAGAAGAAAATGTAATTAAATTGTGGATTTGTTGAAATTCTCATTCAATAAAAAAATATTAAATAGAGTTGTAGCCTTAGTCTACAATCAAGCTTGTTGCCAAATTTTGTTTAAAATTTAATTATGTTGGACCTAAAAAAATTTAGGGTGGTCACAAAATCTTTTTAAAGATTAAAAAAAAAAAATCATAAATTTTTAAAATTTATACATAATAATTGTTTTTTTTTTTCTAGGCCAAGGTGGTCTTGTGACCACCCTAAACTCTATGTCGGTTTAAACGAAGCAAGTTTAATCACTACCGAAGCGGAAGTCGTGAAGAGGTACTACTGTGAAAAAATTCAAACCACGAGTTTGAGGGCATAGTTATCTGATAAAAGACCTGTTTTTCATATAACTATTAGATTAATATATCTGTAAAGAAAGCACTACGTAGAGCTGCCCATGTCCATAATGCTTGATACTCTAGTTCAGTAAACTTAAGTTTCACTTGGACTCGAGTTCCAAAAAAGTGCTACATAATAAAATAAGTTTAGTGAATGCATTTCTACTCATTTTTTCCTAACTAGGTAGGGTGGCATGTGCAAAGCATAGGCTAGCTCTAGAGTGAGAAAATTAAAATAAAATTTCTATTTAAAGAAATATGAAACTATATACATAAAACATATATGTCATACAAAGTTAATCTTATTCGTATAATAATTTTAATAGTTAATCACACACAAAGTTATGGTATCTATTTAACATATGAATATCTATTTTTACTATAATGGTTTCTTAGTACTTATTTGCTAAAGGCAATATTCACTCACTAAAAACTTCTAAGAATGATAACGAATATCATCATCTTCCAAAATAAGTAATTGATTTTTGCTATAGCAAAACTTAGTTGCTTATTATGACAATTTAAATATTGTGACAGTTTCTTAGCTAATACATTGTCACAATATTTAAATTTTTGTAATGAATGATTTCATATACTACAATTGAAGTTTTTCATCGAAAACCTTCAACCATACACAATGATAATTTTTTCATTCATACTTTCTTCTTTATTAGTCTACATGAGTCTAGGTGCAATATTTAGCTTGCTTAGTTTTTAATGAACACTCATTTTAAGCAAGAAAAAAAATTAAAAGAAAAATGATAATAAAAGGCATGTATCATCAAATTTCCCATTAGATAAATTATAAGTTTCGAAGATTTAAATCTAGAAAATCAATGTTCTTTAGGTAATAAATAAAGGGTTGTGTTAATGGATACCTTATGATGGAGAAATTATTAGGTCCACTAGGAGGACCGCTGATGTGGTCCCCCCTGACCTCCCAGCAAATAAAATGCTATTATTTATGCAAATGTAACATCATTTAGTAATTTTTTTTTTTATTTTTTTATTTCTTGTGCTGATTAGGAAGCTCGCACATACATTTCCATAATTATATTGTGGGGGCCAATTAATCCCATAGGTACAATTTGCATTGGAAAGGGCTGGGCCTATGGCCTAATACCCAGTCCGCGGATAAGAGAGTATCCGAGGACGACCAACAAAGGAAGAGATGAAAACTAAGCTCTAAAAAGAGGTAAACAATACCTATGTAGAATTTAACCGTGTTCGAGGATGATGACCACCTCGGACCCTCTGTCTGAGGTGACCAGTAGACTTCTCAGTCCTTTAAGGTAACGTTTCAGAAGGACTTTACAACAAATGGAATAGGAAGATATCAGATAAAGGATAAGGATGAGGAAAAACAAATATCAGGACGTACTATTACTCCCGCATTAAATGTTGCCCAGTTAACTCTCTAGCCGCATTAATGTGGAGGTGATGCCTGAACAGTGAACAAGCAGCCTTACAGCTAAGAGTGAAAGGTTCAGGGAAAGGCAAGGGAGAACAGAGAAAAAGGACTCCCAACGCCTGACCCACACGTTGATGGAGGAACTGGTGTAAAAATCATAGTATATAATACGAAAAAAGATTCAAAGGGAGGACAGAAAAGAAAAAGATAAGAAAAAGGAGAGAGAGAGATAAAGGGTGAAGAAATACAACAGTAAAAAGGAGGAACTCAGCACTCTTAGTCATAGTACTAGGACAGGTCCGAGGATACTTCTTGCATGTGTACGCATGTAACTTTTTCCCTTTAACGCTATATACCACTATTTTTATCCTAGATTCAGACTACCTTATTCTCCCACTCTCTACAAATTTATTGTTCGGGCTTTTTAGGCCTAGTTCCATTCCTGTTCTGGGTTCAAGTCTAAGTTGGTCCTTACAAATATCATCTCATTAGTCAGGAGGACTGCATCAACAGTTCTCCTAGTGTAATTAATAATTTCTCCTTACGGTGCCTGTTAAAAACAATTTTTTTGGCAACTTTTGGCAATAACAATAGTTTTTTTGGTAGCTTTTGTTGTTTTTTTTTTTTTTTTAAATCTTTTTTGGCTATTTTTTTGACAACTTTTTTCCTTTTTTTGAAGTGAGACCCATAATGGGAAATCTTAACAATCACTGTGCATGCTTGTTAACATTTCCCATAAATAGAACACCTTATATTGCCTTTCCAACTTTCTAAGCATTACTAACATCTAAAACTCAAAATACATGAAGAAATTTTTGGAATGTTAAAATTTAGTGAGAGTATTCTAGACATTACACAATGTAATATTTTAAGAATCATAAACTTTGATTAGGGTTTAACTAAGAGAATAATAATATGACATATTTGCTCTTTTTCAAAATATTATGAGGAAAATTGCCTAATTTTAAAGTTTAAGGAGGAATTGTGAACTACCCCAAACATAAATGATGAAAAGTATTTTTACACTTAGTTATTTATTTATTTATTTGTATGTAAAACTATGTGTTTTTACTTAAAATGATGCGTAAATATAAAAATACAATTAAAAAAAAATACAAAAAGTCAACTCAAGGAAATTGTATGTGAAATAGTAAATTTTGGTTCAACAAAGTTGACTAAACCAAAAAAAAAAAAAAAATCTAGAAACACAACATAATGGTACAACATTTTTGTAATACCTTTATAATTTTGTTATATTTTATTTTTACTAATAAAGAATTCACATTTTAGTAATTGTGAAAATATTATGATGATAACAAAATGTCTTCATATTTTCACAAGAGAAATGTTATATTCACAATATTTTCATAACAAATCCTAAAGTAGTAGGTTGTTACAGATTGTTGTTGGTAGGCAAAAAAGTATTTTTATTGGTAAGTTTAAATTAGAACTAATAACAATTTACTACCTATGATTTATTATGAAAGTGCTATGAAAAATGTTGTGGATGTCACACCTTTTTTTCACAATACCTTTATTTTTAACTATGGTTGGTTACAATATTATATATATATATATATATATATAAAAAATTAACACCTCAACAGTTGTGAAAATATTGTGGCAATTTGCTGTGGTAATATTTTATTCTTTTAGGGTAACAACTCATAAGCAGATAAAAATAATAATAATAATAAAAATAACAAGCAAGTTCAATAGGCGATGTTTCCCAAAAAAAAAAGAAAAAAAAAAAAGCTAGTTTTCATAAGAGAAATACTACATTTAAAACAATTTCACAACAAATTATAAAGTAATAGGTTGTTACGGATTGTTATTGGTAGGGAAAAAAAGTATTTTCATTGTTAAGTTTAAATTAAAACTAATAACAATTTATTACCTATGATTTGTTATAAAAGTGTTGTTAAAAATGTTGCAGATGTCGTACTTTTTTTTTCACCATACCTTTATTTTTAGCTGTGGTTGGTTCTAGTATGCTATTTTTTTTAGCCTATAAAGAATTAATATCTCAACAATTGTGAAAATATTATAGTAGTTTGTTGTGAGAATATTTTATTCTTTTAGGGTAATAACTCATATGCACATAATTTTTTTTTTTTTTTAAAGGTGCATTCAATAGGTGATATTTCCAAAAATAAATAAATAAATAAGAAAAGAAAGCCAGTGAAACAGTTTTGATTAAATAAACCAAAAAAACTACTGTAGCTTTGAGCATTAACTCTTTTTATATATAGAAGATTAAATTAGAATAAATAACAATTTACCACATGTGATTTGTTATGAAAATGTTACGAAAAATGTTATAGATGTAGCACTTCTTTTTCCACAATACTTTTATTTTTAGTTATAGTTGGTCCTAATATGATGTTTTTATTATTTTATTTTGACCTGTAAGGACTCAACACCTCTAACAATTGTGAAAATATTGTGACAATTTGTTATTTTAATAGAATTCAACATGCGATATGAACAAAAAAATAGTATTAAAAAAAAGAAAGAAGAAAGGGCCATGGAACAATGCCACTTGAACAAATTAAATGCACGGTTGCTTTACTCATTTACACTTTTTATATATAGGTGTTTAAATAATTTTTTTTTTTTTTAAAAATGCCAGATATAGTGAAACTATGAGTTTTTTCTTACCAAATTGACTCGGCCAAAAACACTAAAGACATGCCTAGTACATCAAGTGTTGTTTGGGTCTATCACTGAAAAGCAACATTTTGGCTGAAAATGAGACTCTTGCCTTTTGTCAACAAAACACAACATTTGGACTCACAAAAAAAGACAAGGAACTTGACTAAACCAAAGTACTGTATTAAGTTTCATTGACACTTTTTATATAGTACTAGCTTGCACATGCCACCTCTTGTGTGAAAAATTTAAGATAAAATTTCTATTTGAAGAAGTATGAAACTATATACATAAAAAAATAAAAAAATGTATGTCACACACAAAATTAGGGTAGTTATTTAACATATGAATCTCTATTTTATTATAATAGTTTCTTAGTACTTATTTGCTAATGACAATATTCACTCACTAAATACTTCTAAGAATGATAATGAATATCATCATCTTCCAACAATAAGCAACTGAGTTTTGCTAAGACATTATTACAATATTTAAATTTTCATAATGAAAGATGTCATATGCTACAATTGAACCCTTTCATCAAATACCTTCAACCATACACAAGGGAGTAGCTCCCGATGTTGTGACTTATAGAACTCTTATAGGTGGGTTTTGTCGAGTGGAGAGACCCCAAGCTGCACTAGACCTATTTCATAAGATGCAGGCATGTGGCCAGCAGCCAAATCCCTAGACCTATGCCATCTTGTTAGATGGCCTTTGTAAGAATAGACAAATTGGTGAGGCAATGGCATTGTTTCATGAGATGGAAGACAAAAATTTGGGCGATGATATTTTGATTTACAGCATCTTGATTGACTGTATGTGTAATGCCAAGAAACTTACAACTGCAAGAGAGCTCTTTAATAGTCTACTGGCGAAGGGATTGCAACCTGATGTTAAGACATACAACATAATGATCAAAGGGCTTTGCAAAGAGGGGCTAATATATGAAGCAAGTGAGCTACTTGAGAAAATGGATGGGAGTGGTTGTTCTCTTGATGATTGCACATATAACACAATCATCCAAGGGTTGCTGCAACAAAATGAGACAGCAAAGGCTTTGATACTTATTAAGATAATGGTTGACAAAGGTTTTTCAGCAAATGCAACCACTGCATCCATGGTGGTTGACTTGCTATCTGCAAATCCAGGAGATAAAGCACTTCAAGAATTACTTCAATAACTTGTGTGAAGGCTTTTAATTTTACAACATCAAGAACAACTTTCATAATTTATTGCTTCGCTAGACAACCCATAAAGAGTATGTATGTTTGTTGGAAGTTGTGATTTACTTTTTATGAATTGGTGTTTCTTTTCATGTCGTTGAAGGGTTTTTTTTCTTCCTTTCCAATTACCTTGCACACTTTGTTTTTGTTTTTATCTTTTTATATTTTTAATATCTTTTTAAAAACTTGACAGCTGAAAAGTTGTCACAAGGTATTGTTTTTGTAAATTGTAGAGTTTGGGACTCTTCTATGCCTTTTGGTATTTCAAATTAAAATTTTCTTTTGGATGAAATAAAATTTATGAATTGTCTGTTTAATTTTTCTTGAATTTAATGTTAATGAAATCGTATTATAGATATAATGTTCAACACATCGTATCACTATCTATCAAATAGTGTAGCATATGATTTATGCATGTTTGCAAACTACTAATCCCCCACCCCACTCTCTTAATGAGTAGACCAGGAAAGCAATTTTTATCAATGTAGATTGCTTGGTTATTCTGTTCTGAAAAATGACAATATGAATAGGGAAAATTAGTTTGGTTCAGAAATGAAATAAAGTTCAATAGTATATAAGCTACTCTAGTGATACCAATTTTCTTGAGTAAGTGAGTACCATGTCTGGCATTGCAAGATCCAGTGTGCCACTAGGATTGCAATGTGGACTTGACCATAATAGGAACTGCTGTTTTCCCCAATTAATAGGTAAATTAAAATTCAATGGTGGGGATATAAATAACTATGTGGTTTAAGTTTTTGGTAGTTTGCTGACATATAGTAAATCACATCCACAACACTTAATTTAATCATGATATTCTAACTGTGACAAGGTGATACTGAAATGGTTGATGATCTAATTCAATTTGACAATTTATTGGGGTCTTTTGGCCTCTTAGTCATAAAGGGATAAATTGTTTAGCCCATCAGGGGTGAAAAGTCCCTAGATTACTCGGTGACTAGTTCTAGTGAGTGTGATCAGTTGCTCATAAGAGTTTGATTAACAATGAAGATTATTGTATAGTATGATCTGTGATGTGCAACTAATCTAAGTAAAGTTTTCCTACAGCTTCAAAAAAAAAAAAAAAATTTATTGGGGGTCTTTTGATGAAAAATTTAACAAAAAAAAGGGATTAATACATAAATAATGAACACTTTACTGTCAAACTTCAAGAAAATGCAAAGAAGCTGACAGATCAAGGCTCAAGAATATGGGTAAAAACATCAATCTCTACATTGTTAACCTGGGTCTTCTTTGAGAGGCCTTCGTGAAGGAGTAAAATTTTAAAAATCAAATAAAAGTTCATCTCCTAAAAATCATAGTCTGGTAAACAACTAGTTAATGATTTAAGATCTTGAAGGCTAGAAGCTTGTGGACTTTTTAGCATCATTTTATTGTTCTTTGATGAGTGACATCCTATGCCTGTCCATCTTGCATGAGGAATAGCAACGTAACAATTGATAGAAATTTCTACTATCCTGGAAAGAATCACTTGCATAACATAAGTGACGAGGAAGTGAGATTCAAAATATGATAGGATCCACTAAAAATTACACTTATTATTACTATTTTGTTTGGCATTTTTGTGCAGTATATGCATCAGCAGAGACAGTGGAGTATTTTAACCTTTTTTCTAGTAATTTTTTCTTATGTAGCTTTTAAAGTCAATGGTAATTTGAGCTTATAGAGTTCAATAAAACAAATGTTTCATAACATGAAGCAGATCAATGCCAATTAGTGAGGATATGCTGTATAAGCCTTTTTAAGAAATCACTGAATGAAATTTTTTCTTGACTGCAGGGAAATGGGCCCATCACAAGATCTTTAGCATATGTTGATGATGAAATTGGTGCAACTAGGAATGATAACATTATGATGAATGACTCCAAGTTTTTAACTTTCAATTTTGGAATCATTCATGTTACTGGGAAGCACTGGAATATATACTGAAAAACATCAACATCAACACCTGTTCCTTTTTCTTTTTAACCTGACAAAATTGGTGGTAATCAACATCATGTTTCTTAATGGGTTTACTTCAAGATACATGCCTATAATCTTCATCATAATCAACACTTATGAATAATTATTAAATATGATGTTTTTATTTTATTTTTGGAACCAAAATATGATGTTTTTAGTCTTCTATAAAGTCATAAAATTGTCCAACCCATAAAAATCACCCATGACCCATGATTAATCAAACTTCAAGACAAAGAGCAAGGAATGGGTCTTAGTTACTGTCACAAAGCTATTTCTACTCATTATATTTAGTAGCTTCATCATGTATCGCACCAGTTTGCGCCTAATTATCAACTTAAAAGCCAATTACTGTTTCTAAAAAAGATACTTTTTTTCATATAGTTATACCAAAAACTGTCTAGTTCATTTCATACAAGAATGAGGCAAAACATATCAACAACAGTTACAAGTTACAGCATAATTGGAAAACACCACAAATGATAAAAACAATGTAATATTAGTAGATTACTTTCATTGAACAGGCTTGGAATTTCTTCTTTAAAAGCAATTAAAATCAACTAACCTGAAATTCATTATTAAAAAAAAAAAAAAAAACCATTATAAGGTACAGAGGGTGACATTTCATAATGAATAACCGATATTCATTTTTTTCTTTTAAATCCTAATATCAACTTGATCTATAAGAAATTTTAAAATAGCCCCCCCCCCCCCCCCTCCCGGTGTCTTCACTTCATCCCTGATTATAAAAAAAGAGGAAGGTATAGGTGTGATCCATGGATATAGGGTTGAAGTGAAGGAACTAATCAATGAAGACAGAATGACATGAAAAGTGGAGGTGATTGATCAGACTTTTTGGCCAAAAGAGGCAGCCATTATCGAACAGATCCCGTTAACCATGAGAAGACCAATGGACAAGCTGATCTGGACGGGTACTAAGGACGGTACATATAGCATGCAAAGTGCATACCAAATGCTTATTGCAAGGAATGAAACATTCCAACTCAGCTACTTGAGAGCCTGGTGTGGAATCACCATCATTACACATTCATTGTTGGTCTAGTGATCCTCATAGGTATGGAAATAGCTATGGAAGGCAAAATCCCAGAAAAAATTAAACATTTTATGTGGAGAACCATGACGAATGTGCTACCAACAAAGATGAACCTTCGTTGGTATAATCATCCTTCTGCCTATATCCCTTGGATTATTAATTTGTTCTATTTCTCCATCTGATCAACAAGTCAAAATATAAGAATTGAGTATTCAAAATTATAAAAAGGTTGTGGGAGCAGTTGCTTAGTTCCTCCCCTTTTTTTTTTTCATATTTCAAAACCATAGTAAAAAGAACCTTCTTTTGGGAGGATCTTACAAGAAAGATATTACAAGCTTATTAGAAGTCAAACATAGCTTTTTTTTTTTTTTCTAATTAAATGATTTTATTAACAGAAAAACTTTAAAAACTTCTTTTGGAGGGAACCATGAAAAAGATCATTTTGGCCAGCCGATGGATACAACCACAAAAAATGGCGCACCTTGTGAGAACAACATATAATATGAACTTCACATAAGCCAAATTTAGAAACAAAATTTTATGAGATATAACCACAAAGTAGCAATGTAAGTGCAGGAAGAAAATGCAACCAAAGATCAAACAGCTAAAGGAATGAATATTTTTCATAACAGTTAAAAGAACAAACAATCTTGCACACATATATGAAAAGAAATATCATTTTCTAAAAAGTATAAAATTTACTCAAAGAATATATACATCACTTACAGGTAGACTTGTGATGGGTTACAATATGAAAAGTGCTCTTGATGTTGAGAAACTTAAAAGCCCTCATCTAGACTTTTGATGCAACTCTTGAATGTTTTTATCTACCTGAGTAGTTGACAACAAGTCAATAAACATGGCTGCAGTGGTAGCATTTGCTGAGAAATCCTTCTCAACCACCATATGGAGATATTTCATTGCCCTTGACGTCTCATTATGTCTTAGTAACCCTTGGATTATTGTGTTATATGTGCACTCATTAGGTGAACAAACATGCCCATCCATTTTCTTAAGTAGCTCACTCGCTTCATCTATCAGCCCCTCTTTGCAAAGCCCTTTGATCATTATATTATAAGTCATCATATTGCAACCCTTTGGTGGGAAGACAATAGAAGATTTTTCTTGCAATTGTAATTTCTTCGGCATTACACAAACCATCAATCAAGATGTTGTAAATCACAGTATTGTGGTGGAGCTTGTTGTCTTCCATCTCTTGAAACAATGCCATTGCCTCAGCAAAATTTTTGTTCTTAAATAAACCATCTAACAAGACAACGTAGGTTTGGACATCTGGATGTTGACCTCGAGCTCTCATCATACGGAATAGCTTCAATGCACCCTGCAGTCTCTCCACTCGACAAAAACCACCTATAAGAGTGTTGTAAGTCACAACATCAACAGTCACTCCCTTGTTGGACATTTTATGAAAGAGGTGCATTGCCTCATTAATTCTTTTATTTTTGCAATAACCATTCATCAATATGTTATAACTAAACACATCAAGTGAACAACCCCTTTCAACTATCATATTAAATGCTTTGACTGCCCCATCCATTTTGCTTTGTAAACAATAATCATCGATCAAAGAATTATAAATGATTGTGTCAGGCTCAATGCCTCCTTGAATCATCACATCAAAAACTTCTTTTGCCTCTGTCAACATCCCCTCTTTGCAAAGAGTATCCACCAATATGCTAAAGGTTTTCACATCTAGCACAATCTTCCCTTGTGTCATCTCATTCAACAAAGTAGTAGCCTCCCTCCACTGGCCAAAATTACCTAGGCCTTGAATTAAGGAATTGTAAGTTACAAGATCTGGCCGAATGCCTTTACCCTTCATTTCAGATAAAAAATTCAAAGCTTCAGTTACCAACTTATACTTACATAAACTGCCAATGAATGTGCTATAGACCACCACATCAAGTTCAAAATTCCCTTTTCCCATCTTCCTAAGCAACCTAATAGCCACATCAATCTCACCAATCTTGCACAAATCGTTTACTATGGTTCCACAAGTAACTGTATTAGGGTCATACCCTTTCTTCTTCATTTCATCTACCAACCTCACAGCTCCAACAATGTTACCTCAAAGACACAGCCCCTTGACAGGAGTGTTTAGAGTTATACGGTCTGGCTGATAACCAAGTTTGAAAAGTCTAGCCAAGAAAGAGAACCCAAAATCTACGCAGTTTAGATGGCAGAAGCAATTAATCAAAGTATTCAGAATATAAAAACTAGGAGAGATTTTCAGTGACTCCATATCTCTAATTAGACTGATCACTACTGAGTAATGCTTCATTCTTACAATGGCACCCAACAATTGAGTAAAATCCACAATGGAAGGCAAAGGGCTTAATTGAAGCATTTTATCAAACATGTCTAAGGCATCATCAACATTCCTAAAGCTTCCACCTTTACACTTATCTCTCATGGATTTCAACAACTGATTATGATTAGAATCATGGGTCTCCACATTTACATTAGCACTGCTATTAGTTTGAGACTGAGCTAGACTAAGAGCATGAAATGGAACCCTGGTTATTCTAATACTGAAATGGTTGAATATAGAAACAAGAGAGCTTGTTGATATGGTAGAAGCCATACTCATTTCAAGAGGAAGAACCAAATCCGGCCATTCGGGTCGGATTTTTTGGTTTCATTGGAGCTCCAAAGCTGTGACACTGAGACTCAAAGAGTGGCAGTTGCAGATCGTTTCAATGGTTCTAACTTCCTAGTCCTACAAATATAGCTCGGGCAAAAGCAAATCCGAACCCAAATATGGTCTGGTTAGTTCAGGGCCCCGACCTGACAAGCCCTAAAAGAGGGCATCATCACGCAATTGCAGATTGTGTGCTACTCTGTAATCACAACACTGTTTATCAAAATGACATCGTTTTATTTAATGACAACATTTCACAAAATGCTTGGAAGACATCGTTTTGGGCCTTACTATAGGAACAATATCTTCGTATACTTTCACATATGTATTATATAGACAAAAAAAAATTCATGCCCAGCTAATGCATTACCCTTAAAAACGACATGATGACATAGATTAGAGGCATTACCCTTTGAGATATTTGTTGTCGCAGAAAATGTGTGTTCAGACTTTTTTTTTTTTTTTTTTTGGTGACAGTTACAATATATTACTAATCATGTAACTCGAACCCTTCCTTTCTTAAACCTCCAAGTACTTTGTGCATTAAGGATGTCAATTTAACTATAAGGTCCTAAGACTTAAGACTACTCACTACAATGATAATAACTTCCAAACAAAAATAAATAAAATAATTTAGATATTAGTTATCTTATAAAATTTAGTTGATTATAGTAAACAAACACAAAGTTTTTCTCGACTTAGAAATTACCAAGCCAATAAATATCATCCACCTCAATGACAGATTCAGTAAGATTGGTTTCTTGTTGAGCTATATGGCTTGTTCTCGTAATACAGCTGCAACAACAAGAAGCACTCCAACACAAGATTAAGATCAGAAGTAATTGTGGCATTCTCAAACTTGTTTCCCACACCATGGCATAAAATGTGATGCGGCACTATAAAAGAAATTGACTGAAAAAACTAACAAAAATTACAATCTCAAGAATAGAGCAATAAAATATGTACTTCATTCCTAAAACTTCCCCCCATCAAAATTTCTTAACCTACCATCATTAGATTCACACAAGAGGTTACCAACATGACTTGTTCAGTCACCATTTGCACCAAACCTGTATTATGGCTAACCTTTTTCAGCCTAGTTTGTACAATCACTTTCCCATTGTTGTAGCCAAGTCAAAATCACCATCATGAAAATCTGAAGCTACAGAATGATCAATGGCCACTTTTGCTTCCAAACCAAGGGAAATCACACATCTGCCATCCATTCCCCCAACACTGAGCAATAGGCTATCTTGAGCTTTGTTTCATGCTTTTACTAACCAAGAATATCCACTTGAGCTATTGAGGCCTGCTGAAACTAACCTACATTTCTACTGGCCATGGGATCTGCAGTAGCTGCTTGTACATATTTCCCATTGTCCCAGTCCACTAGCTGAGCATACCATTTTAAAGGAGATATAGTGTTGGAAAATACTACCAGCATTTGGTCCTCATCTTTGTAAATGGCAATAGTAGGCCATTTGGTCCAACATAGGAAGCCTGTGATAAATATGGAACTGTTGTGTCTATCATAAATAAATAAATAAGGAATTGTTGAAAGAGCTAGAGACAATGTTGGTGCAAATTGACAAACACAAATAAACCCAACAAAATCATTAAAGTACGAGCCCATTTATTTACAAAAAAATATGGTTATGCATTGTAAATTCATATTTAGGAAGTTACATGACTGCTTGGCTATCAAAAAAGCCTTCACATTTTCTTGATTTGTTTACAATCCTTGTAAGTTTAAAAGTTTTATGAAGTTGAAGGATTTCCCGTTTTTAATGGAAATGGAAACTAAAGAGGGAACATTTGCAAACTGCAATCGACAAAAACATCAAACTTAGCTTCAATGGCACCAAATGATAGTTAAGTTCCACTTAGAGATGAACTTAAAGCTCTTCCAAAATTCATCGCTAATGAATTTAGAGGAACTATCCTCTCTCAATTGACTAGGAGGATTCTTTTAAGGTTTCTTCCTTATAGCAGGATTGGGACTCAGGACCTTGTACAAAAAAATAATTGGTAAATATCATGTCATACATATCTAGGTTCATATAAGATCCCAACACCCACACTTGACCATGATTTAGCATTACTAATTAAAGCACATTAATCTGTTCCCATGTACATTTAGGATCAAATTTGACAGAAAATAATGGACAAAAAAAAAAAAAAACCAAATAAACCAAAAAAAGATCCTTCATGTGATGGTCATGGAAATCGGAATGCACAATATGGTTTTAGAATAATTCAGAGCTGGGTATTTGGACGCTTCCTCTTGCCGGAGCAAAGAAGTCACAGCCTCTCACTTTCCCCACTACATCTAAATCACCAAAAGTTCTCTTTGCACTCATTGCCTCAGATATCACTTGAGAAAGCACTCTCTCATCTTCCCCAAGCTTAAGTTTATGCATCAAATACTCTGTCACAAAAAGACCCTTATCCCTTATTTGCTTTCCTCTTCGACAACAAGAGCAGAGTGTGTTTGTGGAACTGTTGTGGCTGAATAAGCTTGTGGAATTGTCTAGCCAGACAAGGTTTGTGGAGCTTCCTCACTTGAAAAGTTCCATGAAGCTATTGATGCTGAAACAGTGAGGCGTTGAATGTTTGAGGAAATAGCCTGGGTTGCATCCTATATTGTAGCAAAAACTGGTCCCAACATCTCAGTCACAGTTTCAGTTATTATATTGTTTGGACCTGTAGGCCACTTATTTCCACCACAACTGACACTATTTGCCAAAAAAGGCTTCCCATAAATCACAATTACTGCTCTTGGATGCTGCGTGGCGGTTTCCTAAGACCCCTCAGGAGCCAGCTCCAATTCATATGTTGACAGTGAAATGATAGTATAAAGGAGAATCCACCAGACAAGAAGAAATAGGTTGGTAAGGGCATTTAGAAATAGGAAACCACATTTCCGGTTCACTGATAAGTAAGAGTTGGTGTTTGAAGTGTTAGAATTTTACCTCACAAAAAGCAATAAAAAACAAGAAAAGAAAAGGCATGGAACATATTTGTTTAGCAAAATAAGGGTGTAATATTATTACTTGGGACTCTTGAGGTAATCAACACCTTCTTTTCCATCTTCATCTTTATCCAAGCTGATATTCTTATGTTAACACATCCTCTTTACGCTTTCTTGCTGAATGTCTCAAATTCTTGGCCTTCTCCACTTTGCTGAGAACTAAATTCTTGCAACGGTAAACATGATCTTCTTCTAAATCATCAAAAGAATTGTCATGAAGTGAAAAATTGATGTATGACATTCCTTCCCATCCAACTTTCTTTAACAAATAATTAATTGAAGTCATGTGGGATGAGAATTAGGAGAGAAACAGATGAAAGATTTCAATTCCTTTGATTCAATTAGATATTCGCTAAGCCTTTTCACTGTATGATTTTAATATATTTACCCAGTTAGGCAAATCTTTTGTTGGCTCAGTTTAATCAATAAATACATAAAAAAATATTCATCCAAATATTTTTTTCCTTACTTAATAACAAAGCTTTATCCAGTCATTACTTCCATATAATTCTCAACGATCAACCAATTTCATGATCAATAAAATACAATTAAAACCTAATTAAGAAACTCAACGTTAGTGAAATGCAAGAATCCAACAAAGGAGATGTAAATCTATAACAGGAATAGGAAAAAAAAAATTGAATTACAATATTACATATCATGTCTAAAAGAAATGTTTATCAAACATATGACATGCAACATTAATAAATACTTGTAATACATACAAAAAAGACAATGCAAAAACATATCCAAATAAATATTTCAAAATTTTGAAATAAGTATTCATGAAACTGCCAAAGTTTATGAAAACAATATTTAACATTAACTTTGCATATGCCAAACTTTGAAATAAATATTCTCAAAAATAGGTTCAAAGCAACAACATTAACGAATAGAAATGGCGAAGAAATATCAAATGGTTCAACTAACAATCTTGTGCATACAATTCAAAAGAAATATAATCTTTCAAAGAGTACAAAATTTACTCAAAAGAAACACATCGCTTATAGATTGACTTGTGATGGGTTAAAATATGTAGACTTCATGTAGACTTCTTAAGCAATTCTTAAATGTTTTTATCTACTTGCTTAGTTGACAACAAGTCAATAAACATGGTTGCAGTGGTTGCATTTGCTAAGAAACCCTTCTCGACCATTATGTGGAGATATTTCATTGCCCTCGATGTCTCATTATGTTGCAGTAACCCTTAGATGATTGTATTATATGTGCGATTGTTAGGCAAACAACCATTCCCATCCATTTTCTCAAGCAACTTAACCGCCGCTTCATCTATTAGTCCATCTTTGAAAAACCCTTTGATCATTATAGTGTAAGTCCAAACATTAGGCCGCAATGCTTTAGTAGGAAGACTATAAAATATTTCTCTTGCATTCTTAAGTTTCCCAACATTAAACAAACCGTCAATTAAAATGTTATAAATCACAATATTATGGTCCATCCTTTTGGATTCCATCTTTTGAAACACTACCATTGCCTCATCAATTTGTTTGTTCTTACAAAGGCCATCTAACAAGATGGCATAAGTTTGGGGATTTGGGTCTTGGCCACAAGATTGCATCTTATGGAATAGCTCTAGTGCAACTTGCGGTCTCTGCACTCAATAAAAGCCACCTATAAGAGTGCTATAAGTAACAACATTAGGAATCAAACCCTTGTTGGACATTTCATGGAAGAGATGCATTGCCTCATCAATCCTTTTATTTTTGCAATATCCATTGATCAATATGGTATAACTATACACATTAGGTGAACAACCTTTCTCAACCTTGAAATTAAATGCTTTAATAGCATTATCCATTTTGTTTTGCAAACAGTAACCATCAATCAAAGAGCTATAAGTGACTTTGTTAGGCTGAATGCCTCTTTGAACCATCTTGTCAAAAACTTCTTTTGCCTCAGTTAGCTTCCCCTCTTTGCAAAGCGTGTCCACCAATATGTTGAAGGTTTGGACACTTGGCAAGATCTTCTTTTGTGCCATCCCATTCAACAAGGTAGTAGCCTCCCTCCACCGGCCAAAATTACATAGGTCGTGAATTAAGGAATTGTAAATGATAAGGTTTGGATGAATGCCTTTCCTCGTCATCTCAGACGAAAAGTTCAATGCCTCAGATACCGATTTGTCCTTGCATAAACCATCAATGATTGTGCTATACGCAGTTAAATCAAGCTCAAAACTCCCTTCTTCCATCTTCCTAAGCAACCTAATAGCCTTATCAGTCTCACCAATCTTACACAAACCATTTAGTATCGTTCCACAAGTAAATGCATTAGGTTGATAACCATTCTTCTCCATATCTTCTACCAACCTCACAGCTCCAGCAATGTTACCTTGAAAACAGAGCCCCTTGACAAAAGTGTTTAGAGTTACACTGTCCGGGTGATAACCAAGTTTCAAAATTGTTGCCAAAACAGAGAACCCAAAATCTACTTGGTTCAATTGGCAAAAGCAATTAATCAAAATAGAGAGAGTATAATCATTGGGAGCAATTCCTAATGATCCCATTTGTCCAATTAGAGTAATGACTACTGAGTAATGCTTCATTCTTGCAATGGCACCAAAAAATTGAGTGAAATCAACAATGGAAGGCAGAGGGATTAAGTGAAGCATTTTATCAAACAGAACTAAGGCATGATCAAGATTCCTAAAGGTTTGAGATTTACAATGATCTCTCACAGATTTCAACAACTGATTACGATTCTGATATGGGATTTCCAAGTATTCTCTACCATTACTACTACTTGCAGTAGAAGGAGTTATAGTAGAATAAAGAACATGAAATGGTATTAGCTGCCTTACTCTAACAGTAACAAAAACAAGTGGGTTTCTTGATTTATTAGCAACACACATACCCATTTTCTCTGCAGAAAAAGAAGCAGCAACAGATGTAGGTGGGTTACGATGGAGTGGGGATAAGAGATGAGAGATGAGATCGAAGAAGCGCTGAGTTTTAGAGAGAGAGACATGATAGAGTAAATGAGAGTATCCAGCCACTATGTCTATGCTTCACACTTCGGAGTTTTTTTTTTTTTTTTCTTGAGAAATGAAAGATAATTATTAACTATATATATATATATATATATATATATATATAATACAGTATAATATCATATATAAACAACTTATTCTGAAAATCTGTGGCTTCTAAAATGGAGGCTTTTACCCTTGTTTCAAATTTTCAATTTTTAAACTATTTTTAAGATTTATGGAAAGAATATAGTGAAAATAATACAAATATAAATGATTAAAATATAGTCAAATAGAAGTCAATTGATCAAGATTCAAGAACTTTTGGTAACCCTACTCAACACACATTTTTCACATTTTAAACACACTTATACACATTTCAACACACTATTTCACCTACACGTATATCAAAAACATCTAAAATATCTTACTCAAACTTTGTTACCAAACGGGTCCCAAAGCTTATTATATGGGAATAGAAATAACTAGAGACCTTTTCATGGTGTGGTTTTGGGTCATTTTTAATATTATACTTTACGGTGTAATTTGGCTAAAACCATCATTACACCACATATCAGTTTTGCAGTCACATATGCAGTGCAGTGCGCTATACAATGTGCAGTTTGACCGGTTTTGGAATAGAATATTTTCAAAATATCATGACCAATTTTACTGTTAATAATCATGAAAATATGACAATAAGTTTCAAATATATATATATATATATATATGTAACAAAAAAAAAGTAACACAAATACATACAAAACAAAACAAAACAAAAATATCACAAATAAACTTAATATCCTTAAGAATCCAAGTGATTTCTTTTGCACACTGCATTGCATGTTGACCTCATCATTCTTTTTTGCAATACCAACAAGAATTAGAGCAACACGATTACATCGTAAATATATGTTATCAAAGGAAATCAAAACTATCACAAAAAAAACTTAATATCCTTAAGAATCCAAGCTATTCTAAAGAAACTTAAAAGCCACTATTGGTTAAAACAACATACACCCCCATAATTAAATGAAGTCTCAAATGATTTAAATTGGGTGGTGTTAATTACACACACCAATTTGCACACACGTCTGTACATAGGTGAAAACAATTAGAAAAATTATGCCTCCAATTCATGATTTCAATTGTATACGGATGTGTGTGCAATAGGTTTTACCGATTTAAATTAAACAAGACTTTACATGTTAGTCTCCTTATAAACATTCATTCCTTTATTTGTGTGATCATCAATCAAATGAATAAAAAATGACACATTTCGACCTTTTGTGGTGTGAATGTAAATTTTAGTGGTTGAATCACATTAATTTCTTTGCGTCATTGATTTTTGTATTCTTTTTCTTATGAGTTTGTATTAAGTCATAGGGTAAAATAATTAATATCATTGTAATCACTCACATATATGAATAATATTTATGTGTGTTAGGGTAATTAATCTTGAAGAAGAACAAATTTCACAGTTACTTATACCAGAGTCAAAAGTAGTACCTATCCTGGAGGAAGAGTGTTGTCACCAAGTGCTATGCAGTCTAATTCTATTGCATCCATCTCCACTTCTAGTTTGGTTCTTCAAGGTACTTTCACTGCTTGTCTCAATCGCCACTTTGAGCATTCGCATCCGAAATCTTCAAACTATTCTATTTTACCATCTCAAAGCCTACTTTATCATTTATACCATACCATTTTATAACACTTTCAACATCCCAACTTTTATTTTCCTATTCTACTCATTAAAATAATATTTCTACACAATAAAATAATATAATTTATACTACTCAATAAATTACCCACACAGCCCACTGCCACCACCACCAAGCCGAACCCAACCCAACCCAACCCACCACCACCACCACCACCACCATCAACCCAACCAAAATTAAAACTCTCATCCAACCACCACCATCAACACAACCAAAACCACCACCATCAACCCACTACCCACACCACCATCAAATTACCCACCACCAACCCACAAAAACCACAACCACCAAACCAAGGAACAAAGAAATCCGGCCACCCACACCACCAAAAATGAAACCCATCCATTGATCCATGAAACCCATACTTCCAAAAATGAAACCCAACCACCAATCCATGAGTCCCACGCTACATCTCCACCATGGAGGGTTGATTCAAGGGAATATAGAGAGAAAAAAAGAAAAAAGAGGTGAGAGAGAAAGAAAGGGATGAGAGATATTCAAAGAAAGAGAGAGGAAGATGAAGAGGGAAACCCATGCTGCCACCATCGATGACAACCCACACCCATGCCTACCTCTACCGTTGCCACCACCACATGGGATTTTGGGTTTGAGAAAAAGGGTTTTGGGTTTGAGGAGAGGAGAGAGCAAACCAAAGAACCAGAGTGAGAGAGAGAAGAGAAGCAAGACGGAGAGAGAGAGAGAGAGAGAATTAAATGATAATATGAGAGTTTACCATTCAACTACAATGCAATTCTACATGTAGAATTGCACTGTAGCAGTATTGCAAATTTTTTTGCAATACTTGGCTTTTACAATTTCTGATAGAGTGGAGATTTTGGGCTTAAATGCTAAAAAATGCTTACATTTGGCATTTGGGGTGTGAATGCTCTAAGGAAACTTGGGTTATTGACTTAGGTTCTACATATCATATGACTGATACTTCAAGTTTGCTCTTGTAGCTAGTCTTCTTAATATTACATTGGCAAATGGCTTAATCACTAAGATTTTTGGTTTAGGCATTGTTAGTGTCAATCCTACTCTCTCCCTTTCCTTAGGCTCCGCTTGGGAGGAGGGAATGAAATGGAATGAAAAGAATATTTTTATAATATTCTTCCCTTCCTCTTCTTTGGGAGTTTTAATGGAGGGAATGGGCTCCATTCCCTTATTTAGGAGTTTAAGTAGGAGGGAATGAAATCGGTAGAAGAGAACACTCATTCCTCTCAATTTCCTTAAAATCTCAAATTTTCATTCCCCCCAAAATTGGGAGGAATGGGAGGGAATGAAATTAGATTTAATGATTTTTTTACTAAAATTCCCAAAATACCCCTATATATTCAACCCTTTCTTTTAAAATAGGGGTCTAATAGTAATATTGTCATAAAATGATTTCATTCTACTGCCTCCATGTTGCTCTTAAATAAGATTACTTAGATTTCATTCATTTTCATTCTTTTCCATTCTTTTATTTTAAAACATCCAATCAAGGTTACTTAATTCCATTTCATTCCATTCATTTCCCTTATTGAAATACATTCTATTCCATTCCATTCATTTCCTTTCCATTCCCTTATGATCATTCCATTCCATTCCATTTCATTTCTTTATAAACTCCTAAGCGGAGCCTTAGTCTTAATTATATATTCATAAGTTGTAAGTTCCCTTTAATCCCATATTAATTAATGAACTTACTAAATTTCTTAATTGTGGCCCTTCAAGTTTAGCGGCTTCTCCATGAACATATATAACAAATCCAAAAGGACGCATCTTCCTTTCTGCCGTTTAACCTCAAAAACTAAATTAAAAAAAAAAAGTTGTAAACAATACTATATTTATGAAATAACACTATCGACTAAAGAGAATTATTGCATGCATGAAAGTGCACCATATAATGGTGTGATCACTCGTCACAACCATACACTAACATATACATTAAATTTTAAAAAAAAAAAGTCCCAAATCAATCCACATTTATTTTTCCAATAGACTTTGCAGTTTAGGAATTAATGTTGGGGTCATCACCTCCAGAAACTTCGATGTTTGGCTTTGGCAACCCTACACTTAGTATCCAATGATATAAAAAAGTGTCTATTATACATCCTCAAAACATACTTTATCTAATTTATCATCCTATTTTACAACTCATCCAACATTTCAGTTTCTATTTTTACATATAACTTATTAAAATAATATAAATAATACCAAAAAATAATATAAACAAATCAATTCTCTCTCTTCTCTCCCATCTCTCTCTTCCTCTCTCACTCCATTAAAGTATTAATATTTATCTTTACAACCCATGATCAGTAGGATTGTATACTTGTATATATACAACCTTACTTTTCACAAATGCTAAAAAAATTTACATATCCATATCCGGGTAATGCTCTATTTTAATGTCTTGGTTGATAGAATAGCAACTGAAGGGCTTTTACCCCCCAATACTAATACTCTGATAGAAAAGGTTATAAAACATAAACCCATAAATATTTTTTTTCAAAGTGCGCCTTTACCTCAAGATCATTGTGGCTAGTTCCGTAAGAGTCATTTTTCCAATACCTAGCAAAGAGATGACAGAAGGGCTTCTTTTTTCTCCTGTGGGATGATTACTAAATCTTTCATTTTTTAACACTTTTGTACAAACAAATAGCAATACCACAATGCTGAAAATGATTAGGATTTGTGAAATTAAAGTTGGTGAGGAGGGCCCATAGATTCCTCTTCTTACAGAAGGGCTTCTTTCTTCTCCTGTGGGATGATTACTAAATCTTTCATTTTTTAACTCTTTTGTACGAACAAATAGCAATACCACAATGCTGAAAATGATTAGGATTTGTGAAATTAAAGTTGATGAGGAGGGCCCATAGATTGCTCTTCTTATCAGTAGCTAGCTAGTAGTACTGTTTGACTCATCCAACATGTCGTCAATCTCATAGGATACGTCTTTTGAACCAAACCTTCACAGCTTCACAAACCTTTTTCTCTTCATCGTTGAGCACTGTCTGAATACTACGGAATTTGCTTTCAAGCTTTTGGATTTCCTCCTCAACATCTGCAAACAACGTGAACTCTGAAGAAATGATTGAACCAAGCTGATCCATGATATAGTAGAAAGAAACTAAAGCCCGAGCCATACTTGGAAATGAAAGTTCGATATGATTACACGAGACTGAAAGAGTTGACAAAGGTGTGCATGAAACCAAACATAAGGTACAACTTTTCTTTTTCTTCTCCTTTTTGATCTAATGGATTTTAGCAAGAAAACAGTCTTCTTAGGCGCACAAAATTTCCTAACTTCATAGTCTAAATTTCTTCTCCGTTCTATGTGTCTGTATGTGTGTGTGTTTTTTTTTTTTTTTTTTTTTTTTTTTTTTTTTTTTTTTTTCCTTTATCCAAATTCAAACACTTTTATTTACATGGAAATTCTATCAAATTGTTGGTAAATATGACATTAGTTTGATGCTTAACGTTGCATTATTCTATCAAACACTTTTATTTGCATGGGACCTAGTTTGATGCTTAACATTGCATTATTATAATGGCTTTTGTCTCAATGTCTAACTTTTTAGTTGGCCAATTAAGAAACGACCCCACTTAATTATTTGAGGCATTCTTGCTTATCAATGCTTTTGTTAAGAGAGAGCTTATTTTTGGTGATAAAAGATACTTCCAAAAAATAAAAATAAAAAAACGGAAAAGAGATCAAATCCCATTAAAAAAAAAAAAAAAACAAAACAAAGAAAAAGTTATTTGGTGTTCTAAGAGCATTAATTTAGAAACTTTTTATAGAAGAAAAAAATTTACATCTTTTTATATTTCTCGTGAAAGTGGCATTAAAATTTTTAAAAAAAGATTCATTAACAAATACTATAATGACTCTCGTTAATGGATTCATTAATAAGTACTCTTAGATCATTTGTTAATAAAGAATTTTAAAAAAGTTTTAACACTATTTTCATAAAAATATAAAAAATTATAAAAATTTTAATTATTTTTTATATTTCCATTAATTAAAAAATATTTCATAAATCAACGTTATTATTTGTTAACTTTTCTCTCTCACAATACATACATATTCTTACATTTGTGAATCCCAATAGGGTTGTATCGAGATACCCACTATCTCAGATGTTATAGTGAGCAAAGTATATCTTTTTTACGATCCACCACGCTGTACACATCAATTCACACACTTACCTTTCTCTTCAACCCACCAACAAGAATAATGACTTTCCACCATTGTTACAAAGTAATGAACTTTTTTATTTTGTGCTATAGTTTTCTTTTTTGTTCCTTCAAGATGGGATCCTGAAAAGAAGGTATACAAGATAATTGAAGTCAATTCAACCTTATTAGTGGAAAACCATCATGTTTTTTAAGTTTATAATCATTACAATCTCTACAATAACCGTGATTTACCCACTAAATTAAACTGTAGATTATAATATATATGATGTGTAAAGCTTAATACAAAACATGTATTAAGCTACCTGGAGCAAGAACAATGTGTGGTGTGTAAATTTTACTAAATTAAAACATAAAATTATGATATATAGACAAAATAGTTAATAATAAATATTAAATTTATTTTAAATTAATTGAAATTTTTGTAATAGAATTTTAGTTGAAGTAGAATTTAAATTTCTTGAAACTTAAGTAGTAGAGTTTTATATAAAGTAAACTATGGTACTTTTGATATTATGATATATAATCAAAATAGTTATATTAAATATTAAATATTATTTTAAATTAAATTAAACTTTTTTTAATAGAATTTTTATTGAAATAGGATTTAAATTTCTTGAAATTTAGGTAAGAGAACTTTACAGAGTAACTGTTGGTATTTTTTATAATAAAATTTTCGTCAGGTAAAGTCTCTTATCGTCAAGTAAGAAATTTGGGGTTCAAGTTTCGCCTATGCTATAAACCAATTAATATCTTAACCTGATGATAAAAAATAATTATTATGAAGTAGGCGCTATAAGTTAAAATTCTATCGTAACTATAATGAACTTGTGCACGTTGGTTCTTGAATTTTGTTATATACCTTATTCAATGATGAATGTTATAAAACTAATATGAAAAATGCCAAAGTTACTATCAATTTACAAAAGACAAACTAAAGTGGTGAAGAATGTGGTTTGTGCCCATGCCACCTTAACAACATAATACATAAATGTCCTAATTACCTTTTTGTGATTATTGGAACATCAATTTGTAAGATTTATTTAGTAAAAGTTTTTAGTATCACTAACAATACTCAACCAATAATACAAATAGAAAAAAGCTAAGTTAACTGAAAATTCAAACCTCAGTTGTAAATTAAATAGGTAAAATTTTGAATTTGATAAGTATTTGTGTAGATTAACATTAAATTAATCAAAAATAGAAACATCTATATATGCAGTAATGATGATATAGAGAGTTTAAAACCATCTTTCTCCACCTTTTTCTTGCAAATTGAAGCTCTCTATGTTCAACTAAAATGGCTCAAATTGTTGGTATTCTTGCAAAGATAGCACTTTGGAGAGATTCCAATTGAAACCTTAATATAAAATATAAAAATACCGTTTAACCCAAAAACATAAGTTTGGACCTAATTATGTTATATTAATCCCTTAACTTTTTTAGTATTTTCTATGTGGGACTTCTATTGACATGTGTATTCGTAACAGGTACAGATGAGATATATAGAGACTGAGAATTAATTTGGAAAAATTAGGAAGAAGTATTAGATCATCTTTTTGGCATCATACCTCGAGTTTCCAAAGAAGTTGAGGATTGAGTTCTAAAAAGGGTGATGGCTGAATATGACTTGCAGTGGGCTGCAATAGAGAGATTGCCTACATTTGAGCGGCTGAGATCATCCTTATTTGACAATAATGGTGATGTTGGTGGTGCTGATAATAAAGGAAAAAGGGTGATAGATGTTACCAAGCTTGGAGCTCAAGAACGCCATCTCTTCGTAGAGAAGCTCATTAAGCACATTGAGCATGACAACCTTCACTTGTTGAGAAAAATAAAAAACAGGATAGACAAGTAATCCTTCTACTCACTTTTTTTTCTTGTAAAAATCATGCCTAAGTATATACAAGCAACATATGTATGTAGAATCAATTTGAAGGGAATTGATGTCATAGCAACTAAGTCATACATAGAGAACCAAAAACTTGCATGCTAGAATTGAATTCACATACCATGTTTCTGCTCATTGCTCTTGCTATCTTTTTCATTGCTCAACGAGTTAGTGTTTTTTTCCATGCATGTACCAATGAACAGTTCATTTGTCTGAATTGTTTTTGAAGCTTACCAAAAAATGAATTGTTTTTGCAGTGTTGGTGTCAAATTGCCCACTGTGGAGGTGAGATACAAAAATTTGTGTGTGGAGGCTGAATGTGATGTGGTTCACGGCAAGCCCCTTCCAACACTATGGAATTCTCTTAAAAGCGCACTCTCTGTAAGTATTTTCATTTTTGGAGAGTACCCCCCTTGAACTTTCAAATTTTTTTAGTACTAATATGGTACATATATCACACATTCCACCCCCCGCGCGACACAAAAGACATTAGGTTGTAGTTGTACACAAGATGCAAATTGTACTGCCATAAGGAAATAGGAATCATAGGGGAATGGGGCTGACCTAATAATGATTAAAAAAAGAAAAGAAAAGAGGATCCTACTGCCAAATGAAAAAAGAATTACACAGCCTAATACTAATACTAATAGGACTCTAATATATATATATATATATATATAGTATAAAGGAGTAAAGGATGCCTCACATTAAAAAAAAAAAAAAAATTCTTTTGATACCTTTGGGTTTTTGTTGAGTTTTTAAAAGCATTCAGTACTTAAAGGAATTGAACAGCTTGCTAAAAAGATGGTAGAAATGAAAAAGGATGTTTCATATCCATTGGTTTACTCATTAGTGACCTTGGCATTGATCTTACCAGCTGCAACAACTATTATTGAAAGAGCTTTTTCAACAATGAACGTAATTAAAAGTCGACTACACAATCAAATGAGAGATCAATGGATGAATGATTGTTTAAAAAGATATATTTAAGACTATTGAGCATAAAAAAATCATACAGCGGTTTCAAAATATAAAAAATCGTCGAGAGCAATTGAGTAAATTAAGCTAGAAGTGAAAAGCCAAATTAAAGTTTACATTTTATATTAGATTCTATATGACAATTACATTAGCATATAGTTGCTTATTTATTTTGTCATTAATATTGATTAATTTTTTAGATTAGTTTTTTACTTTTAATCTTATCTTTTAATCTTGCCCCCCGACCTAAATTCCTGACTCCGTCACTGATTCAGAGTGTGATTTATGGATTTTTAGCTTTGACATAGAAGTTTTAAAAAACAAAAAAATAAAAATAAAAGGCATCATGGGGTATAAATATGCATATACGATTGCATGTTTGTGTGTCTCAGTATGACCATCTTAGAGCAAAGAAAATGGGATTAGTTTTTGTCATTTGTTATATTTTCATACTTCCATGTGATTTTCATAATTTTAGGATTCCATTTTCTTGATTTTAGGTGATTTTAAGGTTTTCCTTTTCAAATTAGAGTCTTGTCTATTTAGAAATATTTTTACTTAAAAATAAAGTTTTTAGGGGCCTTTAAATAGGCTTAAAATTTGATTTCAATAATTTAATATCAAAATATGGCTCTTTATTTCTGATGGATACTAGAGTTTTTTCTTGAGACTACAAGAAATTCCTTATAGATTTAATGGTTTACATCTAACTAGAATGATATCTAACACCTTTACACTTTTCATTCTGCATCAATAACCAAGAAGTAACCTGGGTTTTCTGAATCTTGCTGAATTGCAAAACCTACAATTTATGACTAGTTTAATTTTTTATTTTTTTTATCTGCAATAAAAATATATTGCAGCTATCAGCTTATTATATAACATGTATGAATATTGGAAAATCAAGGTTGTCTTCTTTCTTTATTAACAGGTATTCACTAAGCTGCCAGGTTCAAAGTCAAGTCAAACCAAGATAAGCATCATCAATGACGTTAGTGGTATCATAAAGCCAGGAAGGTAAGCTATAGCCTATATACAGAAATAATTGAAATTGAGTTCCTCACTTTGTTGGTCTGTCTTTATATCTTCTTTAAATGATATCTTTCTTGCAGGATACTTCAAAGTGGTATCATATACTGAAATTTTATTAAGTAAAGAACCTTTGTACGATTTAGAGTGGGGTATTAAGGAAACTTTGAAGACTGGTAGTGTATTGTTTAGATATGTGAGGGACATGTAATTGGCTTGTCATGCTTTGTTCATTAGAGGTTCTTATTTAGAGCAGAAAATTCACTTGGGAGAGAGATTATACTATGATTTCTTATCACCTGGTGCTATCCCATTTTTATGAAGAGATTATACTATGATTTATTTTCTCTCTCTTTCATGACAAGCTCATCGCTCTCTTCCCTTTTCCCTCTTTACCCCTTTGTTTATCTCTCACGCCTCTCATCACAGCACCTAGTTCTTCTTCGTCTTTTTCCTTAGGTCCCTTTTTTTTCTTCTTTAGTTCAAGATTCACAGGTCACTTTTTTCTTCTATCTTTTTTTTTAATTAATTTTTTTATCTTTATTCAAATATGCATTTGAAGGTTTTCAGTTGCAAGGCCTGTGAAGTGAAATTTCTTTATATTGTGGTTTTGATTTTTTTTTAGTAATATTGTTGTCTATGTTGTTCTTTGTGGTTTGGGTATTGCACGACTGAAGTAAAATTGCTAGTTGAAACTGCTGGGTTGATTCTTTTTTTTTTTTTTTTTGGGGGGGGGTGGGATGGATTTGAGTTTGTGGCATTGTTTTCTCATTGTATTTCGTTGTGAGTTCCATTGATGGTTGGTTTGGGTGTGTGAACAGCCCCTTTGCTGGGATTTCTTTGTAAAATTTGCAATTCTTTTAGAGGATTTTGCAAAAGAGAGGAAGATATGAAAAAAAAAAAAAAAAAAAAAAGAGATTGTGGCTCCTTCAATGTTACTTCAAGCCTTCAATGTTTCTGGAAAAATGAGGGAGATGGGAAGAGGAGAGAGGAAGAGAGAAAATGGTTTTTTTTTTTTTTTTTGGCTGACGTGTCAAGTTAGGATTGGCTGGCATAAAACACACCTTTTACACCAGTTCCTAACCCAATTTAATCTCTTTTATGAAATCTTCATTGATACACTACCCCTATACGTAAATTTATAATGCTTTGGAGTGGGGAATATTGTCCCTTTGCTTTGAAATACTTTCTAGAATCTGCAATACATTTTCATACTATACACTCAGAAGTTTTTTTTTTTAGTCTGTTTAAGGGCACATTAAAAATTCACTATAATTTTACAAAATTCCCAAATTATACTAGAATTCTACAATTTCACTACAATTTTTTGTTGTGTCCCTAGCTTCAATGATTTTTTTTAACAATAAAGAGAACTGAAAAATATGCTTTAATGAGGCTAGAAATGTTTACATGGCCTTACCTTTCTTGCAGGATAACTCTACTGCTTGGTCCCCCGGGTTGTGGGAAGACCACCCTTTTAAAGGCTCTATCAGGGAATCTAAACCAATCTCTCAAGGTTTCACACTCACAATAATTGCAATGCAAATAACAGAATGATCACTATAGAAAAGATCAAGAAAAGCTCAAAGCAATACCTATGTAGATCCTAACATTTTAAATTTATAATGTTAAAATAGAAAGAATTAAATAAAACACGTAAAAAGAGAAAGTAGAAATAAGAGAATCTGTTAACATAGTTCGGCTTGATGGCCTATGTCTACGGCAGAAAGACAAGTAGTCACATCTTTGCTATATTGAACTATATGTTACAATATTTAATGTAGTGTATATATAAAAATAGATTAGGCTTAGTATAGTAAGCCTAAAACGCAAAGTCCAATGCATTACAAAACCATGATAGTCTATGGTGTTATTCATCATGGCTTATGTATTTATGGTAATCTATTCTAACATCCCCATCAAAATCAAGTGTAAACGTGAAGACAACTTGAATTTGGAATATACGCTTGTGAAGGAAACCATGTCCATGAAGACCAGAGGACAACTATTATGTTCAGAGGATGGCTACACCAGTGGCCTGGAGTTGCCAACATGTTCAAGTGAGCGAAGGCATAGGTGGCTTTGTTGGAAGAACTTTCTAGCAGGGTGTGAGAAGGGTTTTCGGCTGATTTTTGGTATGCTCAGGTGGTCAAAAATACCTAGAAGGAATTCTAAAATATAGAGGAATTCTCAAAATTCTAGCTATTATACCATTTTAGAGTTGTTGGGATTGAGAGTGAGAGATAAAAAAAATAATATGGTAATTTCCTAATATCTGCTAACATATAAAACTGAAATATCAGAGTCTATATGTTAAACCGAATATAGCAAACTGAATCCTTAGCTGCTTGTGAAAATATTGTAAGATTTTGTTTTAGCCGTAGAAGAACTCTTAAATTATACCTATGTCCTTGTGTTAACAATTAAAATATGTGAAACAAATACTTTAGTGTGCAATGTAAGTGTTGTATTATGCCTCTGTCTCCTTTTCTCTAATAGATTACTGGGGAAATTTCTTACAATGGATACAAGCTAGAAGAGTTTGTTCCCCAAAAGACTTCATCCTATATTAGCCAAAATGACCTGCACATTCATGAGATGACTGTGAGGGAAATACTGGATTTTTCAGCACGTTGTCAAGGTGTTGGAAGCCGAGCAGGTAACTTTTCCTTAGAGATTCTCCTTAAAGATGATTCAGTTATAGATTCCCTATCAATTCATAACAATGATGATGATAATAATAATACTACTTGTTTTTGGCCTAATGAAGAGGTTATGGTGGAGGTCAGTGAAAGGGAGAAGGAAGCTGGAGTTGTTCCAGATCCAGACATAGACACTTACATGAAGGTAACTATTGCATCTCTAGTCTTCTTTTCCTTCATGTCTGTGAACTTATCTGTACTGCTATAGCATCATTCAAATACTGTTCTTTATATGTATGAAGGGGACATGCCGAGTGGTTTGGCTATGTGAGAAATTAATAACTAAGGTCAAAATACATCCCTTTGTTTTAATCAACAAACAAGGTCATGGGCCTTGTAACTCAATTGGCACTTCCTGGTGTTTCCAACAAAGACATCCAAGATTCAAATCCCTCCTCCCCCAACTATAAAATTAGCAAAAGGGCAAAAAAAAAAAGGAATCAAATCCCACCCAAATCCATTAGATAAATATTTTGTGAAAAAAAAAAAAAAAAAAACTTTTGATAATGTCAAAAAGTATTGATGGAATCCTTGAGGCTGAATCCCCTTACTCTGAGGAAATTCTCTGATGTACATGAAAACAATCATAGCCATAGCAAAAGACATAGCAATGTGTAAGAGTTTGATCATCTAATTCGCATCTTCAAACTAAAGATGGCTTCCTTCAAATCACCTTGAGCATGGAAGGAGATGTTAGTGTATAGACTCATTTATCATATTATCACATTTAGCACATGTTATTGGCGTATCTTATTTAGCACATGTTAGCCCTTGATTGTAACTAAAATTTATGAACATTACTTGCCCTTAATTTTAGTCCAATCAAGAGATCCTCGAAGGTAAACTTTAGCATATTTATAAATATGCTTCCTTGAACAGTACCAATAAATACAGAAATACAGAGAATGTGCAGATTATTTCAGGGTAGTTTTATTCTTTAATTTCTCTGTCTCTTTGTTTCAACATACTCCTAGTTTGCAAATTTGATAGTGCACACAATGTAATTGAACGTGTTCCTTTATTAGAAGATGTAACATTGCAATCCTAGGTTCTAAGTGTGCATTATCATGCAAGTCAAAGTAAAGCAATGTGCAGCATGGTAAAATTAGTGCAGCTATTGATTGAAGTTACAAAACTCTAATATATTTAGGTACAATAATTATTATGCAAGATCATTTAAAGCATTGTGCAACACGGTCATGTCATTCTATGATATTCTTTTGTTACTACCTCTTGATGGTATTCATAAGTTATATTTTGCTATATTAATCTTACCAATTTCTCTGACAGGCAATTTCTGTCAAAGGCCTAAAAGGAACCCTTCAAACAGATTACATATTAAAGGTCATTCTCTTTTAACTAAGCTGAAAGAAAAGCTTGTACCTTGTAATTCCTATACGGATAAATGCCTTACCAGTTTATGTCTAATGCTGCCTTTGCTTCTCAGATTCTTGCACTTGATATCTGTGCTGACACTCTAGTTGGAAATGCCATGAGGAGAGGTATCTCCGGTGGTCAGAAAAAAAGATTGACTACAGGTAGCTTGAATAATAGAATGATAGTTGTTCTGTTATTTACTAGTGTTACTGAGATAGCTAAATCCCAATTTCAGCTTACAATTTTGACCACAAGGAATTAAATTAAAATTTGTCAGGGGAGATGATTGTAGGTCCTACAAAAGCCCTGTTTATGGATGAAATAACAAATGGTTTAGACAGTTCCACTGCATTTCAAATTGTTACTTGTCTTCAGCAGATGGCGCATATCACAGATGCTACTGTACTGGTTTCACTTCTTCAGCCAGCACCAGAAACCTTTGATCTTTTTGATGACCTTATTTTAATGTCAGAAGGGAAGATTGTGTATCATGGTCCACGTGATCATGTTCTAGAATATTTTGAGGATCGGGGTTTTAGGTGTCCTGAGAGGAAAGGGATTGCTGATTTTGTCCAAGAGGTAAGTGCATAAAAGCCTTATATATATATATATATATTTTTTTTTTTTTTTTTTTCTTTTTTAAAGCTTTTGTTTCTTTAAAAGAACAACTTTGTCCTATCTTTATGCAGGTTATCTCTAGAAAAGATCAAGCACAGTACTGGTATCACATGCAAGTACCTTACAGTTATGTTTCAGTTGATATGTTCTCTAGGAAGTTCAAGGAATCTCCTTATGGAAAGAAGCTAGATGAGGAGCTCTCAGAGCCATATGATAAATCCCAAAGCCATAAGGACGCTCTTTCCTTTAGTGTGTATTCTCTTTCTAAATGGGAACTTTTTAGAGCATGTGCATCAAGGGAGCTTCTTCTCGTGAAAAGGAATTCTTTCATATATATCTTCAAAACAACTCAGGTTAGGAAATGTACTTTTGTATTAAAACCGATTCTCATTCTTCCCATTGTAGTCATGTTCTTTATTTCCTTTGTCAAAGGCCCTGCAAATCTGAAACTTGCTTTGGTCTCTTCTATCTGCAGCTTTTTGTCATTGCATGTATCACAATGACTGTATTTTTACAGACTCAGATGGATATTGATGTTCTTCATGCAAATTACTATATGGGTTCCCTGTTTTATTCTCTTAACATACTTCTTGTTGACGGACTTCCAGAGTTGGCCATGACTCTTCAAAGGCTTGAAGTATTCTACAAACAAAAAGAATTCTGTTTTTACCCAGCTTGGGCATATGCAATCCCAGCAAGTGTTTTAAAGGTTCCACTTTCATTTGTGGAATCTCTAGTTTGGACATCTCTTACTTATTATGTAATTGGATATAGTCCTGAGGCCAAAAGGTGAACTTGACATGAAAATTGTAAATTTACTTGTGCATTTCCCCGTATTTTTGGTTCATCAATTAGTTTTCTTGTTTTAAAGATTTTTATCTTTTTTTTTTTTTTAGAAATCAATATTTACTTTATCTTTCTTGTCTAGTAAAAATAAATGAAGTTAGCCTTTATATAGCTGTCCAAAATTTGGAATATAAGTTCAGAAGTAGTCTCAGTTTCTTTTTGTTATGACTAATAATTTTCTTTTTTTTCAGGTTCTTCTGCCAGTTCATTCTTCTTTTCGCGGTGCACTTATCTTCATTATCAATGTTTCGTTTCGTGGCTGCAGTCTTCCAGACTCATACTTCTGCCATGACTGCTGGTAGTTTGGCAGTATTTTTACAGTTTGTATTTGGTGGCTTCATTATCACTCAACGTAAGGTTATCATACCTCTTCTCCAATCTCATTCTAATATAACCAGTTGAGAGGATCAGCTGTGCTTTTTGTTTCAGCTTCTATGCCTGTTTGGTTGAAGTGGGGTTTCTGGGTTTCTCCCCTGACATATGGAGAAATAGGCCTTTCTTTAAATGAATTTCTTGCCCCACGATGGCAAAAGGTGAGTCTCTCATTGCATACCAAAAAATCCAGTCAATTTTGTGCTGATACAACTGCTCAAGAGCAAGGGGCAGACCTAGTGATTTTATGGCTCTTCCAAAGAGATCAACAATGAAATCCAATCAGATAAATTCCCAAATGTCCTCACTAATTATTAGTGTCTTTATTTACGTATGTTATTTTAATTTGAATCTCAAACTTTTGTCCCAACTATATAAATCTTATTTCCTGTTACAACATATAAAGTTGATGGGCCAGACCTTTCTTGGAGTGTGGAAGCTCAAATCCTTCTTCACTATCTCCATCCACCCACTTCTGCCTTTTCTAATCTTAGCCAATTTTTTGTTAGCTTATGCAAATTCAATAGATTTTCTTGTAAAATCACCTATTAATTGTAACAAATCTTAGCTGGCCTTATACACTAGCAACTAAAGTAGTGAATACTTCAATTACAACCAAACCTTGTAGACTACAGATTATGTGCTAATACTAGCTAGTATGCCACTAATTTCAGATGTGAGGCATGTGCACCAATAATCCTGCTATAAACCTTCTAATTGTCTGCCATTTCTATAATTATCTTTGCCATTAACATCCTGAGTAAATGGATGGTCTTACCTACTAAGTTTAATTTCCTTTCTTGTCTGTAGATGCTTTCCACAAACACTACAATAGGGCAAGAAATACTTAAAAGCCGAGGGTTAAACTTTGACGGATATCTTTATTGGATATCACTGGGTGCCCTATTTGGATTCACAATAGTATTCAACATTGGATACATCTTGGCCTTAAGCTTCTTGAAGTGTAAGTTTGTCTTAATTTTTATTATATTTTAACTTAAACAGCAATGAAGCAATAGCTAGATGTTGATTCATCCTCATTTAATAAACATTCAGCTCCTGGATCATCTCGTGCTATTATCTCACATGAAAAGCTTTCTGAAATACGAGGAAGTGAATATTCACATGATGGTACCCATCAGGACAAAAAGTCTAGAAATTCTCCTCCACTGACTAGTATTGAACCAAAGAAAGGTTTTATCAATTTTATTGTTCTTCTGCTTATTCTTCAAATCATTACCTCTCCACAGACTAGTATTGAACCAAATTAAGGTTTCACAATATTTCTCCAGTGTTTTAATGAGTTTCCTGTCTTAATTAACAGGTAGGATGGTCTTACCTTTTACACCCTTAACAGTAGCATTTCAAGATGTGCAGTACTATGTTGACACCCCCTTGGTATCACAATTAACTTCGTATAAGTTTCTAGTGGTTGCTATAATGATAGCTGTGCACTATTATGTTAATTCCTGTCTTTATCTTTTCTTTTTGGCTCCCAGGAAATGAGAGAAAATGGATTCACCAACAAAAAACTCCAAATTCTTTCTGATATTATGGGTGCATTGAGGCCTGGCGTTCTTACAGCATTGATGGGTGTCAGTGGAGCTGGGAAAACAACTCTTCTGGATGTCCTAGCAGGAAGAAAGACCAGTGGCTATATTGAAGGGCAAATAAAGATTGGAGGTTATCCCAAGGTCCAAGAAACATTTGCTAGGGTGTCAGGTTATTGTGAACAAACAGATATACATTCTCCCCAAATCACAGTTGAAGAATCAGTGATATTTTCTGCTTGGCTACGACTGTCTCCTCAGATAGACGCAAAAACTAAAGCTGTAAGTTCTCCAGGCACTGACATCAATCAAAGATGTGGTTTTATATTCTTCATTGAGATAATAATTTGTCAGATCTGCTATGGCATGTCATGCAGGAATTTGTAAATGAAGTCCTGGAGACCATTGAGCTTGATGGAATAAAGGATGCTTTAGTAGGCATACCTGGCGTTACTGGTCTATCAAATGAGCAGCGCAAGCGGCTTACAATAGCTGTGGAGCTTGTTGCAAACCCCTCTATTATCTTCATGGATGAACCAACAACTGGATTGGATGCAAGAGCAGCTGCAATTGTCATGCGAGCTGTGAAGAATGCAGCTGATACAGGAAGAACAATTGTTTGTACCATCCACCAACCAAGTATTGACATATTTGAAGCATTTGATGAGGTAAAAAAAATACTATTTTTTGAACATTTTAAAATTAAAATTGTAAATAAAATTTACTTTTGAAAACGAGAAGTGGTGCTCCATTGCTTCTAGGAGTGCTATTAATCTTAGGAATAAATGCATAAGTACTGGAGAGCTAAATAAAGGCCTAAGAGGTTTTACTTTTGGCTACAATGGAGAAAATAATGCACTCCATTGTGGAGCAACCAGATTATAATTATATAAGCTCCATTCCAACCTGCTACCCAAAAAGAGAATATGAGACCTAGTGTCAGATAGTATTGTATCTTGAAGAGTTACTTATCTGATGCTTCTCTTGCTTTTGCAGTTAATTCTTCTAAAAACTGGTGGACACTTGATTTACTCTGGACAACTAGGAGAGCATTCAAGTAGCGTTATAGAATATTTTGAGGTCTGTTTCCTGTAACAATATATTTATCCTCTGCATTTTCCTCTTTCATCTTCTTTTAGTAATACTATTTTCTTCAACTAGTTAAGTGGATAAATCTTCTTGTTACTCAACTTATATTCTGACAGAGTATTCCTCAAGTTCCAAAGATTAGAAATAATTACAATCCGGCAGCATGGATGTTAGACGTCAGTTCTACATCTGCAGAAGCAAAACTTGGCATAGATTTTGCTCTGAAGTACAGAGAATCTGCTTTATATGAGTGAGTTGCTGAGTTCAATTACGAATGTCATTGGTTTTGATGTCACATAATGTCAAATAATGTGTTTCTATTTCAAAAGTAACTTTGATGATGCTGAATTCTATCATACTTATTCCTAATGTTGGATAATAAGATCAAAAGAAGCAAACAATTTGCTAGGCTTCTGTTCTGAAAAGCATTGGGTGGCCCAGTATTATATTTTTCCTTCGTTATGCCACCTCAATGGGAACAAACTCAATTATTGGGATCTAAAAGTATATGGCATAAAATAGAAAATATAACAGTCTGTTGTGAGAAAGATCAGGGTTTAGAACGGACATGTTGTATTTGTATTACACGGATCTCTCTCTTTCCAAAATCTCGAGTTATTAGAATATGCAATCTGTTATGGTGGTTTTTCTATGTCAGAGTTGTAGCCATATGATGACCAGATTGCAGGTGAATTTAGTGTAAACTATTCCTAACAAGCTTTTTGCTGAATTCCAAGTAGAAACTTTGCCTTGGTTTGATTATGTTGAGCCAAATCAATGTGTGTGAGATATCAGTAAAAAATCTTTATTTGATTTACAACTTTCTACTCTGGCCATGCAGAGCATTTCAAACTCAACTTATTCATTCACTTAATTAGCGTTCAATTGTAATGGAGCCTAGAAAGCTCTCTCTCTCTGTCTCTCTCTCTCTATGTTTATGTGTATGTGTCTAGATGTAGGTTAGAAGGTATCAAGATTGTGCTAATCTCTCTTAAAGCCACCTATTGTGTCGGTGTGGAGTAAAATAGTGTCCTTAAGATGAATTATCTACATTTGACATGTATTGGCATTTTTAAAACTTTGAATGTGACTCCTATTATTATCCCATTTGCAGAAAAAACAAGGAGCTTGTAAGGCAGTTGAGTAGTCCACCTCCTGGTTCAAGAGATCTGTATTTTCCTACCCTCTTTTCACAAAATGGTTGGGGACAATTCAAATCTTGCCTATGGAAACAGCATTTGGCTTATTGGAGGAGTCCTGCATACAACTTGATGCGTATCGTATTTGCACTTATATCAGCTTTAATTTTTGGGGTACTATATTGGAACCAAGGAAAAAAAATGTAAGTTTTAATATGTTTAAGTTTTCCACTCTTTTTAGAAAAATGTTTACAGCATGAGATAACTACTAGTAATAGTGACTTTGGACAAATCAAATTTGTAGTGTGAGACTACAATGAGAGTGCCACTTATGAAGTTTGTTAAACGTGATTCTTACAATTGTAGATCTTCACTTTGCTTAAGATAGATTACATCTGTAAGATATATAAATTTCTCCGCATATTTCTCCACATGATAAAAGACTTGACTATTATTTTACTTACAGAAATAACCAGCAGAATGTATTCAATATATTTGGGGCAATGTACTCAGCTGTGATCTTCTTGGGCATAAGTAACTGCACAAAAGTCCTACCATATGTTGCTACAGAGCGAACTGTTATGTATCGGGAAAAATTTGCAGGGATGTACTCTTCATGGGCTTATTCACTTGCACAGGTATAATTTTTTTGAAACTGATTGAATTTAGTGTAGATTTGATTTCAAGATATTATTTGTAGACTAAAATGAAGTCAATTTTATATGTGATGAATCTTGCTAGATCTTTGACAGTGACAACATGAATACCCAGTGGAATATGGGGCTGTTTAACAAACATGTTCATGAGAAATTTATGACCTCTTTGCTGTATATGTTCTACTGGTTAATGCCACTTGTGTAGGATACTATCACCATTGATCCAAAAAAGGAGGGGGAGAGAGAGAGAGAGTTAAGATATTGATAGGGCCACTTGTTTTTCCTTTCTTTCAACTTATAAAGTGATGGATAATAATTTTGTAGGTGATAGTGGAAGTTCCCTATCTCTTCATTGAAACTGTCATATTCGTGGTGATCATATATCCAATGATTGGATATTATGGGTCAGCTTATAAGGTTTCCTGGTACTTCTATGTCACATTTTGTTCCTTGCTGTACTACAATTATCTTGGAATGCTACTTGTTTCATTCACACCAAACTACATGGTAGCTACAATTTTGTCTTCGGGATTCTACACAACATTCAACCTTTTTGCTGGTTTTTTGATTCCTGAACCGGTAAGGTTGCCAAACTCTGTCTCCATTCAGGCCATAGTGTATGCGTGATTGTGAAAACTTATGAATATATAGTTGAACTGATTATGTTGTACTACTCTTGCAGCAAATTCCAAAATGGTGGATCTGGTTGTATTATCTAACTCCTACATCTTGGTCGCTAAATGGATTGCTTAATTCACAGTATGGAGATATAAATAAAGACATCATGGTATTTGGAGAAACCAAAACTGTTGTGGCCTTCTTAAAAGATTACTTTGGGTTTCACCATGATCAATTACCTCTTGTGGCGATTGTTCTCATTGCCTTCCCCCTTGTTTTTGCTTCCTTGTTTGCATATTTTATAGCACGGTTAAACTTTCAGCGTAGGTAAATTTTTTATTGTTCCTGTGGAGGATGGAGACGTACACTGTCAACAATCCTTCTTGTAACTAATGTGCTGATCATTTAAGTAATCAATGATGCTATGTAAATTTGTTGTGTTTTTTTAAGTGTAATTGAACAAGTTAAACTTATGTTTGTATGAGATTTATACATTAGAAGCTATCAAGCTTTGTTAAATCAAGAATTTACAACTTGCACTGTGTATGAATTGCCTTGCCAAGATGTTGCACCTATACAAACTGTGTTTCGGTGGAATTGCAACTTGTTTACTATGATTTTAAACTCAGATAACCACAATAAAATTATGTTGAGCAATTTTTATAGTAGTAATATACAGATTCGTAATGATAATTACAGAATTATAGTGTTCCACACTTCCACATCTTAAATAATATGAAAAACTAACAGAAAAGCACCTAATAAAAAAAAAGGAGAACAATAAATAGTTACCTATGGAGGTCATATGTAGTACCAAAACCCAACATTCGGCACAGATTATGCCTGGTCTCAACCATTGTCATGGTCATTGCTATCAACCATGAAAGGCGTGTTTTGGTAGTAATTTCTCCACCTTGAGTAAAATGTCTCCACAAAGATTGACTATAAATTAGTCAGGAAATTAATCTAACTACCAAATTAGGTGAACAACCCCTCTCAACCATCACATTAAATTCTTTTGACTGCATCATCCGTTTTGTTTTGCAAACAGTATCCATCAATCAAAGAACTGTAAATAACAGTGTTAGGCTCAATGCCTCTTTGAATCATCACATCAAAAACTTCTTTTGCCTCTGTCAGCTTCCCTTCTTTGCAAAGTGCGTCCACCAATATGTTGAAGGTATGCACATTTGGCATGACCTTCCTTTGCACCATCCCACTCAACAAAGTAGTAGCCTCCCTCCACCGGCCAAAATTGCACAGGCCTTGAAATAAGCACGTATAAGTTATAATGTTTGGTTGAATGCCTTTACTCCTCATTTTAGATAAAAGGTTCAAAACTTCAGTTACCAATTTGTCCTTACATAAATTGTCAATGATTGTGCCATACAGCACCACATTAGCTTTAAACTTCCCCTCTTCCATCTTCCTAAGCAATCTAATAGTCATATCAGTCTTACCAATCTTACACAGAGTATTTAGTATCGTTCCACAAGTAACTGCATCCGGTTCATGCCCATTCTTCTCCATTTCTTCTACCAGCCTCACAACTCTAGCAATTTTACCTTGAAGACAGCCCTTTGACAAGAGTGTTTAGAGTTATATGGTTTGGCTGATAACCAAGTTTGGAAATCGTTGCTAAGACCCGAATCGTTTCTAATTCTTTGCCTTTCTTTCATCCATACGTTTCCTTTTTCTTTTCTTTTTTTTCTCTAGCATTTTGTCCACCACACACGTATACCATTAGTACATCCTCTCATTTTTCTTTTTCTTTACTTCCACTTGATTCCAGAAGCTCCTCACTCTTTCTTTTTCTTTTTTTCTTTACTTCCACTTGATTCCAGAAGCTCTCTGGCTCTCTCATTTTCTTCTCTCTCTCTCTCTCTCTCTCTTTTTCTTTTTTTACTTGATTTCATAAATTCTTTAGCTCTCTCTGTCATACTTGATTCCATAATCTTGCTTGCCTTTTGGTATCATTATCTTCAAAGTTCAAACACACACACAGACATGCATAGAGAGAGGAGAAATCATCTTTGCTCCACCACACCGCCACCGTTGCTCCTCCTCCTCACTGCGAAGTGCATGCAACTAGGGGTCATATCAGCTTCTTTTTTTTTTTTTTTCTTGATCATTTATTGTTGTTCTAATTTTTTTTTTTTTTTTCTGTTCTTGATATGTTGTTGTTGTTGTTTTGATTTTAGATTTGTTGTTTAAATTATATCAGTTTTGTGAGAGCAAGAATTTTTTTGCTTTTATTGTTGTGGTTTGATTAATTTTAAGATTATGTTTTTGAGTTTGTATTTTGATTATGCTTGAGATGAGATGCGTGAGAGTGAGCTTCAGGGCAAAGGGAGAGCAGAGAGATGAGATGAAAGGTGTGAGAGTGAGCTTCAGGTGTGAGAACTGAAGACTTTTATCAAGGGCTTAAGTGAAGCATTTTATCAAATAGGTCTAAGGCATGATCAAGATTTCTAAAGCTTCCAGATTTGCACTCAGCTCTCACATATTCCAACAACCCATTTGGGCTTTCCACATTTTCTCTACTAGTAAGAGTAGAATTATAATAATAAGAATGAAATGGAAGGCGTACCGTAATTTTCACGCGATTGCATATAAAAAGAAGAGAGCTTGTTGATTTAGCAGAAAACCCCATTTCCTGAACATGAAGAAGAAGCAAATTTGACAAATATTATGTTTTGTGGTGGTAGATCTAGCTAAAAATTCGGGTCGGGTTTCAGTGGAGCTTATGAGCTTCAATGGAGAAGCAGTGGTAGATCGTAGAGGAGAGAGAGAGAGAGAGATGCAGTGGCAGAATACGCTGTTCCATAAAAGGTGGGTTTTCTTTTCTTTTTTTCCTTACTTTATAGTTTTTAAGGTTTTTTCTTCTGATAAAGGAAACAAATTTATATGAAATTTCTTGACATAATTATATAAAATTTTTAAGTATATGAGTTTGGATTATCATGATAATCTCTTTTAAGAGAATGAAGCACTTGAATAATTTATGTGTGTATTTATGTAAAAAAAATTTTTAAATAAATTATTTAAACGATCCATTCTCATATATATATATATATATATATATATATATATATATATATATATATATTTGCTTAAATGTATAATTAGCTTTATACAATTCATTTAAAAGTAACTATATATATTAAAACAAACGAATAATTGCCTAAAGATTACATTTGTATATTCATAACTTTTATATTTAGAAAAACTTACACTTAAATTTAATGATACCAAAATAAACTGAAATGCTATATTAATATGGCTCAACATGTTTCTTAAAAAAAAAAAAAAGGCTCAATAAAGGTGTAACAATAATATATGTTATGTTTAAAATTTTAAATATTAAGAGTTTGAGATTTATATATATTTTTAATAAATTTGGATTTAGAATTGGTGTTTTTCAACCTAAACATATCTTCTCATACACAAAAATGGATCAAAGTGGACCAAAATGGATCAAAATGGACCGAAATAGTCCAAATAAACTGAATTAGACCAAATGGATCAAAGTGGACCAAATAAAAAGAATGGGAACGAATGGACTGAACAGGACCATAGGGGACCCAATTGGACCGAAGTAGACAGAATGACCAAAGTGAACATAAAAGGACCAATATGGTCTGAATAGGACCAAAGTGGACAAAATGACCTGAACAAAATTGAAGTAGACTAAAGTGAACAGAATGGATCAAATAGGACGAAAGTAAACCAAAGTGAACAGAATGGACCGAATAGGACCAAAGTGGATAGAATAGATTGAATAGAACCATTATGGACCAAATAGGACCAAAGTGGATAGAATGGTCCGAAGTTGATAGAGTAGGACCAATAAAGACCAAATAGGATCAAAGTGGACTGAATAAGACCGAATGGACCGAATAAAATCTTGTGGACTGAATAGGACCAAATTGGATTGAAGAGGATATAATGGACTGAATAAAACATTTGAATATCTATCATTTTTATTACATTTTTAGGGCTCATATTTCTAATTTCTAATGCCTATATTCTTTGTATTTTTTTAACTCAAAACTAAAGATTTTAGCCCAAATATATATAATAAAATTTAATGCTTTCAACCCAAAAATTAGGGAAAAAATTGAATTTTGAGCTTAACTTGGAAATGCAACCAACAAAAAATGAATCAATTTAAGGCCCAATTAGTATAAAATAAACTGAAGGAGACCGAAATTGACCGAATTGGACCAAGTGGACCAAATAGGACCAAAATAGACCAAATGGGACCGAAGTAGTCCTAACTAGACCAAATAGAAATTGTTTAATTTTTAGGGAGAACAAATTATTTTCAAAAAATTTAAGAGAAAAAATTATAAAATATAATATTAAACAAAATAATTATTTATTCTTGCGTATTGCATGCATGAGTCTACAATTAGCTAAAACTAAAAATTAAGAAAGGAAATTATAATTGTTAAATTAATAATGGCATTCACAAACAATACCCTCCCCAGAACCTTTCAAAAATGCAAAAAGTCTAGTCATTTCTAGATAGAGGAACCAATTAACATGTCCAACAAAGAGAGGCATCCACCAAAAACACACTTTGGTAAATTCCTAAGCTGAGTACATGAATTCAAAGAGAATGTGGAGTCTAGTTACCAAAAGAATTTGAATGAGTAAGGAGTTTATATATATATATATATATATATATATATATATATATAAAGTATTAAATAAATAAGAAACAGATAGAAAATTCAAGTCATTTCTAATAAGAAGAAATGACTTGAGAAAGGCATCCAATGAAGAGAGGCATCCACTAAAATTGAGTACATGGGTTCAAAGAGAAGGTGGAGTTAATTTGGCTATCAAAGGAATTTGAAGGAGTTGAATCGAATATAAAAAAAATTTACAAAATAAATAGGGAATAGAAAAAATGTATTAACATAATTTAGCCAAACAAGCTATATATAGCATTATATTAACCTATTATAACTCCCATTCCCATAAAGGTACATATCCAGTAATTATTTACTTGGGTAGAAACTTTTCCTCAACATTGATTAGTCAAAAGAAGACCATAAAAATATTAAGGAAAAAATAATAAATCTATAAACAAAATTTAGCCGAACAAACCATATATAATAGGATTTTATTAACTTATTATAAGCTCACAAAGATACACATAACTGTGATTTATTTGAGCAGACACTCTCCTTAGCATTGATTATTTATGAGGGGAGTCTTGCAACCTTACAAAAAGCAAGAACTACGTGTCGCATGATACAGTTTCGACACAGTTACACATTAGATTTTTCATCTAAGCTATAGCCCTCCACTGAGAAGAAGATCTAGAGGGTCTTAGTAGAGTGTTCCCTTGTTGCTCCATATTAACTTTCAGCTCTGAAACTTCTTCTTGGCGGAGTTGGAAAGCGTTGGCTAGTACGTCCGCTGGAATGGCCCTGAGGACAGAGGTTCGTCCTGCAAGAGGAGAAATCTGGGCCCTGTCGTTTGTCTTGAAGGCCACCCACTCGAAGCCCTCACTACTAGCCCGTTTCACCACTGCAAAGTTTTGTGGCACGGTTAAGATCTGTTCTTGTCGAAGCTCATCATCAAACACAGTTTGACCAAAGTCGTCAACCACTTGAACCTGGGCACGACCCCTTAATACATAGATCACGCTATGTGCATTCCGGTTCCAATGGGGAGCATAAATAGCATCCTGCATATATATTTGTTAATTTCTTTTTTCAATTTCATTTTGTCCGTAATGAAGTAGTACTCATACTGCTCTAAATTAATTAAATCTTAATATCAAAAAAGGAAAATATATTTGTTAAGTTAATCATAGCATCCGTAAGCATTAAAACACTAGCATTAAATGTGTTAAATACTAAATATTTAACATTTAATATACCAAACAACGTAAAAATTATCGTGTCAAATGCCAAATAAATTTGGCATTTGACAACTAAAGTGATGTTCTAAATACAGAAATGTTTAAAATATAGAAGGGTACTATGTGATATTCTATAAATATTTGAGCATTTTTTTTATTTAAAATTTCTATCTCTTCTATGAAAATTGTGGACTATGCAAACTTTCTCTCTCTTTTTTTACCATTGGGAACAAAAATATAAGAATTAAATAAGAATTAAAATGAATAATGAAATAATATTTAAATAAAATGGTAAAAAAATAAAAAATGTGAAATTATATCATGTATTAAAATAGGTAAAATATCTTCGGTCAATATATATATATATATATATATATATTTTAACAGCTGATACTAATGCTCTTACCCTCTGTAGCCTTCCAAACTCAGCACTGAGTTGGAGCCAGCGGAGGACTGGGAGATTGTGGCTGTTAAGGGTACTGATTCGACCGGCATGGGGGTTGTAAATATCGGCTCGTGAAGGGTCGTGAATGTTCTCCCTGAGCCTTAAGGTGCATAGAGTCTCCTCAATGCCATTGTAACCTCCACCTCCACGTCCACCTCGTTGGCTTTCACGTCGTTCCCTCTCTTGCTCTCGCTCTTCTTCTCTCTCTTGTCGTCGTCTCTCCTCTTGCTCGCGCTCCTCGCGTCCACGTCCATGTCCACCTCGGCGGCTCTCACTTTGTTCCCTCTCATCTTCTCTCTCCTGCTCTCTCTCTTGTCTTTCCAATCGCTCGCGCTCCTCACGTGACCTTGGTGGCCTGGCCACTTGAAGCCTACCTTTCACTTTCACTATGTTGCTCCTGTCTTCTTTTAAGCCTTGAAGGTTTCTAATGGTGTCCTCGTTCACGTTGAAAACTTCAGCCAAATCCTTAGCACGGAAGCCACTGAAGAGATTGTTGCCTTGTCCCTGTTTCTGACCATGCCTGCCACCCTCGCGACGGCCTTGGCCTTGTTCTTGCTGGTGGCGTTGCGATCCTCGCGGGCTTCGACCTTGTTGCTGAAATTCTTCTTCTGGGTTTCCGGCAAGGTAGAAGTGCTACATATGTATATATATACACAAAGCCAACCATGATATGCATAGTCAGTTTTATACAGTTGGGTTGTTATTATTAGTTGGAATTAATATTTGGATTTCTTATCAGTTCTTACTCTAGGATTCTGATCAAGCTGGTTGGCTTGGTTGTTAATGTCAAGGAGAGAGAGTGCGACAACCTCGGACTCGCCATCATTGTACAGCCAATGGGTTACTCCGGCTGGCAATGCTATGATGTCACCCTGTCGGAAGCTTCGGATCTTCTGGTGCTGGTCTCGATCCTGGGACGTACGATCCTGTCCTTGCTGCTGTTCTTGAGATTCTTGGTATGTGTTGGGGCAGCCGGGAAATACAGCACCAAAGATACCATAACCTGTTTTGCATTACACAAATTAATTTATAGTTTTAATTTAAATTCAGTGTTGCTTAGACTTTTTTTTTTTTTTCTTTTTGAATATAACTATTTAGAGCACTCAGTGTTTGTATTAATAGAAAAAAGTAATATATTTTAGCCACAAAACCTAAAATTCACCCACCGATCTATGTAAAGTTATATAAAAATATGTAAAGTACATGGTTTTTAGTGTAATTTAGACTGACAATAGTGTTTTGCAGGTAGTGTTTTAATCTTTCTAATCCTTTGTACCAATGAGATGAAGTAGGATGATTATTGTGTATAAAAAAAGATAAATAAAAAAATAAAATAAAAAATTAATATTTTAATTAAATATAGTATAATTCTAGGAGAATGTTTTGAAATATGGATATAAAAAAAAAATTAAAAAAAAAAGGTTATTACGTCAGAAATTGCATGAGCTCTCTTATGTTTGTATATATACCTCTCTGAATGTACATGAGTTGAGGAGCATTGGTATACTGAGGCAAGAGAAGGCCATTAGGCTCAATGGTACGGCGAACGACGGCGACTCCGACACACTGGAATTGATCGTCGTTGGGATCCCAAGACTCGATCACACCGGCTTCCGCCTCGATGCGGTTGTTGGGTTCAAGGGCATCAAGACTGTCCAGTTGGCACTGGTTGAACCCTTGTTGTTGCTGCCACTGTCTATGAGCTAGGCATCCGTTGATGAAGAGCACAAGAAAGCACAGAGAAGTATAGAGCAAGATAGGCTTAGCCATGGTTGGTTTTTTGTGAGGTCGTAGTTTAGTAGTGAAGCGGCAACTCGAAGATGCTGGTATTTATAGGAGAGAAATGTTGGTAAGAGACAGACACGTATGTATGACATGCAAATATGCAATGCCATTCCTCACTTTGCATGGCTTATCAACCCCTTCTGTTTTACACCTCAATATGCTTGTTAGGGCAGGTGTCTCTGGCTGCATCAGAGAAAGAGACAAACACTTGTTCTCTCTCTCTCTCTCTCTCTCTCTCTCTCTCTCTCTCTCTCTCTCTCTCTCTCTCTCTCTCTCTCTCTCTCTCTCTCTCTCTCTCTCTCTCTCTCTCTCTCTCTCTCTCTCTCTCTCTCTCTCTCTCTGTGCGACTGTGCAGTGAGTGCTGAGAACAAAGATTAATATTCAGTGACATTAGTGAGTAGTCCCACGTATATATTATTTCACAATATTTTTGCTACAATTTTGATATGGTAGATTACAATTTTGATATGGCAAATTATAAATAGGTAACCATCAATTAAATATGGATTCATCATTTTTCTTCCACCATTTACACTCAACCACGTCACAATTTTGGTAAGAAGAAGTGAAAAATTTTGTAGTGCTAGAGTTTTTCGTGCCAATAGTGATCATTAGCTTCTACTATTTTATTTTATATTAAGTTATTCTATGTTTTTTTTTTTTTTTCTATATATTCAATTTTGCCATTAGTGATTTGCCTGTTTATGTTCGGTGCATTCCCCAACAGTATACTCATTACAAGGAGTTATTTTTTAAATTGTTGGGGGGTTTTTATATGACAGTGCACTTTATTCAATTTATTGTTTACATTTTCGTCAAAGAATATTTTTGAGGCTCATTTTTGCGAATTCATATCCAAAAGCCCATGAGGAAGAAAGCCCAATAAAAATCGAAGCCCAAAGGTCCACCAAGAAGACCAAAAAGCAAGAAAGGTTCAAAGAAGGAATATAGATCTGCCGCAGATCTACGACAAATTACAAATTTGCAGTAGAATACAGATCTGCCATACAGTTCTTCAGCAGAATGGCTTCAACGGATAAAGACAAATTGAGCTCTAGACCCTTTGATCCAGTCAACATTTTTTGGCCCACAAAGGCCCAAATCCTTTTGTATAAAAAGATAGGCATGAAAGTTAATATGAAGAAGCACAATGAAAAGAAACAAGGAACAGCAAGAAGTGTTAGCAGTAGGAATCACGTGAAGGAAAGAAAAGCCAAACCAAAGGAAAATGACAAACACAGCAGGAAACGCATAAGAAATGAGACAGAGACACATAGCAGAACAAAACAAAACTAATCTGCTATGGCAGAAACAACGTCGGAACGAAAGAAGACAAAAATAAAAGACAGTGGAGCAAGCATAGAAAGACCGGAGCACCACCAACCTATACCCAGCCAATACAAGGGAGGTGGGCTCACGGTCAAGGGGATTCAAGGAATGTGGTTTTGTAGTGGGGGGAAAAGGGGGTCTATATTTAGTTTCCTACTATGACTTTTTTTGGGAATATACCTTGCTGAGATGGTATCTTACCCAAAAGAAGTAATAGATGGTTGAGACCATCTAATGCATGCCATAGAGTTAGGTAGTGAGATAGCCCAATCCTTATCCATTTGAACCTAGAGGTAGAGGTATACAGCAGGAACAAACAAAATGGAATTTTGTCGTGAAATGAGTAATGGTGCAGTTGACGTATTCTGAGTAATGGCAGTGGTCGAGGCAACCAATGGGTTGGTGGATAGTCCTAAAGGGATGCCCACAACAAACTAAAAACAATTGGTGAAGCCCTAGGGGTAAAAGGGAGAAATCACATTGAATCAATTCGCTATAAAAGGAAGAGGTAACCATGGCAGAAAGGCAGGATCGGATAGGGGGGAGGCACCTAAGGGAGGCACTTAGAAAGAGAGAGTCACCCAGAGAGAAGGACCCAAGAAAAGAAAATGTCAAATGGGGGACAATCCACAGCAAGAGAGTAGTAAGAAACTAAAAGTAAAAAAAGGAACGGAGTGAAAGAAAGAAAGTGGTAAAAAGAAGAGAGAAAATACGGTAGGAATAGGGGCATGCATCAATAGACCATCTTTTCCCTCCCTCTTAGCAAACCCACTCTTTGATGTTCTCCAAAATAATAGCTAGTAGCCATTTAGGCCTATTCTCCAAAATGCAAAACTTTGATGGCAAAATCCTATGACAAGGTTATTCAAGTTGGGGTTTGGGTTCTTTCTTGGTTTACTTATCCTATGGGAAGATTCCACACTTGATTTTGATTGCAAATATATTTGATTTCTCTCATTATAAATTATATTTGCTGTATTTAGTCATTCTGCTGTAGCACATTTTTATCACGTTTGCTGCATCAGTTGTCCTACTGTGATATCTTTACTTGCTGTACTAGTTATTCTGTTGTAGCACCTTTTTTTATTATATTTACCGTGGTAGCTATTATACTAACTAAACCTTTTCTGCTGAAGCTTTCTTCTTTACTTGTTATTACGTGTTTTACTTTTGACACAAACTAACCATTATCCTACCATAAGTATATATATACATATAGCTTGTTTCTCATTTTCTACAAAATATATTTTATAGATGTATATGAGTAAGGAGTTTAACCGCTTATAAAAAAAGTTACGAAATAAATAAGAAACAGATAGAAAATTCAAGTCATTTCTAATAAGAAGAAACGATTAATCCAATGAAGATAGGCATCCACTAAAATTAAGTACATGAGTTTAAAGAGAAGGTGGAGTTAATTTGGTTATCAAATTAATTTGAACGAGTAAGAAGGAGTTGAATAGTATATAAACAAAATTTACTAAATAAATAGGGAATAGAAAAAATGTATTAACATAATTTAGCCAAAAAAGCTATATATAGGGTTATATTAACCTATTATAACACCCATAAAGGTACGTATCACGTAGTTATTTACTTGGGTAGAAACTTTTTCTCAACATTGATTAGTCAAAAGAAGACCATAAAAATAAGACCCAAAAAAATAATAAATCTATAAACAAAATTCAGCCGAACGAACCATAGATAGGATTTTATTAACTTATTATAAGCTCACAATGATACACATAGCAGTGATTTATTTGAGTAGACACTCTTCTTTGCATTGATTATTTATGAGAAGAGTCTTGCAACCTTACAAAAAGCAAGAACTACGTGCCGCATGATACAGTTTCGACACAGTTACACATTAGATTTTTCATCTAAGCTATAGCCCTCCACTGAGAAGAAGATCTAGAGGGTCTTAGTAGAGTGTTCCCTTGTTGCTCCATATTAACTTTCAGCTCTGAAACTTCTTCTTGGCGGAGTTGGAAAGCGTTGGCTAGTACGTCCGCTGGAATGGCCCTGAGGACAGAGGCTCGTCCTGCAAGAGGAGAAATCTGGGCCCTGTCGTTTGTCTTGAAGGCCACCCACTCGAAGCCCTCACTACTAGCCCGTTTCAGCACTGCAAAGTTTTGTGGCACGGTTAAGATCTGTTCTTGTCGAAGCTCATCATCAAACACAGTTTGACCAAAGTCGTCAACCACTTGAACCTGGGCTCGACCCCTTAATACATAGATCACGCTATGTGCATTCCGGTTCCAATGGGGAGCATAAATAGCATCCTGCATATATATGTTAATTTCTTTTTTCAATTTCTTTTTTTTTGTAATGGAGTATTACTCATATTGCTTTAAATTAATTAAATCTTAATATCAAAAAAGGAAAATATATTTGTTAAGTTAATCATAGGATTGACAAACATTAGAGCACTAGTATTAAGTGTGTTAAATGCTAAATATTTAACATCTAATACAACAAACATAAAAAAAAAATCACGGTGTGTCAAATGCCTAAAGTGATGTTCTAAATATAGAAATGTTTAAAATATAGAAAGGTACTATGAGATAGGCTATAAATATTTGTGCATTTTTTTATTCACAATTTCTCCCTCTTCTATGAAAATTGGGGACTATGCAAACTTTATTTCTCTTCTCTTACCATTGGGAAAAAATAATAATAATAATAATAAAATAAGAATTAAAATGAATAATAAAATAATATTTAAATAAATTGGTAAAAAAATATAAAATGTGACGTAGAATATATTGTAAAATAGTGTATTAAAATAAATAAAATAATTTTTTAATATATCAAAATAAATCATCATTTTTATGAGAAATGAAAAAAATTATCAAAATATTAATTTTTTTTTCAATAAAAACTTTCTTTAATTGGATTCAAAATCAATTTCCTAAAAATACTTGTTAGCAATTCGTTGTCATAATAACTTTTTTTCTCTATTTTTTTAACAATGGATGCTAATGCTCTTACCCTCTGTAGCCTTCCAAACTCAGCACTGAGTTGGAGCCAGCGGAGGACTGGGAGATTGTGACTGTTAAGGGTACTGATTCGACCGGCATGGGGGTTGTAAATATCGGCTCGTGAAGGGTCGTGAATGTTCTCCCTGAGCCTTAAGGTGCATAGAGTCTCCTCAATGCCATTGTAACCTCCACGTCCACCTCGTTGGCTTTCACGTCTTTCCCTCTCTTGCTCTCGCTCTTCTTCTCTCTCTTTTTGTCTCTCCTCTTGCTCGCGCTCCTCGCGTCCACGTCCATGTCCACCTCGGCGGCTCTCACTTTGTTCCCTCTCATCTTCTCTCTCCTGCTCTCTCTCTTGTCTTTCCAATCGCTCGCGCTCCTCACGTGACCTTGGTGGCCTGGCCACTTGAAGCCTACCCTTCACTCTCACTATGTTGCTCCTGTCTTCTTTTAAGCCTTGAAGGTTTCTAATGGTGTCCTCATTCACGTTGAAAACTTCAGCCAAATCCTTAGCACGGAAGCCACTGAAGAGATTGTTGCCCTGTCCCTGTTGCTGACCATGCCTGCCACCCTCGCGACGGCCTTGGCCTTGTTCTTGCTGGTGGCGTTGTGAACCTCGCGGGCTTCGACCTTGTTGCTGAAATTCATCTTCTGGGTTTCCGGCAAGGTAAAAGTGCTACATTTGTATATATATATATACACAAAGCCAACCATGATATGCATAGTCAGTTTTATACAGTTGGATTGTTATTATTAATTGGAATTAATATTTGGATTTCTTATCAGTTCTTACTCTAGGATTCTGATCAAGCTGGTTGGCTTGGTTGTTAATGTCAAGGAGAGAGAGTGCGACAACCTCGGACTCGCCATCATTGTACAGCCAATGGGTTACTCCGGCTGGCAATGCTATGATGTCACCCTGTCGGAAGTTTCGGATCTTCTGGTGCTGGTCTCGCTCCTGGGACCTACGATCCTGTCCTTGCTGCTGTTCTTGAGATTCTTGGTATGTGTTGGGGCAGCCGGGAAATACAGCACCAAAGATACCATAACCTGTTTTACATTACACAAATTAATTTACAGTTTGCACATGCACATGCACATGCATGTTCACAGAACCATTTTTAATTTAAATTCAGTGTTGCCTAGACCTTTTTTTTTTTTTTTTTTGAATATAACTATTTAGAGCACTCAGTGTTTGTATTAATAGAAAAAAGCAATATATTTTAGCCACAAAACCTAAAATTCACCTACCCATCTATGGAAAGTTATATAAAAATATGTAAAGTACATGGTTTTTAGTGTAATTTAGACTGACAATAGTGTTTTGCAGGTAGTTTTTTAATCTTTCTAATCCTTTGTACTAATGAGAAAAAGTAGGACGATTATTGTGTATAAAAAAAAGATAAATAAAAAAATAAAATAAAAAATTAATATTTTAATTAAATATGGTATAAATTAAATAGATAATCCTAGGAGAATGTTTTGAAATATGGATATAAAAAAAATTAAAAAAAATAGGTTACTACGTCATAAATTGCATGAGCTCTCTTAGAGCATTAGCATTGAAAAATTCTAATGCTATTCTATTTTACAATTCTAAAAAGTCACTTTATCATCATACTATACCATTTTACAATATCTTTACATCCCAAACTTCTATTTCCCATTTTTATTCATTAAAATAATATATTTACATAATAAAATAATATATTTCAAAATTATATCTTTTCTCTCCCATCTCTCTCCACTCTCTACATAATAAAATTTTTTTTTTTTTTTACAATACTTGCTACAGTGTAATTCTAAACATAGAATTGCACTGTAGCAATATTGCAAAAAATTTTGTAATACTGTTGTTTAGCATTCTCCAATGTAAATGATTTTGGGACTTAAAATTCCAAATTTTCCTTAAATTTGACATTAGCATTGGAGAATGCTAATGCTCTTATGTTTGTATATATACCTCGCTGAATGTACATGAGTTGAGGAGCATTGGTATACTGAGGCAAGAGAAGGCCATTAGGCTCAATGGTACGGCGAACGACGGCGACTCCGACACACTGGAATTGATCGTCGTTGGGGTCCCAAGACTCGATCACACCGGCTTCCGCCTCGATGCGGTTGTTGGGTTCAAGGGCATCAAGACTGTCCAGTTGGCACTGGTTGAACCCTTGTTGTTGCTGCCACTGTCTATGAGCTAGGCATCCGTTGATGAAGAGCACAAGAAAGCACAGAGAAGTATAGAGCAAGATAGGCTTAGCCATGGTTGGTTTTTTGTGAGGTCGTAGTTTAGTAGTGAAGCGGCAACTCGAAGATGCTGGTATTTATAGGAGAGAAATGTTGGTAAGGGACAGACACGTATGTAAAACATGCAAATATGCAATGCCATTCCTCACTTTGCATGGCTTATCAACCCCTGCTGTTTTACACCTCAATATGCTTGTTAGGGCAGGTGTCTCTGGCTGCATCAGAGAAAGAGACAAGCACTTGCTCTCTCTCTCTCTCTCTCTCTCTCTCTCTCTCTCTCTCTCTCTCTCTCTCTCTCTCTCTCTCTCTCTCTCTCTCTCTCTCTCTCTCTCTCTCTCTCTCTCTCTCTCTCTGCGACTGTGCAGTGAGTGCTGAGAACAAAGATTAATATTCAGTGACATTAGTGAGTAGTCCCACGTATATATTATTTCACAATATTTTTGCTACAATTTTGATATGGCAGATTATAAATAGGTAACCATCAAAATATGGATTCATCATTTTTCTTCCACCAATTACACTCAACCATGTCACAATTTTGGTAAGAAGAAGTGAAAAATTTTGTAGTGCTAGAGTTTTTTGTGCCAATAGTGATCATTAGCTTCTACTATTTTATTTTATATTAAGTTATTCTATGTTTTTTTTTTTTTTTTTTCTATATATTCAATTTTGCCATTAGTGATTTGCCTGTTTATGTTCGGTGCATTCCCCAACAGTATACTCATTACAAGGAGGTATTTTTTAAATTGTTGGGGGGTTTTTATATGACAGTGCACTTTATTCAATTTATTGTTTACATTTTCGTCAAAGAATATTGTTGAGGCCCATTTTTGCGAATCCATATCCAAAAGCCCATGAGGAAGAAAGCCCAATAAAAATCAAGGTCCAAAGGCCCACCAAGAAGACCGAAAAACAAGAAAGGTTCAAAGAAGGAATATAGATCTGCTGCAGATCTACGACAAATTACAAATCTACAGCAGAATACAGATCTGCCGCAGAATACAGTTCTTCGGCAGAATGGCTTCGATAGATAAAGACAAATTGGACCCTAGACCCTTTCGATCCAGTCAACATTATTTGGCCCACAAAGGCCCAAATCCTTTTGTATAAAAAGATAGGCATGAAAGTTAATATGAAGAAGCACAATGAAAAGAAACAAGGAACAGCAAGAAGTGTTAGCAGCAGAAATCACGTGAAGGAAAGAAAAGCCAAACCAAAGGAAAATGACAAACACAGCAGGAAACGCATGAAGAAATGAGACAAAGACACAGCAGAACAAAACAAAACTAATCTGCTATGGCAGAAACAACAAGGGAATGAAAGAAGACAAAAATAAAAGACAGTGGAGCAAGCATAGAAAGACCGGAGCACCACCAACCTGTACCCAGCCAATACAAGGGAGGTGGGCCCACGGTCAAGGGGATTCAGAGAATGTGGTTTGGTAGTGGGGGGAAAAGGGGGTCTATATTTAGTTTCTTACTATGACTTTTTTTGGGAATATACCTTGCTGAGATGGTATCTTACCCAAAAGAAATAATAGATGGTTGAGACCATCTAATGCATGCCATAAAGTTAGGTAGTGAGGTAGCCCAATCCTTATCCATTTGAACCTAGAGGTAGAGGTATACAGCAGGAACAAACAAAATGGAATTTTGTCGTGAAATGAGTAATGGTGCAGTTGACGTATTCTGAGTAATGGCAGTGGTCGAGGCAACCAATGGGTTGGTGGATAGTCCTAAAGGGATGCCCACAACAAACTAAAAACAGTTGGTGAAGCCCTAGGGGTAAAAGGGAGAAATCACATTGAACCAATTCGCTATAAAAGGAAGAGGTAACCATGGCAGAAAGGCAAGATCGGATAGGGGCGAGGCACCTAAGGGAGGCACTTAGAAAGAGAGAGTCACCCAGAGAGAAGGACCCAAGAAAAGAAAAGGCCAAATGGGGGACAATCCACGGCAAGAGAGTAGTAAGAAACTAAAAGTAAAAAAAGGAACAGAGTGAAAGAAAGAAAGTGGTAAAAAGAAGAGAGAAAATACGACAGGAATAGGGGCATGCATCAATAGACCATCTTTTCCCTCCCTCTTAGCAAACCCACTCTTTGATGTTCTCCAAAGTAATAGCTAGTAGCCATTTGGGCCTATTCTCCAAAATGCACAACCTTGATGGCAAAAGCCTATGACAAGGTTATTCAAGTTGGGGTTTGGGTTCTTTCCTGGATTACTTATCCTATGGGAAGATTCAACACTTGATTTTGATTGCAAATATATTTGATTTCTCTCATTACAAATTATATTTGTTGTATTTAGTCATTCTGCCGTAACACATTTTTATCACGTTTGCTGCATCAATTGTCCTGCTGTGGTATCTTTACTTGCTGTACTAGTTATTCTGCTGTAGCACCTTTTTTTATTATATTTACCATGTTAGCTATTATACTAGCTAAACCTTTTCTGCTGAAGCTTTCTTCTTTATTTGTTATTACGTGTTTTACTTTTGACACAAACTAACCATTATCCTACCATAAGTATGTTGAGGGCCATTTGTGGAAGCCCAGCAAATAGAAAGGCCCAATAATGAGGGCCACAAGGAATTGACAGTATAAATAGCAAAAAAGACCATTAGGCCCAAGCGGCAGGAATAATGGGTCACTTGCCCAACAAATGTATACATAGGCCTTGAAAAGGCAAGCGGACTCAAAGAAGCCAGGAAAGAAAGAAATAGCATCCCATGGGCAGAGTATGAGTTAGAAAAGTGAGAAAGAGTCGCCGTAGGCCCAAGGTAGTGTAAACTATGAGAGTAAGGGGTTTATGGCAGGCTCATAAACCCCAAGGATAAGGATAAGGTTATTAGGCCGGGGAAGCCCAATGAAGTTAGTAACAAAGCCCATAGGAGTGTGGAATTAGCAAACAGGCCGAGGAAGCCCAAAGAATTAGCAAACGGGCCGTGGATGCCCAAAGGGACATAGGAGCCCATAAGTAAAAACAAAACAGTGCCTGTGACAGGCCACAGAGAAAAGGGATAAACGGCCGGCCCAAAAAAGGGTCCAGCAGGATTAAGTCATTACGGCAGGAATAATAAATCAACGTGGCAGGCAGTAAAGAAAACCAAAAGTGGGCCAAAGAAATGTAAAGCCCATTATCATACGAGACCTAGCTCCTGATTGGAGCAAAAGACCAAAAGAAAGCCCGCATGAAAGGCCAGGAAATGCAGACGGAGAATCTCCAGGTTGCGGCAGACATATGAGTAGCAGGCAGACTCTTGGACAAATTTGAAAGGGAAGCACGCTCAAGGCCCAGGCACCACCAACCTGTACCCAGCCAATATAGGACATGGTGGGGCCATGGGCCAGAGGTAAGAGGTAAAGGGGGGTGTGGTTTGGTGGTGGGGAGAAGGGAAAAGATCTATTCACGGCTCCTGCTCAAGTCTCTTTTGGGAGGTACGTCCTGCTGGGATGATAGACCACCCAAAAGAGGCAATTTGAGAGGGAACCGTTGGGTGCATGCTCTGAGAGTGGGGAGAGAAGGGATTAACATCGTGGCAAGAAAGGCTACGACACACAGAGGGACAAAACGAGTCAGCTTCTGTCTGGCAAGGGTTTATGTCGCACAGTGTGGTCGGCAAGTACACCCAGACCAGACAAAGGCGGTTAAGGGGCAAGACCGTAAAACACTAGTCACGGCAGGCGCTATAAAGAGGCCCTTGCCGTGCCCTGTAGAATGGGTCGAAAAACAGAGCACATTTTACAACGTTAAAAGAAAAAACAGAGCAAGAGGAAAAGAAAAAAGATAAGAACGAAAACAGAGAAGAAAAGAAAGAAAACTAAGAAAGAAAGAAGAGAGTTAGTTCAATGAGCATGCATCAATAGATTGGTTTCCCTCTCTCCCCCTTCAAATCTTACCTTTCTCCAAAATGCAAACAAGGACTTTCCCTTTGGGGCAAGAACCATTTAGGACCGACTCCTTCAAAGCCATTAATCCCCATGGCAGGATTTTTCCTGGGGGATTATTTGCATTAAGAAGAGGCGTTCTCCCCTCTTTGGCTTTGCTGCGGCAGACTAAGCTTAAAACTTAATTTTTGCCCATTTAAACTAACCAGTATTATTCTCTTCATTTTCCTTGTTGATTGATATCATTATGACTGTAATCATGTTTTACTAGCAGGGAATAGATAGCAATCTGTTTAAATAGGCAGAATACTCTGTTTTAGTCATTATTATATCTGCCTGCAATAACTTGTCTGCAACAGTCCAGCCTGTCATAACTTACCTGCTACAATTCTGCTTGCCGTAAACTTGCTCCTAGCAGACGTGGCATAAGTTTGTGCACAAACCGGCCCAAGTTGAGTTACAATTAGACCGGCCCCAGCTCCCTTACTCAGAAACAATAGGGCCCATCATCGCAGGAGGCAGCCCAGCCCATTACCGCAGGCGGCAGTCCAACCAAAAAAGGCCCCTACAAAGTATATATATATACATATAGCTTGTTTCTCATTTTCTACAAAATATATTTTATAGATGTATATGTGAATACGTATAAGTATATTTACCAATATGTGTATGTATTTATTTGAGAATATGCTAACCCATGTAAGCTAACATTTGCTTGATTGGTATTTTCTTTGGGTTTTAGATTTGTTTATGTGTAGGAAGTAGAAAAGTATTTCTGCAATAAAAATGAAGAGTAGTCATTCACATTGCAAAAAACTTTACTGCACGGCAGACGACTTTAATGCACAATAGATGGCTTTAATGTACAGCAGAAAACTTTATTGCACCACAGAAAGCTTTACTGCACAGCAAACGGTTTTATTGCACAGTAAGAAGTTTTACCACATAGCAGAAAAGTCAGTCCTGCGGCAGAAGCTGGAGAAAAGTTCCTTCTGCAGCAGAAACAGAGGATAAGCTCACTTTGTAGCGTCTTGCCTTGGACTTGGACTCAACGTTTGCGCATAAACTGACAGTGGCAAAATGGTACTTTGAAGCCCATTCTGCGGAGTGCCAGGCCCAACTTCCTTCTTACAAAAAGAAACTTAAAAAAAACACTTGACAAATATATAACTAAATTATAAAGTTTAAATTTTGGTTTTTTAATGTGTGACTAATTTATGAGGAAACTATTCAAAATTATTGTAAATATTTTAGGAGAAAAATTGTTTAAGATTCAAATGTTACAACTCAATATAGAAGTTAAGAGTTAGGTCTATAAACAACGATTTTTTGAGTGATAGTTTAATTGTCTAAATAAATAAATAAATAAAAAAGAGTGCAAAATCTTTTTACTATCAAGAAAGAATGTAGAGCACAACTTTTTAATAGACTTTACCTTTTGAAATATCTCAAAAGCCAGAGAGTTGCTAATCTATAGTTTATGGGTAGAGCTTAAATAGGATGTGCCGCTAGTGGCGGCTTTAGGAAGTTTTTTTAAAGTAGTCACTAAGAAACTTAAATTATACAAAATTTAATAAAGAAACAATTTGAATATATCAATGTCACCAAAAAAAATGCAAATGCATGAAATATTACATTTTTTTATACTAACAAAGAGAATAAGAAAAAAAAATAAACTAATAAAAGATAAAGTGCAAATTGAAAATGCTGATATAAGAATAATAAAGTGACCACAAAAATTTCATAACAAATCTTATACAACAAGTTGTCAGCCTGTTATTGGTGGGTAAAACATGTCAATATTGAACCCGAATTAGAATTAGTAACAACTTACCACATAAAAATCATTGCAAAATTATTATAAAAATATTGTGGATATAGCATTACTATTATATTTATTGAACTCAAATTCTTATGATTCTCAAGTAAAGAGGTTCAATATTTTTATTAGGAAGACAATATAGGTTAATTTAATATATAATATATTTTTTAAGCATATAAATACATTATTTTCAAGTCAGGTTGGTCTCAGAACATAATAATTTAAAATAATTTTTTATATATATATATATTTTTTTTTGCATATATATATATATATATATATATATATTTTGGACAAGTGAGGGTGGTCCTAGGAACACCGGACCTCACATACAAGTAGAGCCGCCTATGGCTAAATGAAGAAGTTGCAAAGTTTTCAGGTGAGTGTCAGTCAAACAGGTGGCAAAGAATGGAGTTTTAGTACTGTTTCTGTGCTAATTAAAGCAATCGAAATGTGTTGCAAAAAGAACCAAGCGAATGCTCTGATTTGAAGTATTTTCACATCTGTTGTGTTGCAATATTAAAATACAATACCCTCTATAACCTTTCAAAAATGTAAAAACTCAAGTCATTTCTAGATAGAGGAACCAATTAAAATGTCTAAGCCCAACAAAGAGAGGCATCCACCAAAAACACACTTAGTATCCATTTGGATACTGATGATAAAGGCAGTGTCTGCATTTTTGCTTTTTTTTTTTTTTTTTTTTAAGCCCGTTTCTATGGCCTGCAAGCTTTTCCAATGGGTCCTGTGTACTATTCACAATATCCATAAATCTCTTTTTTTAACAACACTTTCATTAAAAATTGGTCTCACGACACTATTCATATATTTAAAAATTATTTTGCTACAGTGTTTTCAGTTTTCAACAAAATAAGCGATATCCAAACATACCCTTACTTTGGTAAACTCCTAAGCTGAGTACATGAATTCAAAGAGAATGTGGAGTTTAGTTACCAAAAGAATTTGAATGAGTAAGGAGTTTAACTGCTTATAAAAAAAGTTACGAAATAAATAAGAAACAGATAGAAAATTCAAGTCATTTCTAATAAGAAGAAACGATTAATCCAATGAAGATAGGCATACACTAAAATTAAATACATGAGTTCAAAGAGAAGGTGGAGTTAATTTGGTTATCAAATGAATTTGAACGAGTAAGAAGGAGTTGAATAGTATATAAACAAAATTTACTAAATAAATAGGGAATAGAAAAAATGTATTAACATAATTTAGCCAAAAAAGCTATATATGGGGTTATATTAACCTATTATAACACCCATAAAGGTACGTATCACGTAGTTATTTACTAGGGTAGAAACTTTTTCTCAACATTGATTAGTCAAAAGAAGACCATAAAAATAAGACCGAAAAATATAATAAGTCTATAAACAAAATTCAGCCGAGCGAACCATAGATAGGATTTTATTAACTTATTATAAGCTCACAATGATACACATAGCAGTGATTTATTTGAGTAGACACTCTTCTTTGCATTGATTATTTATGAGAAGAGTCTTGCAACCTTACAAAAAGCAAGAACTACGTGTCGCATGATACAGTTTCGACACAGTTACACATTAGATTTTTCATCTAAGCTATAGCCCTCCACTGAGAAGAAGATCTAGAGGGTCTTAGTAGAGTGTTCCCTTGTTGCTCCATATTAACTTTCAGCTCTGAAACTTCTTCTTGGCGAAGTTGGAAAGCGTTGGCTAGTACGTCCGCTGGAATGGCCCTGAGGACAGAGGTTCGTCCTGCAAGAGGAGAAATCTGGGCCCTGTCGTTTGTCTTGAAGGCCACCCACTCGAAGCCCTCACTACTAGCCCGTTTCACCACTGCAAAGTTTTGTGGCACGGTTAAGATCTGTTCTTGTCGAAGCTCATCATCAAACACAGTTTGACCAAAGTCGTCAACCACTTGAACCTGGGCACGACCCCTTAATACATAGATCACGCTATGTGCATTCCGGTTCCAATGGGGAGCATAAATAGCATCCTGCATATACATGTTAATTTCTTTTTTCAATTTCATTTTTTTTTTTTTGTAATGGAGTATTACTCATATTGCTTTAAATTAATTAAATCTTAATATCAAAAAAGGAAAATATATTTGTTAAGTTAATCATAGTATTGGCAAGCATTAGAGCACTAGCATTAGGTGTGTTAAATGTTAAATATTTAACATCTAATACAACAAACATAAAAAAAATCACGGTGTGTCAAATGCCTAAAGTGATGTTCTAAATATAGAAATGTTTAAAATATAGAAGGGTACTATGAGATAAGCTATAAATATTTGTGCATTTTTTCTCCCTCTTCTATGAAAATTGGGGACTATGCAAACTTTATCTCTCTTCTCTTACCATTGGGAAAAAAAAAATAATAATAATATAAAATAAGAATTAAAATGAATAATAAAATAATATTTACATAAATTGATAAAAAAATATAAAATGTGACGTAAGGTATATTATAAAATAGTGTGTTAAAATAAATAAAATATTTTTTTGATATATCTAAATGAGTCATCGCTCCTATAGGAAATGAAAAAAATTGTTAAAATATTAATTATTTTTAATAAAAATTTTCTTTAATTAGATTATTAGTCAATTCCCTAAAAACACATGTTAGCATTTCCTCCCCGTAATAACTTTTTTTTTCTTTTTTTTTAACAATCGATACTAATGCTCTTACCTTCTGTAGCCTTCCAAACTCAGCACTGAGTTGGAGCCAGCGGAGGACTGGGAGATTGTGGCTGTTAAGGGTACTGATTCGACCGGCATGGGGGTTGTAAATATCGGCTCGTGAAGGGTCGTGAATGTTCTCCCTGAGCCTTAAGGTGCATAGAGTCTCTTCAATGCCATTGTAACCTCCACCTCCACGTCCACCTCGTTGGCTTTCACGTCGTTCCCTCTCTTGCTCTCGCTCTTCTTCTCTCTCTTGTTGTCTCTCCTCTTGCTCGCGCTCCTCGCGTCCACGTCCATGTCCACCTCGGCGGCTCTCACTTTGTTCCCTCTCATCTTCTCTCTCCTGCTCTCTCTCTTGTCTTTCCAATCGCTCGCGCTCCTCACGTGACCTTGGTGGCCTGGCCACTTGAAGCCTACCCTTCACTCTCACTATGTTGCTCCTGTCTTCTTTTAAGCCTTGAAGGTTTCTAATGGTGTCCTCATTCACGTTGAAAACTTCAGCCAAATCCTTAGCACGGAAGCCACTGAAGAGATTGTTGCCTTGTCCCTGTTTCTGACCATGCCTGCCACCCTCGCGACGGCCTTGGCCTTGTTCTTGCTGGTGGCGTTGTGAACCTCGCGGGCTTCGACCTTGTTGCTGAAATTCATCTTCTGGGTTTCCGGCAAGGTAGAAGTGCTACATATGTATATATATACACAAAGCCAACCATGATATGCATAGTCAGTTTTATACAGTTGGATTGTTATTATTAATTGGAATTAATATTTGGATTTCTTATCAGTTCTTACTCTAGGATTCTGATCAAGCTGGTTGGCTTGGTTGTTAATGTCGAGGAGAGAGAGTGCGACAACCTTGGACTCTCCGTCATTGTACAGCCAATGGGTTACTCCGGCTGGCAATGCTATGATGTCACCCTGTCGGAAGCTTCGGATCTTCTGGTGCTGGTCTCGATCCTGGGACCTACGATCCTGTCCTTGCTGCTGTTCTTGAGATTCTTGGTATGTGTTGGGGCAGCCGGGAAATACAGCACCAAAGATACCATAACCTGTTTTACATTACACAAATTAATTTACAGTTTGCACATGCACATGCATGTTCACAGAACCATTTTTAATTTAAATTCAGTGTTGCCTAGACCTTTTTTTTTTTTTTTCTTTTTGAATATAACTATTTAGAGCACTCAGTGTTTGTATTAATAGAAAAAAGTAATATATTTTAGCCACAAAACCTAAAATTCACCCACCGATCTATGTAAAGTTATATAAAAATATGTAAAGTACATGGTTTTTAGTGTAATTTAGAATGACAATAGTGTTTTGCAGGTAGTTTTTTAATCTTTCTAATCCTTTGTACTAATGAGATAAAGTAGGATGATTATTGTGTATAAAAAAAAGATAAATTAAAAAATAAAATAAAAAATTAATATTTTAATTAAATATAGTATAAAATAGATAATCGCAGGAGAATGTTTTGAAATATGGATTAAAAAAAAAAGGTTATTACGTCAGAAATTGCATGATCTCTCTTATGTATGTATATATACCTCGCTGAATGTACATGAGTTGAGGAGCATTGGTATACTGAGGCAAGAGAAGGCCATTAGGCTCAATGGTACGGCGAACGATGGCGACTCCGACACACTGGAATTGATCGTCGTTGGGGTCCCAAGACTCGATCACACCGGCTTCCGCCTCGATGCGGTTGTTGGGTTCAAGGGCATCAAGACTGTCCAGTTGGCACTGGTTGAACCCTTGTTGTTGCTGCCACTGTCTATGAGCTAGGCATCCGTTGATGAAGAGCACAAGAAAGCACAGAGAAGTATAGAGCAAGATAGGCTTAGCCATACTTGGTTTTTTGTGAGGTCGTAGTTTAGTAGTGAAGCGGCAACTCGAAGATGCTGGTATTTATAGGAGAGAAAAGTTGGTAAGGGACAGACACGTATGTATGACATGCAAATATGCAATGCCATTCCTCACTTTGCATGGCTTATCAACCCCTGCTGTTTTACACCTCAATATGCTTGTTAGGGCAGGTGTCTCTGGCTGCCTCGAGAAAGAGACAAACACTTTTTCTCTCTCTGCGACTGTGCAGTGAGTGTTGGAAACAAGATTAATATTCAGTGACATAAGTGAGAATACGAGCACTTTTAGCATCATAAATTATTTCATAATTTTTTGGTTAATTTTAACATAATAAACTATATATGAATGGTTAACTATTAACTAAATATAGTCTCACAATTTTTTTAACATTTATCACCACTCCGCTACATCATAGTTATGGCAAGAGTGGTTCTAGACTTTTTCGTTACAAGTAATCTTTAGCTTCTACTTTTTTTTTTTATATTAAGTTATTCTTTTTTTTTTTCTATATATTCAATTTTGACATTAGTGATTGGCTTGTATACTTAAGGTCCGTTTGGATAAAACTTATTTTGCTGAAATTGAAAACAGAAAACACTATAGCAAAATAATTTTTAAATGTGTGAATAATATCGTGAGATCCATTTTTAATAAAAAAGTTATTAAAAAGTAAAGTTTGTGGGATCCGTGAACAGTGCACAGGTATACTGTTCACTGCTGAAAAGTCCAAACATGCGGTTGGAAAAGAAAAAAAAAAAATGCAAACGTGGATCTATAAACGAGGATCCAAACGGATACTTAATTACTTATTACATTGAGGTATTTTTATAAATTGCTTGGGGTTTTTTTTTTTTTTTTTGGCGGTATACATTTTACAGTTTATTGTTTACATTTTCTTCAAAGAATATATATGACTAAATTATAAAATTTAAATTTAGATTCTTAATGCGTGACTAATTTGTGAGGAAACTATTCACAATTGTTGTATATTTTAAGAGAAAATTTGCTTAAGATTTAGATGTTACTACTCAATATAGAAGTTGGGACGGTAAACAATGAATTTTTGAGTGATGGTTTAACTGTGTAAACAAAAAAAGCTAGAGTTCAAAATCCTTTTAGTATCAAGAAAGAATGTAGGGCACAATTTTGTGGAGTCATAACTTCTTCTTTTTTTAAAGAACTTTACTATATTTAGTTTGGCCCCGAAAAACATTCTTCGCTCCGCCACTAAATGCATGTTGGTAGGACACATTTACATTTTTTTTTTAAAGACTGTACAAGCACACACATTAACCAAAATCCTTTAATTATTATGAAAGTCAGTCAAGTAGTAACCTATAAATGGAGGCCTCGTTATTCATGGTTTCCCTAAATACTACCGTGGCAATAAACAGCCCAAAGACATTCCAAAACTAAGTGGTGCATGAGTGCTTCATGGTTTTAGTTTTTATACTTATATAATTACATGGAGAATTAACACTTGGCTGTAAGTGATGCCCATATATGTTATATTAAGGTCTTAATTGGATTTTTTCCAAGATAGTTCAATCCAAAGATAAAAAGCCCTGGCCATAACAGGCTTTACCTTTTGAATTATCTCAAGCATGTGCCTATTCCAAATTGTAGTACTTCAATGGCCAAAGAGTCGCTAATCTATAGTTTATGGGAAGAGCTTAAATAGGATGTGCGGCTAAGTGAAGAAGTTGCAAAGTTCTCAGGTGAGTGTCAGTCAAACAGGTGGCAAGAATGGAGTTTTAGTACTGTTTGTGTGCTAAAAGCAATATAAATTTGTTGCAGAAATAACCAAGCAAATGCTATAATTTGAAGTTTTTTCACATCTGTTGTGGTGCAGTATTCGGGCAAGCATCTGATAGCTTCAATGATGAAGGGCTCAGCTCTCCACCTAGTAAAATGGAAGGGTAAATGCCAAGGCACCAATTTGAAATCACCAGCAACAAGTGAACTCACTCTCTACCCATTACTTATGTCAGCATTGTCATGGGTAGAAACACCACTAGTCATTACATGAATTAGAACTAATGAGATTGAGAAAATTTCAAAGTAAAAATAAAATTGGTCATGTTACCAACTGTCAATAGCAAAAATTGTTAACCAAAGATACTGTTGTGGAGTCGTATTAATGGGAGAGAACCAACAACTAAAAAAGGATTCAATCCAAATTGACACAAAATAAAGATGAGTCAATATATTTCGAAAATTTTTTCATACTACTCAGAATCATAAGTGATTGTCTTACAAACTTTTGGGACAACAGACATCGGTAACTATTACATAACTTGAGATACATACATAAAACTGTGTCAACAGCATTCACCTTTTAAGCTTTAATCACATTTAGCGACTCACGGGAATTTTAAAATCAAAGCAAGATTATTTGTATGAAGGAATTGCAGGAGGTGGAGTTCCTGGTGCAAGAATAGAAGTGTTGAAAGCTTGCAGGTCATTTGGATGTTCCTTGGCAAACATCCTGGCAAAGATGCAGTAGCTGATAGAATTGACATTATTTCTGTGTCCCCTGTACTTGGCTAAGCCCACCGAGATAGCTGCACGTCAAAGTACAAGTGATGCAGTACTAATGTGTGAGAGTTAATGCAAGATGGATTTTGCCCTTCAAGCTTGGCTTTGTTCTGGTTCCACTCGCTTTATATCTTTGTGTTACTTCGTCAACATTTTCTCTTGCTCGGATCCATTGTGGTGATAGTGAATTCACTTGTGTGTGTGTGTGTGAGAGAGAGTGAAAGAGTGCGATATCTTGAATAAAGATATGAACAAGATATTGTAGACCTGATATTGAACAAGATATTTTAGATCTGAACAAATAAATAGTTAGTGTCCAATTAAATTCTCTAGATTGCAAAGAAAACATATCTCAAAGCTGCAAATCAAGCCTTAATTAAAATACAACAGTTATCTTTTCTCATCAGTAATCACCACTCAAAAATTCATTTTTTCCTTCATAATTAGATTTGAAAATATAATCAGGTATAGATACCCCAACCTCCATAGCAGAGATCATTGTCACACATAACTTCACATACACACATAAAACATTCCTCAAGGGGTATGTTTGTGCGTGTAGAGAGAGAGACAGAGTACCAAAAGTGAAATTAAACCCTCTCCCATCCTAAGAAATATGAGTTCAACCCAATTATTGATTCCCCAAAAACATCATCATCATCATCATCATCATTGCTGCAATCAAAAACAATTACTTGAAACCTTAAGACAAAATTTTACTCAAACGTGATCAAGTTAAGCTTCCAATATACTTCAACTCCAACAAGAAGATTTCAAAGAACAGTAACATACAAACAGGGATCATAATGCTTAATTAACATGTTAAGCACCTTTCCTACCATTGGTATTCTTTTGCTAGAAAATTTGAAATGGAAAAAACATCAATGATATGAAAAGAAACATCACTTCATAAAAAATAAAAAATAAAAAGTAAATAACCACTTTCGACAAATATACATACACCTTATAGATTGATTGGCAAAGTCTTAATAAGTAATTCTTGAAGTGCTTTATCTGCTGGATTTGCAGATAGCAAGTCAACCAACATGAATGCAGTGGTTGCATTTGCTGAAAAATCCTTGTCAACCATTATTTCAAGATATTTCATTGCCTTTGACATCTCATTATGTTGCAGTAACCCTTGGATTATTGTGTTATATGTGCAATCGTCAGGTAAACAACTGCTCCCATCCATTTTCTCAAATATCTCACTTGCTTCTTCTAGCAATCCCTCTTTGCAAAGCCTTTTGAGCATTATGGTGTAAGTTCGAACATTAGGTTGCAATCCTTTTGCAGGCAGACTATAAAAGAGTTCTCTTGCAACTTTAAGATTCCTGACATTACACAAACCATCAATCAAAATGTTGTAAATCACAATATCATTGCACAACGTTTTGTCTTCCATCTCAAGAAACACTTTTATTGCCTCAACAACTTGTCCATTCTTACACAGGCCGTCCAACAAGACAGCATAAGTTTAGGGATCTGGAGGTTGGCCACAAGCCTGCATATTATGGAATAGCTCTAGAGCAGCCTTGCATCTCTCCATTCGACAAAACCCACCTATAAGAGTGTTGTAAGTCACAACATCTAGAGTTACTCCCTTGTTGGACATTTCATGAAAGAGATTCATTCTCTCATCAATTCTTTTCTCTTTACAAAATCCATTAATCAATGTGTTATAGCTAACAACATTAGGTGAACAACCCCGCTCAACCATCATGTTCAATGCTTCGATGGCATCCTTCAATTTATTTTGCAAACAGTATCCATCAATCAAAGTATTATAAGAGACTACGTCAGGCTCAATACCTCTTTGAATCATCATGTCAAAAATTATTTTTGCCTCTATCAGCATCCCCTCTTTGCAATATGTGCCCACCAATATATTGAAGGTATACACATTTGGCATGATCTTCCTTCGTGTCATCTCATTCAATAGAGTATCAGCCTCTCTCCACCGGCCAAAATTGCATAGGCCTTGAATCAAGGAATTGTAAGTGACAACGTTCGGCTGAATGCCTTTACTCATCATTTCATATAAAAGGTTCAAAGCCTCAGTTACCAATCTATCCTTACATAAACTATCAATGATTGTGCTATACGCTGTCAGATCAAGCTCAAAATCTCCTTCTTCCATCTTCCTAAGCAACCTAATAGCCATACTAGTCTGTCCAATCTTACACAGACCATTCAGTATTGTTCCACAAGTAATTGCATTAGGCTTATATCCATTCTTCTCCATATCTTCTACCAACCTCACAGCTCCAGCAATGTTACCTTGAAGACACAGCTCCTTGACAAGGGTGTTTAGAGTAACAGAGTTTGGGTGATAACCAAATTTCAAAATTGTGGCCAAGACAGAAAACCCAAAATCTAGACGGTTCAAATGGCAATAGCAGTTAATCAAAATATTAAGTCTATAAACATTAGGAGAGATACCAAATGATTCGATTTGTTTAAATAGAGTAATGACTAATGGGTAATGCTTCACTCTTGTAATGGCACCCAAAATGCGATTAAAGTCAACAATGTAAGGCAAAGGGCGCATGTGAAGCATTTTATCAAACATGTCTAAGGCATCATCAATATTCCTAAAGCTTCCACATTTACACTGATCTCTCATTGATTTCAACAACTGATTCTGATTCTGATTCTGATTTGGGTTTCTTCTACTAGTAGTAAGAGTAGAATAATAATAATAATAATAATAATAATAAGAAGAAGAAGAAGAAGAAGAAGAAGAAAAAGCATGAAATGGAAATGGAAATGGAACAATAATGAAAGGATTGGAAGCACGAAGCGTACCCATTTCCCTTCCCTGAAGATTATTCTGGTTCCAGCTAACAATTCGGGTCGGATTTTGGTGCAGTCAGAGATGGAAGCGATGAGTTTGAAAATTGAGAGAGGGAGAGAGAGAGAGAGAGAAGGCAATACTAGTGTTAGTGTACCACGGCAAAATTGGCTGAATACTGAATAGTACCATTTTAGAAAAACAATGCTAAATCCGTGTGCACAGTCACCAGAGAGAGAGAGTGGCTTTATTTTCTCTTATTTCTTTTCTTTTCTTTTCTTTTTCTCTTGAGTTTCTAATTTTAAAACAGTTTAAGAATTTTTGAAATAATATAATCAAATTAAGTATCTAAAATCTTCTCAAAAATATATATATATATATCTAGAAGAGAAATACTATGTTAAGTGGTGTGGGTTGAAATTAAATCAAGGAACAACTTATTTTAAGATTTATTGTAAAAATATTATAGATATAACAATTATCTATATAATTATTTTTTTAGAAGTTATATAAAATTAAGGCTAATTACCTATTTATGATTTAGTTAAAATTTAAGTTGCCACATGAAGTTATTCAGAGGTTAACTCAGTTAGGATTTCGTTACTCAACTTAAAAATATGGTTAAAGTTGTATTTTTTTTCTCTTTTATATCTGTATCCTGGCCAAAATGGCCAAATAACCATAAAATTATAACTATTTAGTTAGTAGACTGATTTTGAAACAATATATATAATTAGCAACTCAAGTCTAAGAGACTCGATTTTGGCCTGTAAATCGATTATTTAAGACTCGATTTTCATAATCTAATCACATTTGATGTGGCATTATTTTCCATGTGGCAAGAACTTGAAAATTGAGTCTTTAAGACTCGATTTATAATTCAAAAAATTTTAAACATCTCCCAAGTCTCAAGCACAGTCTCACCTCACCGATCGGATCAGATCAGAGAGAGAGAGTCAGATCAAAGAGAGGGAGACCAGATAAAAGAGAGAGAAAGAGTCAGATCAGAGAGGGAGAGAAACAGATCGCGTGAGCCTTGGGCGGGCTCGCGAAACCTGGGGCTCGCGTGACCCAGGTCGCGCTAGCCTGGGTCGCGCGACCCAGGTCGCGCCTGGGTTTATTTCTTATTCTTCGTTTTTTTTTCTTTTTTTTTTTTTTTCCTTCTGGCTCTGATTTCTTTTTCTGTTGGTGCTGTTTTGTTATATATGGGCTTTAAATCGAGTCTTTGAGACTCGATTTTCAAGTGGTCAACACGTGGAAAATGATGCCACATCAGATGTGATTCGCCTATGAAAATCAAGTCTTAAAGACTCGATTTACGGTTCAAAATCGAATCTCTTAGACTGAAATTACTAATTATATATATTGTTTCAAAATCAGCCTACTAACTACATAGTTATAATTTTATGGTTATTTGGCCATTTGGCCTCTGTATTCTCTTAAAAAAAAAAAAAAAAAGTTCATACGCTACGCACCCTCTACCAAATGCCCTTTCGTCCTGCTGTCCAGTTCATACACTACGCACCCTCTCCCTTTATAATGTGATAATCTCTGCCAAGAAGATCAAAAGGGAAAATGGCGAAGGAACCCACCCCAGAACCAGGATCCGGACCCGCCTCCTACGGCGGTAAATCCATAGAGGAATGCCAATCCATGATCCAAAGAAGTCTCCAAAGTAATTTTTTAAAAACCCTCTCTATTTTTTGTTGAATGCAAACTTATTAGGGTTTAGGGTTTTAGGAACTTTCACCATTTCATTTCCTTTTCCTACTGATTCTGAGCTTCCAAACAGGGAATAGTGATAGAAATGACTTCATTTCATGTGGGTTTCTTGTTTTTTTTTTTTTTTTTTTTTTTTTTGGTGATAGCTCCAATGGTGAAGTTTCTGAGGGAGCATATGGAGAAATCTGGGTGTGTACTTGGGGACAAGTTCATCAAGGCCGTCCGTTGTAACAAGAAAATCGGTGGCGGTTACACTCGTGGCCATGGGGTATAAGGGTATTCAATATTTATTCAATTGTATTTGGTCTTTCTTTGGTTTTTTGTTATTATCAAAGTTGGAGATTCTGCATTTATACATTGGAATTTAGTAATTTTGTAATTGAAATTTTTGCTTCAATTTGTAGTTGGGATTTTATGAAGTTATATTATTGTTTTTTGAATGTTTTTTTTTTTTTATTGAGTTTAGTCCAAGAATGGCATTGTGTTATGATTATGTTATGTTAAAGTCAGTGTGTACATGCCTGAAGTGAATATTTGAACATTGTATGAATAAATGTTATATATCTATCTATGATTGGTGGGAAAAGTCTATGGTAGACTAATTCTCTCTCTTTTGTTTGGTTTGTTGGGGTTCTTTTAGATTATGATTTGTAGTAATCACATGAACATTCAAGACGAGGTGAACCAAGTGGTGATACATGAGCTAATTCACGCGTATGATGACTGCCGTGCTCGAAACTTGGACTGGGCTAACTGTGCTCACCATGCTTGCAGTGAGGTGTGTGCCAGTGTGGTTGAACTTTTTTAATCCTAAGGTTGTTTTTTCTTTCAATGAAAGAATGTGTTTCTATTGTCGATAAACAGATTCGGGCCGGTCATCTAAGTGGTGATTGCCATCTCATGCGGGAATTGCTGCGGGGTTATATGAAGCTACGAGGCCATGAACAAGTGAGCTTCCCCCACTTTACTTTACTTTACTCTTATCCTGTCTTTACAATCTGATAACATTGAGTGGTCTCTTTTCAACTGATTAGCAGTCATTTTTTAATTTGGAAGTCTGCAAAAGACCAAAACATTCAGTTTGTAGTTTGTAACTGAAAAAGAGAGAGCATAAACTGTTATGTACATGGGGACTATTCAGCAAAATTAAGTCTCTTGAATTTTGCAGTTGCCAATTACAAATAACAGGGATGCCACTCCTTTTTGAATGAGAATGCTACTGACTGCAGTATGCTAAATCTGAACCATATGAGATGCTCACATACGCTGTGACAGCTCAAAGATTCATGACAAATGGCCAAGTTCCCCTTACATTACATAAAGTCAATCATATCTTCTAGAGTACATGATAGTGTTCCACTAGGAAACTAACTAAAATATTGGGTAGAGCTTAAACTCTTTTTTGCATGTTTGCTTACAGGACTGTGACTTAGGTAGAATTGTAAAATGAGATCTAGTATAAAAGTAGTTTTATTAAGTTATATTTTTCTTATCAGGAAACCATCCTGTAAGCTGAAGAATTCAGCAATGATAATGTAACTACTTTACTTCGGAGAATGACATAGGCTAAGCCTGAATTACTGCTGCATTTGATGATAAGAAGGAATTCCTCATGTTATTGTTAATTTGTTAGTAAAAATTTTCATTCCCCACCTATTTAAGGGTAATGGACCTTAATGATTACTCTGCATACAGTTGAGGATCATATTACATTCCTCAAAATCTCCCCTCCCCACCCACCCACCCACCCTCCCCCCCACCCCCCCCCCCCCCCCTGGCGGCAGGCGCTTGCAGGTGTGTGTGTCAGTGTGCACAGGTGCTCATGTGTGTATGTTAAAGTTGTATTTTTATTAGTGATTACTGCTTTATAATGCCCAAACCTACTTCATCAACTGACACATTCCATTGTCTTTTGGACATAGAAAATAGCAAGTCATTTATAATGGTCAATGGTCAACTAGGTGTATATACCATCTCTCTTAAATTATGCCCAATTCATTTCTTGCCCATTCACATAACAAATGCAATACTCTTTATGCTGTAGTGTCTTTTAGGCATTTTTTGTTATGTGATTAATTCAGTTATGGGTTTTCATTTTGACCTTTGAAGGACTGTGTGAGAAGAAGAGTCATGAAATCAGTGATTATGAACCCTTACTGCTCAGAAGCAGCTGCAAAGGATGCCATGGAAGCTGTCTGGGATGTTTGTTACAATGATACACAGCCCTTTGACAGAGCTCTCTGAAACATGCTGATCACTACCTGCCAATGCCAAACCAGCTGTCCCTTCCAGTTTTCTTGTAGGAATAGTGTTGTAGCAGACTCTGGCTTTGAAGCGAGTAATATGTCCTTATTTTTGAGTTGACATGACTTAAGTCAATCAGAAAGCTCATTTTATTTAGATTCTTTCTCCATTTTCTCTGAGATATAACTGCATAAAGAGAATTTTACATTTTTTAATGTAATACATTATTGTACACCAATGATTGATGCTTTCTCGGAGACAAATTCAAATTCAAAGAATCCTTTATTAGTTGTGCCTTTTTCAATCAGAAGAAGCATGTATTTTTGTTATAATGCTGATCGAATGCTGATCGAATTAAACGAATGCAAGTTATGATGATTGGAATGTGAGTACTGAGCTTGTTTTGCTGGAATTGACCCCTTAAGAAAAATCCAAATTGTAAAACTTTCAGTTATTTGCAATTGTGCTCATGTTTGAAACCCTTGTCTGAAACCATCTTATGAATTGCGTAATTAAGCTGATCTGATGAAATAGAATGGTGTGTGTGGAATGCATATTTCAATGCCTTTTGAAATGACAACTGCCTTGCCAAGGAAGTCCAAATCTGGAAGAAGACAAAAGGCTGACTAGTCTTAGACATGAAAGCATTTTCAGTTGATAGGCAAGAACAAAGTTGGCCAACTTCATTGAAATGGTTCTGTTATAACGGTGAGACACCAAGAAGAAAAGCTCCAGTCAGAAATGCTAAGATAGACATGATTGCTGCAGCTTTGAACAATTTGCTGACATTGGTTTCAGATAGTGTTATCTGCAGATCTTCTTTAAACACATCTTTGTGCACACCTCTGATATTCCTTGTTAGTCATTGACTCTATTTCAAAACAATTATACAGATGAGAGGTACGAAGAAAAGCTTCGGGCATAAATACTAAGACATGATAACTACAGCTTTGAACAATTTGTTGATATTAGTTTCAAATCATGTTATTTGCAGATCTTCGATAAACACTTTTTTGTGCACGCCTCTGATATGCATTGTTTGTTATTTACTTTAATTCAAAATCATTCATATGGATGAGAGGTACGCATAAGCGATATGCACAGGAGATGTGTAAGTAACATTTTGTTCCCATTTTTGAGGTTGCCAATTGAGCCATCTAGCTGACTGGCTGGTTGACCGGCTGAGCCTAGTCTTCAATTTTCTACAATGTAAACGGCTATAGTTTGTTTGGAGATTGTGGACCATGTGGTCATATATCGTCATGACTTTATTCTTTTTGAGTATTATACTTGAAGAAAGAACAAAAAGAACCTGAACATGTTAGCCTATACACATTCTTCTTTTTAGATTTTCGTGTTAGCTAGATTTTTGTATGATGCATGTTATCATTATTTAAATGGTTTTTTTCTTTCTTTCCTTCATTTTTATTCATTAGTGGGTCCTTTTCCTACTCTTATCCTCTTGATAAACGGCAGCCAGTATGCATGTTGCAGAGTTAGAAGTGTTTTGCATAGCATTTTAGATAGAGGTGGGAGGGATGAGCATGGAGAAGGTCTACTCTGAAGGTGGGATTTCTTCTTAAGATGATCATCTTTCTCTTCTTTCTCAGTAGATACCACACAATTGCTATTAGACCACACGTCTCAGGTATAAATAGATTGCATTTACTGCATTGGCATTGGTTTTTTCAGTTGTATATGCATTTAAGCCGAGCACTAAATTGATTAGTTTGCAGGTGCGAGGGGGTTGTGGGATCAGCATCAGGAATTGGAAAGGAAACATTTAAATGTGCATGAGCCACTGTCTCAGTGGTTGTCCGAGGACTATTCTCTACCTCACAGAAGGCGACCTGTGCACAATAAGCTGGACCCTTGAGTCATGCCCTTCTGTCTCTCTCTGCTGAGCGTTCTGTTATTCCTTGTAGTGAGTCACTTGGCTTTTAGTGTTGTTGAACTTTTATTACTGGCTTGAGGGTTGGTTTGACATGGGGAACCTTAGCTTCATTAGCATTTAGCACAACCATGAGTAAAGTAATGCATAAATATTCCCCCTTTTTGCAGTTTTAGTTAGCATCGCACGGGAACACTACCAATTTTTATAAATAAATATTATATCCATAATAAAAGAACATAAAATATCATTACTGTCCCAAAAGATGAGCATCAACTATAATAGAAACATTAACTCGTATTATTCATTCTAGCCATCACTTTTTTTTTTTTTTGGCAAAACTACTTACTCAAACAATTAAACTAAATATAAAACCAAGCTTGAGATAACCCAGAAAGTTAAATTAAATTTAAATACAAACAAAAAAAGAAAAAAACAAATTGTGCATATCATGAAGACAAGCATGTAGATAAGAAGGGGTTGCCATGTTATGGTCCACAGAATAAGAAGGCTTGTGCACCCAATAAGCACTACCTCAGCTGCTTATAACCATCTTAATTTTCTTGGGCCTTTTTTCCTTCAAGAATATAACTTCCAAATTGTCAACTTGTGATATCCTTTGCTTTAGAAAAAAACTCTGAAGTAAAGTTGTATCCTCTAATAACTAAATGTAAGAGTTTCATTCCTCTTTGTTTCAATTTAAAACCAAACTGTGCATACAAGGAGAAAATTTTCCTTTGTTCCAACATGTCTTTAGTACCAAAATCACAAATCCATTAAAACCAAGTTGTATAACCATCTAACTACTAAACTTAACATCAACTTACCAACACAATTTTAAAGAACTACTTAATCAATATTTCAAATAAATTGAAAGACAACTTTAAAGTGTTTTTCGTATCTTCTTCCTTTGTTGCTTCATAGTAGTCCCTGAATATGTCCTTTTGTTTTCCTTGAGTACAAATGTTGGTGTGAGTTGCACATTGCTTTGAACATCAACTTTTTGAAATTTAGTACAATCACCACCTTGTTCAGTTGACAAGTTGATGCTACATTCATTTAAAGTATCACTGATGTAAGCTTGGCAATAAAACAGGTTGAAGAATGTATTACAACATATACATCTTAAATATCATATTTGTAAGCAGTTGAGATTATAGTATTCCTCAAACTATAGTCATGCATATAATGTACAATTATTTGATAATTGACATGTGAAGTGTGACCATCATGAAAAAAAAATCATGTGATATATCTGGGTGAATTATGGCTATTTTGACTTCCCAAATCGGATTTGTTGTTATTTATGAATATTGCTATTTTTTTTGAAGTTGTTTTTACCCTAAAAGGAAAAATTATATCGTATTTAGACACTACTATTTTAAGAGAATTCTAGAAATAGAATCTGGGCTCTGAATTTGGCAAGGAATATTGACAATAAATTAATAAAAGTACTTCAATTAACTGGGAAAAGAACATGAACAGTTCAATGGCAATTATGTTTAAAAGCAGAACTTTTAATCTATATAAAAATAAAAAATAAAAAGTAATGCTGGAGTTTTACTGTTAGAATAATGTTATCTATCATGTGCTAATAATTGTAAATTGTTTAAACACTAAAATTTTATTGCTTGTAAATGTTGTTTAGATGATCATTTGAAAGTGCTATGCATAAATATCCTTCATAACAATAGCATATCACTGACTCCAAGCAAATGTACAACAACCAATTATGCATAATACAAAATACAAAACCAAGCAAAACCCATCATAAAAATGTGAAAAGCCTATCTGGATCAATCAAATTTTGATATCATTCCATCTATGTTGGCAAAATTTGTGATATTGAATTGGAAGCTGGAGTTGTAACTAGTAAAGATGGTGCTGAGGCTGGTGCTCATGTTAGTGGAATTTTCATTCGTTCTCTCTTTGTTTTAGGATTGGAGAAGTTAAAGCAAGTGAAAATTTGATGAACATAGATGCAAAATGAGCAGTACAAATAACATATTAATCCAACAACAACTACAATCAGAAATGAAGCCCTACTAGCTGTGAAAATCATTTATCCTCTGAATATTTAGATTCAAGACTTAGTTTGTTAGATAAACCCCTAAACCCTTTAATTTACAAAAGTAAAGCAAGCTGAAGAGTAAAAATTAAATTTAAAGCATAAGTTTGAGCAGTACATGTAGTTTTTGCATTTTATATAGCAAATACTTCTTGTATAATACTTCAAAATCCAAATAGAGCCATAGTATTGCATATACAGTTTAGATTAAACTTAAATAAACCAATAATGATATAAAAAAGACTCCCACAGATGTGTATGTAATTAGGTGTAGAATTAGAACATGTCATAATCCCCAGTATTGTTAATCAAGTTAACCTGGTATAAATAAGAAGATTTGAGAACCACGGTTCTTAATGCTCATGTTTTAAATACTACCAAGCACATATGTTTGCTGTTTCACGGCTTTCCCTGTCTTCCTGGTCACTTAAGATTTCATAGTAAAAAGACTTTGTTTTGCTATAGCCATGTCCTCCAAAGGCTCGTCGTCTTCTTCGTCACCCTAGTGTTTCGTCTCCGTCTTTGGAACAGGGATTTCCTGTGGTGGCGGGAGCGGAGCAACAGCAGTCATGGTGTTTTCCTGAGGCGGTGGCACTGTCATGGTGGTGGTGGCGTTGTCAATGGTGTCAATCATTGTGTGAGAGAGAGAGAGATCGATAAAAAAACTTAAAGGTTACTTTTAAAAGAGAGTATTCATAGACGTAGACTATATATATTTTTATTTAATAAAAAGAAAAAAATCAGATTTAAAAATTTTAAAAAAATGCTGAAGTGGAAAATCGTAGACGGAGCAAAGGCTTTAGTTTTATATATAATATAAATATATATATATATATATATATATTCCTTTTCTTCTGTATCAAGGAGATCTCTGATTCTATTGAATTCATTGCTGCTGGAACTGGTCACAACAAAACTACATTCACTCAATAAAGAAAAGAAAAGAAAAACAAAAGAGTAAAAAAAAAAAAAAAAACTATTCATATCATATACAAAGTAAAATCGAATCTCTCGACTCACGTGTGTTGTAATTGAGATTAGAAACATCGCATTTGAAGTCAGCAATAAGAAGTAGGTCGGCATTTTAGTGGTGTTGATTGTTAATAAGTAGGTTGGTTGATTGGTATTTAGTATTTAGTATTGTCCTGTCCCCAGCTAAAGTAAAGCCATGCCGGCTCTAGCAGAATAAAAATTAATCAATTTAAGTCAGATTTCCAAAATCATCTCTCCTATCTGATTTCAATGAGAATTTTATTGTAGGATAAAATCTATTACACACATAGTGATCAGGATCATATTAGAACATTTGTTTTATTTATAATTTTTACAAAACTCTCACTTTTTGACCTTGTTTTCTTTTATCTTATGTTTTGAGAGGAGAGAGACCCAAAAAAAAAAAACAAACAAAAATACATATTTAGTCCCATTTTTAACAGAAGTGGATAATAGAACCCTAACTGAGATATCCTCGGGTGGGTAAAATGCCAAATTCAAATAACGGGTTAGCAACTTAAATTTCAGCCAAATAACAGGTGGATAAGTTGTAATTAGCCCATAAAATTATTTAGAATGGAATAAAATAAAATTTATTTCCCTAAAATATAAGTATTTAGGAAAAATTTTAATACATCTTATACTAACATGCCCTTGGCCTCACCTGAAGCTAGAGAAGATACCACATCAAGCGTCAAACAATATCAAAATCTAATCATATCATCATTCTATCACTACTCTCATTTATTGAAATTTGATACAACTGATATGATATTATTTAATACTATTTACTTTTTCCTAAAATTGATCACTTAATTATGGTACATTCAAACAAACTCAATCAGTTTTAAACTACTTATTTGTTTCAAAGTTCTGATAATTTCTAACAAATTTTCTTTAAATCAATCATTCTACAACAAAACTTCCCCAACAAATGCATAATATTTTAAGAGAAAAATTTAAGCAAATTTCCTTACATTTATTAGGATTCTATACCTTAGGTTTTTGAATTAAATTCATCTATGTAATTGCATTGACCAATACAATACAAAATGTGTTAATCTTATTTCAAGAATAAATAAATTAAAATGTGTAGCTTATCGATCAATGCAACCAAGTGAGTGAATTTAACCAAGTGAGTGAAAATATAATATACTAAGATCCTAATGTAATTTCAACTTAGTTGATTTGAGCGTGTTTCATTTAAATCTTATAACTTCCAAAATGTTTCATTTTAAGGGAAATGATATGTTTACAATATTTCTACAACATTTTTACAACAAATCCTAAGTGGCAGGTTGTTACTAGTTGTTATTGTTGGGACAAGAAGGTAATCTTGCTGTTAGTTTCAAATTCGAACCAATAACAACTAACCACCTGTGATTTGTTGTAAAAATGTTGTAAAATTATTGTAGACGTAGCATCTCTCTTCATTTAAATATCAAAGTTTTAAAATTGTTTTATTCAAACCTTTTATCACGTTTTTCCTAATTGTCATAAAAAAAGAAGGTGATGCTAACTAGTTGAGTTACAATACTCTTGACTAAATAAAATGTATTTTGAAATTTTAAGATTTAAATAAAACAATTTGACCATAAAAAATTTATTAAAAAAAACAAAGAACATCAAGGTTTTAACTTTTAATTTAAATTAACTGTGTTTTATTTAGTGGAGTTGTTATACTCGATACTTGATTGTAGTTTAGCGGAATTGTTAGAAACTAAAGATGGTATAGGTGTCATTTTAAGTTGTAGTGTCTCAATGTAATATATTACACTGAACAAAGAATAAGTATATAAAACAAAATAAAAAGTTCAACAATATGAGCCATCAACACTAGATGGTCAAAACTTCGTGGCCTTCAGCCAGAAAAAGAAAAACTTCATGGCCTTCAACTCGGATATTGGTCAAATTCATGCCATAAGCTACAATGATGAGAGATGAATCTCTTTCAACACCAAGTGATGCAGATATCTGAACTCTAAATGGGTGACCCTTCTGGCCTTCTCAATGTTTCAGTATGGCATTTTGGTTCACCAATTCAACAACTTTGCTCAACAATGCAATGTTGAGCAAAGTGATAACTCAAGATGTGATGCATTCAAAATTTACTTGGCCACGAGTACTAAAAGCAAGTGCAAATATTAACAAATTGTTGCGGTTGCTGTATACAAGATGCTCTCCCCACAGTTCGAATACAATTAATTTATCCGAAATTTTTCATAAAGACCCCCAGCTATTGAGGCTTCAACAACAAAATCTTTTTGTGCATTTAACCAAAATCCTGATGGTTATAGATTAAAATTTCAACAACTTTTTGAATGTACCCATGATGGAAGAGAAGATCAAATCAACTGTCCCATAATCAAGCCCTAGAAACTAAAGTAACACTTACTACCACTATTCCAAACAAGATATTGGTGACACGTAAAAGATTATAATCAATGGATCTTCTAGTACCCACGCAACTTCACCACATAGGAGGATTAACCTTTTAATCATAAATGAGAATTAGGGGGAGGAGAAACTATTACAACCATATCCATTAAAGGAGAGCCAAAAGCAAGGGTATCCCAAAATAAGCAAGGTTTAATCATATCTATGAACTGTGAATCATGAATTATTTAGAATCTACAAGGCAAATGTCAATTTCTATCATATTGTAACAATGATCTAAACAAACAGATACATTCTCAAGACAATATCAAATGTAAAATGCATAAACACCACATAACGACAAAATCCCCTTTGACAGAGATTGCAGCCCAAAAAAGTAAATGAAGATTTACGGATCTCCTAAGCCTGCAAGAACCAAATCGAAAATATGAATAAACCAGCCCATAACCATATCAAAGATTATCACTTATGTTGCATGCAGCACTAAAGCCTAACCTTGTTAGCAATATTGTTGGAAAGCCAGTCTAGTCCCTCGTACAGCCCTTCCCCTGAAGTGGCACATGTGCTCTGGATATACCTGAAATAGAACCCAAAGTAATGGCCCCAATCAGTGGATACCAAATTTCCTATGCATTGGGTAAAACATGAGAGAGAGAGAGAGAGAGAGAGGGTGTGTGTGTGCGCATGTGGGTGTGGGTGTGTGTTAATATACCAGTGGCGTTGGCGGAGGGAATGAAGACCAAGCTTATCAGTTATTTCAGCAGCATTCATGGCATTTGGAAGATCCTGCTTGTTTGCAAATACAAGCAGCACAGCCTCCCTCAATTCATCCTAGGCATTCAACCAGCAATATTATTATGCACAAGAAAATTTTAAACAAAACTGAGCAATGGTAAGTAAAATGAGCTATTAGCAGTAAGATGTACAAGGGGTATATATGTTATTAATACCAAAACAGTTGAATTAGAAACTGCAGAGACTATCAGTATTACAAAGCAATGTCAGTAATAAAATGATCCAACTAATTATGTGAATTGTTAATTATGTTTAATTGTGTTAGTTTCTAATAGGCTAGTAACATAAAAAAATCAATAACCTTTTCCAAGATCTAACTAAACTTAAACATTACAGGTTCCACTTAGTTTATAACAAGATGGAGCCTTTAGTTACCTCATTCAACATCCGATGCAGCTCATCCCTAGCCTCAACCACACGGTCACGGTCATTGCTATCAACCACGAAGATAAGCCCTTGAGTGTTTTGGAAGTAATGTCTCCACAAAGGTCGAATCTGTACATGCACCATACAAGACTAAGAAAATAGATAGACAATAATGCCTAAGGGAAAGTAAAGCTCTCAATAAATTTAACTTGGTGTATCACCAACAACACATTAATAACAATGGATCACTCATAAGCATGCCATTTTCAAAGTGTGAAAAGTACCTATGTTAACAAACATACAAGCATTCAAGTATACACATGCCTAATTGCATATGTATGCACGAATACATATATATAATTGTGTGGATAGATTATGTACACCACAACATGAATAGCTGTCCTCACATAGAATAAGGAAAAACTGAAAATACAATGTGGCATTCAATGTAGCTTATGAATATGTTATGTGCTGATGGAATAACTAATCAGCACAAGACCGTCAATAAGCACAAAAATCACGAATGACTACACACACCTAACAAAAACCTACTACCTCTTAAAACTAAGGAAGAAACTGAAAGACAAGGTGGCTCAAAATAATGTACATACATTATTTTTATGTTGCGTGCTAATGGACCAGCATCTAATTAGCACAAGGCCAGACACATGCACATAATAACCAACAGAAACTAAACACAAGTTATCAGATACTTGTCTGAAATGTCTGCCACAAGCTGAATCGCTTTTCCTTAAATAGACAAGGAAAAACTGAATCAGAAAGTAGCTAGTAGATGTAGCTTATGAATTTGTTGTGTGCTAATGGTTCAATATCTAGTCAGCACAAGACCGTCCATAAGCACCAAAGAAACTAGGTGCACATAACAATTACAGAAACATGATATAATTAACAATATTTTCCTGATTTCACATTTATGCTTAAAGTTTCAGTTGTTAAAATACTAAGACCACATACCTTGTCCTGGCCCCCAACATCCCAGACAGTGAAGCTGATGTTCTTGTATTCCACAGTCTCCACATTGAAACCTGAGTAAAATGCAGATTGTATCAATTGCAAAAATCTAATAACAAGCAACAAAAAATTTGGTAAAATCCAACTACCTCTAACTACAAACTAGCAGCATATCAATACAACTAAACAATTTTGAAAAAAATAGAAAAAGCATACCAATTGTAGGAATGGTGGTCACAATCTCTCCAAGCTTGAGCTTGTACAAAATGGTGGTCTTACCAGCCGCATCGAGACCCACCATTAGAATTCGCATCTCCTTCTTGGCAAAGAGCCGGCTGAAAAGCTTGGTGAAAGACAGCCCCATCTTTTATCTCAAGCTGAATCCCCAAAATCCCAAGTCAGATACCAAATGAATCTAACATAAATACACTCATACCTACCTACATACACATCACATAACTCCTGATTGTATAATTCACACAATATTCAAATCCATGATTAAAATGACTTCTACATTAACCTATATGGTATAACATGTCTTGTTTATCTACTCATATTTATGTATGATTGGTTTTTCAAGAATTGACCTAAGAAACCTACATCAAATTAGCCCAGCAGTCTGCATATATCACAGAATTAAATTACCGAAGATCTAAAAGAAACATCCTTATCTCACAATCTCACAAATGAGATCATATCCAATTCTCATTAGCCAGACCATCTGAAGCACAAATATTTGCATCCATCAATAACCATATGTACCTTACACCATGAATCAGATCTATGCAAAAAAAAATGACATATTTAAAAAAACCTATTGTTTATAAATTAAAAAGATGACATTTTTATCGAAGATAGCCACTGATTAATGATTTCTCAACATTTTCTAAGAACACAAAACATACTATAGAACAAAAATTCCGATGGGTTCCGACAAATTACACATAAAAAGGTCCTAGATGTAACAGATCTATGAGAAACCTCAAAAGCAAAAAGGACTAAACGTTGTACAAAGCAAACATCCAAAGGGGTTCCTATCAGAAACATCAAATCTGCAATGTAAAATGCAAAAAGACCATAACTTTAACCAAAGCTTCATAAACAGTTTCAGATCTAAACCAAACTCAGATCCAGATTCATCCACGTATATATATATATATATATATATAGAGAGAGAGAGAGAGAGAGAGAGAGAGAGAGCTTACATGGTGAATATGTGAGGTGGGTTTGGGCAGATCTGAGAGAAGCTGCCCTGAGAGAGAGAGAGAGAAATGGGAACGAAAATAATGGTGAAGGCTGTGAATGGTTTTATATAAGGGTTGAGATAACGGCTCTTTTAACGGCGTCTCTTGTTTTGGTGGGGGCCAAACCTTTGGGTGACGTCTGTTAGGGTTTGGTGTGGGATATTACCAGATCGGGAAACGTGTTGTGAATTTGGAGCAAAACGCAAACGGTATCTTTGACAAAAGAGTAAATTCCATAAGGATACGGTTGAAAGTTATAAAACACCCTCCAATCACACTTCATCAATTTTAATATATATTTAAAAATTCAGTTTAACTATGAGTTTTATTAAGATATTATTATATGTGGTATGATATATTAAATTATAAATAAAAAATCGATGTAGCAATTTCTTATTAGTAGAGATGGCAATGGAGCGGAGCGGATCCAAATGATGGAGTCTTTACACCTGCCGCATATGGTTTTGTCTTTGGGAAAAAAAATTTTACCCCATCCCCGCTCCTTAGAGTCCTGTGAAACCCCACCCCACCTGTAAAACTATACTTCTTATTAATTTGGCCACAATTATTGCAATTGTTTTTAATAAAATCTGTTTCATTAATAAAAATATATTTGAAATTAAAAATAAATTTATCTCATCAAATTAAAATAATTTTTAGCAAAAATTGAATAATATTATTAAAGTGTTTAACAAGACTATTACAACAAAAACAAAAATCTCATTATATAAAATCAATAATTCAATAGTGTATAAATTTGTTTGTAATAAAAACAAAAGAAAATTTTAAAATTGGTACCTTATTTCTAAACTTGCTAAAGAAAAAAAAAAAAAAAAAAAGAAGACAAAAATCCTTATTGAGTGCCCATTTGGCATGATTAATTTTGCCAACTTATTTTACTATTCAACTTATTTTTAATACTATTCATGGATCCCACTGTACTATTTCAACTAACTTTTACATTTATTTACAGTACTTTCAGCAAAAAAATTTCAATAAAATAAAATAAACGGATCCCAAACAAACCTACTAGAATAAAATAAGTTGATGATATGTTTGTTTAAATAACAGAGTTTTAGGGTATGAAAATTTTACAATTTAACCCTTATCAATGTGGGGCGGGGCGGGGATGAGGCAAAGCGGGGCAGATTGGGTCTGAAAAGTCTAAACCTATCCCTGCCCTACCCAATAGTGCGAGGCTAAAATCTTGCCCCATCCCCACCCTACCACCTTTACGGGGCAGGAAAAACCCGTGTGAGGGGAAGCAAGAAAAGGCGAGGCAAAATTGTCATCCCTACTTATTAGATGGTGTAAAACACGGATTTTACACCCTTCCTTACCAAATTCAGATTCTTTTAACAATAGTTAAGTTGGTAAGCCCTCGCTCACACTTATCTAGATCCATTGGTAAAATCATTTTTGTACCTACTACTAATTATTTGTCACTTCAACATATGTGAAATTTGTTGCCAAATTTTGTATAAATGTTCTTTTGTGATGGAAAAAAGGATTGTCACCGTTTGAAATGAATATCTATACTATTATTTAAGTGTTTTTCCCGATTTGGATTCCTACCTTTTTATGCCCAAAATACAGTCAAATTTACATGTTTAGAAAGTTTAAATGATAGGATTAGACATATAGAATTACTAATTTTAAAACTCCTAAATTTTAGATAAGTTTAAAAAAAAAATTTACTAACAAGCAATTTATCTTTTAAAAAAAAGTTACATACAATTTTTTTTTCTCTTGAACATATTTACTTTCACTTTCCCACCAACTTTATACTCATAATAACAAGAGGTTACTTTATTCTAGATGTCTCTAAATATTTATCATCTTTTCTCTTTCTTTTTCAAATTCTAAAAAAAAAAAAAAATCTAATCCTGCATATTTGTACCTACGTTCTCCTTGATTTTAAAAACAGCAACAGTCAAAGAACTGAAAATAGGTCCAACTTTCAATTTTTACCTATTGAACTGTTGATTTTCTCGATTTTTACCATACTAATTCCCAATTCAATCATTTGAAATGTCTGTTGATGGCCATTTTGGAAGCCCAAGTGGGAAGGAGAAGCCTAGCAACATGAACAAAAAAGAGTTGGCAAATAGATAGAAAACCCATTAAGCCTAAACAGCAAGAATAATGAATCACAGGGCCATGAGATAAACAAATGGGCCTTAAGGAGGTAAATGGGCTTAAAAGAGCTCGGACAAAAAGAAAAATCAAACCATGGGCAATGTATGATGTGGAAAAGTGAGAATGGGCCACGGTAGGCCCAAAGTAATGAAAGTAAAGAAAGTAAAGGGTTAATGGCAAGCCCATGAACCTCAAGGATGAGAGATAATGTAATTGGGCCAGGAAAGCCTGAAGAATTTAGTAAAAGTCCAGGGGAATGCAAAGTTAAGAAAATGGCCGAGGAAGCCCAAGGAAAGCAAACGGGCCTGGGACGTCTAAGGGAAAACAAATGGGACACAGGAGCCCGCCAGTTATGTAATAAAAGAACCAATGGTTGTACTAAGCCATTAGGAGAAGAATAAACAGCAGGCCCAAAGAAGCTCAACAGGGTTGAGGCAAACAACTTCGCAGCAGGAATGATAGAGTGGTATGGCAAGAGATGATAGCAGGAAAAAGGGTGGGCTGAAGAAAAGCAAAGCCCACTGTCAAGCAAGGCCCAGTTCCTAAGTAGGGCAAGCCATAAAGGAAAGAGGAACTAGAAAATAGTCAAAAACGAACGGCAAACTGTGCAGGCCAACCATGGCAAATGCATGAGCAGCAAGCAGATTTTGAACATACATGAAAGAAAGGCACGCCCAAAGCCCAGATCTCACTAGCCTGTAACTAACCAATACAGGACACGATGAGGTCAAATGTCAGAGGTAAGAGGGCATGGTTTGGTGGTGGGGAGAGGGGAAAGACCTATTTTGAGGTTCTTGCTCGGGTTCTTTTGGGGGAAATGTCCTGCTGGGATGGCATACCACCCGAAAGAAGCAAAACTAAGTTGAAACCACTAGGTGCATGCTATGAGGGATAAGGAGAGAAAAAGCACCCAGACCATAGCAGGAAAGGGTGCCACGGCTGACAAAAAAACAAAATAGTTTTCTTTTGTGTGGTGATAGTGAGTGGCACACAGATGAACCGGTGGCGGTCGGTAAGTACTCGGTAAGTACACCCAGACCAGACAAAGGTTGTTGAGGGTCAAAATAGTAAAATCAAGTCACAGTAGACACTATAAAGGGGCCCTTACTGTGAACAGGAAGAAGGGGGACACAAGCATTACGATATTAGGAATTTGAAAATCAGGAAATAGAAAACAAGTATTAAGAAAGACAAGCAGTAAGAAAAAAGATAAGAAATGGGAATTTTAGAAGAGAAGAAAAGAAAAAGATAGAGAGTTAGAGTGGTAGGCATGCACCAATGGGATTGATTCCCTCTCTCCCTCTCAAAGTCCTACTCTCTGCTAGAAACAAAAGGTTCTCTTGTGCACCAACCATTCAGGTTCGTTTCCCTCAAAGTGATTAATTTCCATGGTAGGATTTCCCTAGGAAATTATTCACTTTGAGAAAAGGCGTTCTTCCCTCTTTGGTTTTGGTCCCACAGGTTAAATTTAATCTGATTTCTTTTCTCTTTCAGTCAACCCATATATTACTCACTTGTTTCCCTTATTTTTCTTATAAAATAATTGTTGTTAAACTATGATTATCTTTTCCTAAGTAAGGATTATCTGTTTACCTTAATAAAGATGTCAAAGTACTTCATTTTATTTTATTATTATCATATCTGTCTGTCACAACTCATCTGAAACAGTTCTGCCGCCGTCAGCATGCTCCTGGCAGACGAGGTATAGTTTGCGCACAAGCCATACCAAATTGAGTTGCAATTGGACCGGTCTCAACTCCCTTACTCAAAATATTTGGGCCCAGTACCGCAGGAGGCAGCCTAGCCTGATTCAACCAAAAAGGCCCACCACAACGTCCAATTCGGTCTAATTTTAAAAACCATGACATTTCCACTAATTTCAAAAGAAGGTAATCACTAAAAATGTATGAATATATTATTTTTTTAATAAATTTCATTATATTGTTTTCTCTTTTCCTTTGACTTTCACTTTGTCTCCTTTTCTCTAATTGCTCCACCACCTTTGTAAAAGTAGACACTACATCTTTAAATCTTTCATATTATAGATCTCTTTCATTTTAATTTGTTCATTTTTTTTAAGGTAGTCTCATGTCACTCTTGAGAGCCTCATTGCACACTCGAAGCGCATGTAATGAAGCAAGTGCTAGTATTTTATAATTTAGATCAAATTTTACAAAATTTAAAAGTGTAAATAGTTTTTTTATTTCAAATTTTAAATGATGTGCTAATTTGTACATTGTTAAATCCTAAAAATAAACTCTTAATCGTAAAATATATTTAAGAGTAATTATTAGGTGTTTTGTGACATAGTGATCTCTCCTCTCACATTCATAATGGATTCCACTAATTAACTTCATGGTGAGATTCATTTGTGTGAGAGGATGAAGCACCATGTTACTATGCTCCAAAAACACTTAATAATTTTCCATGAGAAATTTGGGGAAGACTTCTTTGCCATGGGTGATCACTTATGCACTGAAATTATGGGTCTCATATCTACCTGTGGTATGATCTTGACATATTAGTAGCAATTTTTTTCACAACCTGTATGATTTTGCCACATCCTAGTGTCTTTACAATTTTTGCATCAGTTCATGATTGGTGCAACATCATTCTCATATAAATTCATTACAAGTACTACTTTTATTGTATAGCATTCACAATTTACAATCTTAATAAACTTTGAAAAATATATTATGAAATCTTTTGTATCAATAAACTTATATTTAAGGCTTAATAAGGTTATAAAATAAATAATTTCTTCTTCTTCTTCTTCTTCTTCTTCTTTTTTTCTATTTATGTCAAAAACTTAAAATCTATATAGTTAACCTTAAATTAATCCTTTAACTATTAAGAAAGTTAAATTTGGTCTTTCAAATATTAATTATATCAATTAAGTCTTTCAACTTTCAAAATTAGATTAATGTCATCCTTGGATTTGTTTTTCCTTTAAATTTTAACAAAATTACTGGTTGAAATTGATTTGATTTTGAAAATTTTACATTTTTCTTAGTAACCTCTTTAACATGTGTTCCATTTATCATATGAGTTCATTTGTTCAAATTTTATTGGAAGGAGATCCAACAATGCAATTAGCTTGATTCTAAAAGTTAAGGGACTGCTAAATTGACACAATTAACAGTGTAAGGATTACATTAAGGCAACTAATAATAGATCAAAGTAAAATTCGCCACCTACTAATTGGAGGACTAAATTAGCTTTTGAACATATTATTAATCATAATTAATGAAAATGATTATAAAAAAACATATTATTAGTCATAGTAGGTTTGTGCAGCTTGCAAATCCATGTGAATTTCATGAGGGATACAACTATTAATCACACCAGGTTTTTGTAGCTTGCAGAATCCATGTGCTTTCATCAGGGATACATGTGGATGATCTATGATGATATGAGTTGAATAATTAAATCTTGCTTAGAATTCATGAACTTTTTTTTTTTAAAGGATCTTATAATATATTAGGTGAAAGCTTAGTAGTCAATAATAGGTGAATCATTTTGAATTGCCCATCTTCAATAATAAGTTTTGTCCAATAAATTATAAAAATAGAATTGAGTGAGGCTGTTAAAAACTCATATGTAGCAGATAAGCTATTTTTGTCATACAGCCAATGACATTTTTGGGTTTGGGTAGATATTGATTTTGTTGAGAGTTATGGTTTTAGATTTGATTTTTCACAACTTTTTTCATGTCACATTATGATTTGTGCATAAAAATAGGTGAAACAGAACTCCAATAATAATTTACCACCTTAATATGTTGCAAAAAATTGTGTCCCTTCGTTGATAAATATCAAGAATACGACATTTTCCTATCATCTTGTTCTGTTGAAGTATTCAGAACATTATGCCACTGTTACTTTGCAATGTCATACTATTCTTTACTAATTATTAGGGGCTCATAGCTCATAGGAATAATCTTTCTTCTTAACCAATTTGATAAATAGCTTCTGAACATCACATTTGACATTTCTCATATTACTTAAGTAGTACAAGAAGATTATTTTTTTCACTTTCCTTCTACCATGAAAGCTAGTGTTTCAAGGTGATACAGTATGAGAGCAAATACTTGAAATTGTGAAACTTGGGACACTGAGGCGAAATTAAATTGAAACATACGTTACACTTCAACATAGGATGCAGCACTCAACAATTTTGAATTGGATTACATGTCTTCTGGTTTCTCGGCTCTATTGTGATTGCCATTTGATTTTGCATGCATTTCCAAGTCCTTTGCGAGCATATCATCATCTATCTTTGTTGCTTCTATCTCTTCAATAGCATTTGCCGGTTTTGTCTCCTTATTTTTTCCCCATAGAACAGCATAAAGCCCCATAACAATCAAAAGTGACCCTAAAGCACTGAATTAACAACATAGTTTTAGTAACAGCAACATGCTGATTAAAATTGTTATAAAGGCAAACAATACACTAGACAAGTAAACTAAATACCACTTGTAAAAATATAACACAATTTTGGAATATTTACATTTTAACACAAGTATGTGTCAATCTCTTTTGAACTATTAAGTTGAGTTACAACTTGCTCTAAGTTTTGGAGAAAAATTAATCAAGAAAAAGATTTTTGAATTTAGTCAGTCCAAAGAGATTGCCACATATATATGTATTGAAAAAAATAAAACATATATCCAAATGAGTCCAAAATAGATAAGAAATCTGCGAGTAAGTAAAGTGTATACATACGTTCCAACATATAATTTCTCACGAAGCAGGGCCCAACTGGTAATAGCCACTATAACAAGCAACAAGGGAGTGAACACTGAGACATAGAGAGGACCTTTCAACTGGATAGCCCATGAAGTGACAGCAAATGCTAGTGCAGAGCACACAACCCCCTGAAATCAACATTATGATTTTAAATTAGGACCTTAAAACCATATATAAAAACAACCAAGTCTTAGTCCCAAACTTTTGGGGTCTGCTATTAATCAGCAACAGATTAGTCAAGGTTGGCCTTAAAATTATATAGAAGTCACTAATAAGTAATAACTTATGGTTATATTCTAAAGTCTGAAACATCATTTAGCTAGCTAATGAAAACATTTTTAGAACTCTCAGCAACTGAAATCCGGAATACAAACTTGCTGCTCCAAATTTAAGGGGTCTCCATCCCAAGATTTATTCATGAGAAGTGTTTTAGATCATAGGAGCAGAGAGCTCACTAGCTTGATGATATTTGACACTAACGAATGTGACTGAAATTCTTAATTTGTCAACTAGGTTTTCTTTGAAGAGAATTTCCTAGGCCTGGAAATTGAGTATTCCTTGTCCCAAAAAAAGAAAGAATAGAAACACTAATCCTGCAAATTGTTTTCAACAAATCAAGTGAAGTGAAGCATACTGTATAGAGAGCTGCAAGAAGCCACATTGGATTGCTCAATGACCATGCAGAAATGACAGGTTTGAAAATTGCGGCAATGATCCCACACTCAATGAAGCCCATGAAACACATCAATGTGGTACTTGTGTATGGTGCTGAAAACGTCTTGCTCATTCTTGCCTGAAATTATAAAACAGTTAGTACTACAAGGAATCATGAAAGTCTGAAACTTGCACTTGAACCATGCATGCAATGTAATACAAATCAATATGCATAAAATCATTCTCACTTTATGTGTGAATAACAGTAATTGGTCCATACCTTATGTCAAAGATTTGAAGTATAACTTGGAGAAAAATACAATAGTCCAACAAAATCAAAAGCTTTGGTGTAATGGATCTGAGTACTTACTTGGATTATGAACCATATTGACCAAGAGAGAGAACTAAGAATAAGGAGAAACGGGCCTAAGATGACATTCCCATGGCCACTAGAAGTGGAGCTATTCTTTTCCATATTCTCAGCATATGTCCAGTGAATGCTGGATTCGCCTATATTAATGATGTTTCCATGGTAGAATGACAATATAAGGGCTCCACCTACACATATAATTGTTCCTATTACCTTCGCTTGACCTGGCCTGGTCTTGATTCCCAGAGATTCTTGCCTACCAAAATCAACTTAAAACCTTTAATTCCTGTACTGAATTGGAAGAAAGGAGTGAACTGCCATTTTAACTATTTGCTGAATAAACAGAAAAATAAGCTACCTGAAAAGGACTGCAAGGATGAAAGTAAATGCTGGAAGTGTGTTAGTTAATGCACATCCAATTGTTGGGCTTGAGTTCTTTAACCCTATAAAGTAAAGGACCATATTTCCAGTTGCCCTGCACTTTGAGTTCATGTTAGGGTACAACTTTGTAAAAAAAATATATAAAAAATCAAATACTAATTGACACAAACCGAAGCAAAGATTATATGTAAATTAACTTGTGTTGGACATGTAGAAAACGAAAGACTAGAATATTTTAATTCATCAAGGAAAAGATTGAACAAACATTTCATCTAAAACATGGCCATGATGGCCTAGAACATTTTGGCATGCATACAAAATTACAAACATGATAGTAACTTATGGACTAGGAAGTTCGAGTTTGAAAATGCATACCCTGTTAAGGAACATAAAAATGTCTGGCACAAAATAGACATTGTAATCCTGGGTCTTGTCTTCCTGCAGAAAGATATGAAATATTTATATATATATTGTTCTGAAGTGAACCATGAAAAAAGTAATACACATTTTAGTGTAAACATTGCCATTCATAAAATTGTCCATATCTTAATATTGGTATTTAACAAGATTAAACGTGACTCTACTACAGCTTGATATATAGCCAAAATAGTTTCTTTCCACCTCTCATGTGAAAGGAAATTAATCTTGCAGTGCCTTCATCTCATATAGTATATATTAGATGATGATTACATGCGTCCTGGCACTTCATTCGCCCATAAATAATAATGTTAACAAAGAGCACCTATACTGCCTTTTTAGTAGTCTATACACTAGCTTTTACTTGTGAACAGAATGCTTAATAGAGATGAGGAACCAAACCATAAAGTATAAGCATATACAAGCTTCCCATGCAACAAATAATATGAGTGAGAGAGAAACCAAAATGATAGTATAAGATTTGTGGTCATGCAAAAAAGAGGAACTGCAATTGAAGAACTATAGCAAAAGCCTGATGAGTATGGTATGAGAACGAGGGGTTATTGAAAGCATTAGGTAGAACATATTAATCATAAATTTATATTTTGCAAATCCAAAATAAATCCACTCTTCCATATTATCTTGATGGGGCACATAAATCAACATCTAGCCAGCACACCTAACACTAATTAAGTGCTCATTAATTTGGGATAATATATTTTGATTAGTTAAATGGACTTGAAAAAATGAACTGAGAAAAATACAGCTGCACCTAAATAAGAATTAGACATAAGCTAAATAAGTTTAATAAAGAAAGAAAAAAAATCCTTTAGGGTCATCAAAATGAACACGCAAGAAGTGACATATAGAGCATTTATAGCTCATGCTTTAGCCATGCAAAAAAACAACCGAGCGTATTTAATTATTTATATACACTTGTCATCTAACTACTATAGGTCTATCTCCCTATCAAATTGTATGAACTACGCGGCAAACATGCCAAGCCTAGTTAAATGCAACATTCATTTTGTCATTTACAGAGTTCTCAACAGTTTCAACATTCAATATCTTCAAGGATCTTCTGTTTAATTGCAGGCTCAGAACTTTTGATAAGGTTGTGGAAACCTCTCTCTCTCTCTCTCTCTCGATGAGTTATAGTATAACCAATAAAAAAGAAGAAAAAGTTCATGGTTATAAACTCATTTTCACATGGAAATTAAATGAGAATCCTTTATTACAAAAAGTTCATTCTATTTTCTAGACACAAGCTATATATATACCATGATTTTCAATATAAAAATATCAGATAACCTCTATTTACAATGAAAAGCTCCAACGTCATTCTCTGTCCACAAATGGAACTAAACATGTATCATGTATGTGAGTGAACGTGTGGATAGTCCACATGAACATAAGAAAGAGAAAAATCTGAATCAAACAAAAAGACCGTAAGAAAAGCATGGTACTTAATTATCAAAACAAATTTCCATATATAGCAAGAAAAGTCCAAACTCCACCAACTCTAAAACAAACAACACAAACAAGCAAAATGTGACTTAAGCAAAAACTATGCATATGCAAGAAACAACCAAAACAGAGTTATGATGATCACTGTATAATATCTAATATGTATACTTATCAACAACATTTTTTTTTTTTTTGGGAGAGTTTTTATATTACCGCTCCATGAAATAAGCAAAGGGAGCAATCGCTACGGTTGCAAACAGAAGCCTGTAAGCCACAAGGACAAGAGGGTGCATTCCAGAGTGCATGGCAAACATTGATGTGAAGTTCATCCCTGCATAGCCTAACTGCACAAGAACAATGGACACGAAAGGTAGAAGATCACCACCAGCCATTGTTTCTTGCAGTAGTTGTTCTAGTATTTCAGTACTATTTCCCAAAGAGGGAAATAGAGGTTGTTTTATAGAGAAAGAGAGAGAGGGAGATAGAGATGTTTAGAGGATGAGAAATGATGTATGAAGGAATAGATATATTTATAGAGGAAACTCAAAGCTAGCTGCGATAGAAAAGTAGTAGTAACTCTAAATAGAGAATCTTGTATTGCATGGAAAAGAGAGAAACCGTTGAAGATTGATTTTTCTCTCTCATTCTTTCAACACTTGGACCTATGCATGGAAATAACAAGTGGAAGCCACTAATTACTTCATAAAGCAGCTTTTAGTTTCAATTTTGTGCTGGGTATTGCCACCTTTGGCCACATTCACAGGCTTTCAAGCAAGACCAAATTCCTTCCCCTGCCATGTCAGCAGAAGCTAGAAATGGGACCACCTCTGAATGAAATGGTGGGTCTTCAATGCCTTCCCATCTAGGCCTTACATAGCAGCTAGCTGTTAAAGCTTTATGTTTTCACCAATTGGTGCGATGTAGTTGGGTAAAGAAAAGTTACGATACCTGGCCATTTGGATTCAAAATATAAAGGAAAACCCACAATTCAGATATAGCTTGTGTAGCCTCTATGCCATCACCAAAGGATTGGCTCCTCTCTGCAACAAGATTCATGCTATGGATGTTTGCAAAACTTTGTAACATGTGCCCTGGTTTAATTAAAAAGTAAAAATTGTGACACCAATATTTCTAATGCATAAATGATTTTAGTTAAGTACTCTATAATTGTAAATTTGGAATATGAAGTACGACTAGGCAGGACAAAAATTGTCTTTCTAATTATTAGTGTTTCACTTTGTATTTTATCGATTATAGTATGTTATGTGTTTAATTTTTTTTATTGTATACTTTCCTTACTTTACAAGGAAAAAGGCAAGTACAATAGATTGTAATTGGTGGAACGACAATTTTAGAACATCAACTTGACACATAGTGTAAATTTTATTCAAATTTCAGACAATTTTGAACAAGGGTAGAATATACCAAAAGGCTTTTAATTTTGTTCTTTTCGCCTTTAAGTAATAAACAAAGGCTTCTTGGAGGAGGAGGAGAAGTGGGTAATGTAATGTAATTAAGAAAACATATTGAATAACAGCTGTTTGTACAGTATCCACAGTTTTAACATTAATTGATATTCATTGCTGAGATCTTTCTCGTGCTCTTCTAGCAAATCTTTTTTTTTAATTTTTTGATCAATTCTAGCAAATCTTTTGCAATACATATATGACCGAAAAATTTTTTATACCACTTGTCTATTCAAATTCTTTGCACTAATTTCTGTGTTCCAATATATATTCCATCAAAAATTAATTCTAGGACCGTACAGTTGTGAGTTGTAGTATTTCATATGGTCTAGATTATGATTAATGAAAAAAAAATTATAGTACTATATAAAATTTTACAATTTTTACCATAATTATCTTACGTTTTAGATTATGATTGGTTGTATATCACTTTAACATGAACCTACCACTTTTTCTCTACCTTTTACAGTGTGTCACATAGACAAATGTGGCCAAAGTTGTGGTATTTTATGCGATCTTAGAATTTTTGGAAAAAAAAAATCATAAAAACATATGAAAGTGATATTATAACTTGCCACGTAGTATAGTTGTGGTTTTTTTTTTTTTTTTTTTAAATATGTGGTACTAGAATTATTCATATTCCACAAGTTGTATATATAAATATTTTATTTTTTAACTTTTCTTAAAAATAACTAAAAAGTTTAAAATTGAAAAAATCAAACGCATGGCATACCACAATTAGTATATTATAAAAAAATTTGCTGAATATTTGGTATATTATAAATTGAAACTGAAAAGGTGAGATAGAGTATATTAAAAAAATTCTAGAACCACAATCAATTCCGTAATTATTAGATGTGGCTAATTGTGAGTGGTGAATAAAATAATGAGTTCATGTAAAAATGAAAGACAGCTATTCACAATTTTTCACATACGATAATTGTAAAAATGTGAATGAAATTAATTGTGCTTTTAGAATAACTCGACGATTTTTATTTATGAATCCACTATTGTGTTAGAAAAAGTATCTACTATATGTATCTTTGGTGTGGAATTCAATTTTAACAAGTGAATGACACCTAAAATGACTTTTGAGTCCATAACTTAGGAGGAATTCAAATCAAAATAAGGAATAGTTAGATATTCAAAAAAGGTCCAGACACTCTCGTTTGTAAAATAAATAAATAAATAATCAAAATTGAAAAAGTTTCGGACCAAACAACCTTAATTGAGTCTTAGAAATAATATCGTAAGATCCTTGCAGGAATTTGGGATATTTTAAAATGGGATAAGCAAGGACAATTCTTCTAATTCATCCCCTGCTAAGGGTAGATGAAGTATTCTAGGTTCCTAGTTCAACATGAAAGTTCTTAACAAAATTCGCATATAGATGACCCAAGAAACGCAAAATAATGATAAATAGAAACCCAATTTAAGAAAAGGAATGAAAGCAATTATGGAAGCTAAAAATTCAAGGAATCATACGAACGAGGTCAGTTATAGGAAAAAGAATTAACTTAGAAGAGGAATGTATTTTATGCGATGCAAGGAAGGACACCCTAGAGCATCTGCCCACAATATGTTCACCTACAAAAATCCTATGGGTTTATTCTCATTAGCTGGTTAGATTTAGGAATATTAATATTTCTACCAATTTTGGGTGGATCAAGCTAGTCATAGAACCAAAAGAGAAGTCAAGAATTCTAAAAGAAGAAGCGGGGAATTCACATTCTTCTATTTTTGCAAAACCTGATATGAATGACAAGAAACAAACTCATGAAGCAACCCAAATCCACTGTTTGTCAAGATCAATTTCGACATGATTGTTTTTAACATTGTTAGAAAAATATAAAATAATATATTGGTAACCCCGCAACTCAAACCTCTCTTCTTTTCAGCAGTTGACTGAAATCATAAAAGTGAAGTTATTTTTGTATAGACATTGATGATAGAAGAACAAAGCCAGCTGAAACCCTTCGAGAGTTGAAACCCATGCGACAATTTTAGGCTCATAGCAATGTCAAAATCAATTAAAATGGGATACAATTTTTTGATTTGTGAAGGAGATGTTATGAATGTGATCCTCCCGTTATGGAACCACTCATCTTTGCCAGATCAGTCTATAGAGCACCTAATTGAAGAAGCGAGAATTATCCTCCGATCCTTCTCTAGTTGGTTTGTAAATCGCATGTCTAGAGAAGCTAATTTTGTCGCCAATAATATTGCTATATGAGCGCTTTTTTTATAACATCTTGGGAGTGGTTTCAGTTTTGGATTTCTATTTTTTGCCCTTTGGATAGAGATGGAGGTTAATCCCCTGATGTACTCGTTTTCTTTATCTCTCAATTCTTTAATGAAAACATACTTTTTTTAATCAAATATAAAAATCTTATTTTAGTCTAATTTAAGTGTATATGTGTGTGAATCTCCATTTTGAAGGCTTAAATCCAGACCTTTGCCCTCTCTCCCCCCCCTCCCCCCCCCCCCCCCTTCACCTCCATCTCTATCACACAATAACTTGACCATCATATCAAAGATATGTGGTGGTCAATGAAAGCATTACTTGGGTAGGACAAAAAATTCTTTAATATTAACTCACTTTCCATTTTTTTAAAAGGAAAATGTGTTAAAAGAATTGCAAGAAATTTATAAACATAATTAATTTGATTGGTGCCACATCAAAATTATAATAAACTTTTTTGTTGTTGTTGTTGTTGCTACCTTTGATAATTCTCTTTTTCCTTCTGCAATTCTCACAGTACCCCACACATACTTCACCAACTTTTCAAAATTTGAAATATTCCGTGACTATCATTAATGGAAGGAGAATAACTAATACGTTGATTTCCTTCAAATCTCAAATGAAGAGAGTGTCATTTCCATTAAGTTTTGGGTTGCTTTGTCATTCCTTAAACCTAAGAGTGGTTTTGGTAATTCACCATCAATTTGTTCTCAAAAGAAGTAGTATCATTTTAGGATATATTGAAATGGAACAAATTTTTCTCCATTTCACCTTAAATGGACACTTTAAATGAAGTCAATTTCATGATTACAAATTTTATTTTTTTGAATCTAATAGTATACAAATGGTTGTGTCACGTGGCAATCCATATATTGTTAGATTTGTAATATTTAACCTAAAACATAAAATTGATCCATTTCAAGTGGAGCAGTTGAATTTGTACACAAAATATGCTCTTTTCTATATATATGATTTGTATATTCATTTATCTCTTCTTAGTGGAACTAGTATTACTTTAGAGTATAAGAAATAATTCCCTTTATAGGATTTGAATACTTGCTTGATGTATATGGAATAGACAAGTTTACTTCAAATATATAAGTGGACAATAATTGATTATATTCCTAAACGTATATAGCCACTCATCCTTCCCTAAGGAATATATCTTGCCAACCAACAAATTAAACTAGAACTCATTTTGTAAATAACCTACCATTGTGTTTTAGTTAAAGTATGCAGTTGCAACACTGACTTTGCCATGTCCTGCTATCTACTAATTAAGTATTTATTATCTTTGTTTTTTTGTTTGTTATTTTTGTAGGGAAATAAAAAAAAAATTAAAAATTAAAAATTAAAAAAATTTAAAAAAAATTTTAAAAAAAAAAACCAAAAAGGTCTTCAAGCTTCTAACCAGTAATTTTTTTGGGCTAGTATTTTTTTGACAAACGAGAATATCTAAACCTGTTCAAGTATATTTTGGAACATTATAGTCATTATCATATGCTAAACATAAAGTATTAGAGCAGGCCTAAACATAACTCCATGAAATCATCAAAAGACTTATTTATTAGACCATTGCATCATATAAAATTTGCATGTAACTATTGTAGCTGATACTTGATAGGCCATGCATGAAAGTTGGCTAAATAACATTGTGTTTGAAACACATAGGTAAAATAGTAATGGTAACACATCAATGCAATCCTAGTGTAAGCAACTGAAAACTTCTTTCTCTTCTTCTTTTTGTCCTTTTTTTTTTTATGCAGATGTCCAGGGTTCTTAGAGCACTTAACTATATAATCTTCCGAATAAGTATAGTCACAATAATCTTTCTGTCGCGCACAGGTAATTACAAAAATGAGTCTTTTAGAGATAACCGTTAAAGCATGGCCAACTTTTATGCCTGGCCCATCATCAATAAGTAATGCACAGCAATGTGAATAATGTGAATGAACCTTTTAAGCTGGTTGGCCCAATGCAACATGCTAGTACTCGAGTTATCAAAGTGTAGTAAAGTTTGGTATTCTTTTCATCATTACCCCAAATCCTGCTTCTAATAGAAACTTTAACGGTACCCATAAGAAAAATAAAACTAATAAGTAATAAATAGAAACTTTAACGGTATGTTTAGCACAGCAGAAAATGAAATGGAAGGGAAATAATCAGTTTCACTTTCACGTTTAATTATCTTTTTAAAAGAGATGAAGAGGCCAATGAAACAGCAACCTTCACGTTTTGCTTGAAAGTGAGTGGAAACGATTATTAATTAAACGTTTATTCACAATTTGCTAGCAAGCATATATCATTTTCACATCGATTTCATTACAAATGAAACTACTTTTATAATGCACCAATAATAAAAAGCACCAACACGATTGGTCGCCTAATGGCTACGACTTTGGATCAAAAAGATTCCACTATATAGAATGTTTTGGATTCAAATCGCCTCCCATTAGTGTCATATTGGTGCTCTTTATACTTCTTCAAAATGAGGTATTGGTTTGAGAGTATTTATGGGCTACTATAATTATACCCAAGTAGAAAAGCTACACTGGTCACCCCCTCCTAACCATTCTTTTATTATAGTAATAATAATAAATAAATAAATAAAAAGGCTAGGCCAACAATTTGATTTAACAAAAAAAACTCTCCCTAAACTTATTTGATAATTCTCTTCATTAACTAGACTTAAATACATTTTTACCCTCATCTAATAAAAAGGCACACAAACGAAAGAAATGTGTAATTTTAAAATTGTAAGCTTTTTTGTCCTTTTATATACTCACAAAAAATTTACAAAAAGGAAATATTTCAATTTTTTTTTTTTATATTCCATTGTATTTCATCCTAATTTATTTTCTTTCTTTTTCATCCATTTCTTTCATATTAACCCATAGTTATTAAACCTGAACCAATGCTAACCTGATCAATAAGTCGGGTCATTGGTTTATTAGTTGAACCATAGGGTCCAATAAAAATAAATTTTTTTGTTTTTTTTGTTTTGAGATTTGAAAACTAATTAGTTTCACATATAATTGTATTTTGAGATTTGAAAAAAAAAAATTTATTTGTTTTGGGTTACCATACAAATTTTCTTCTGTATAAAATAGAAAAACTGTTTTTATGAACAACAAAAATTGGGAAAAAGATAATTACCAAACATATTCTTTTTTCTATTCAAAATATTAAAAATTGATGTGGAAATATGAGATTTTACCAGGAATCCTTATACAATTTAATCCTATTGCGATATATCCCATGTAGGATAGGATCCCATTTAATCCCACATCATGCATATTTTGTATTCTTATAGCTTGCATTAGGATTCCTAAGTACTTTAGATCATAGTTTGTCCACACACACACACAAAAAAAGGAATTATGGATTATAATTTCAAGTATTATTTGCTTTAAGTCTTTTACAATGACCCGTATGGAAGTGATATATATGTTAGGTGACAAGTATATTTTCATAGCTTTTTTTTTTTTTTTTTTTTTAAAGGAAAAGTATATTTTCATACGTTATATATCATAGATGAACCAACATGTAGCATGTGAGTGCCACATATGCCTATTACATAAAATAATTAATGAATCGACAGAAACACAATATTTTTCATAACTTTCTAAGATGGTAAGTTATGAATGGAGTAATATTACTTTCACATAGATTCACCACTTATATCATATCTAACATATTAAAGTGGAATAAGAAATTTGAGATTCATACCCCACTTACGTCAAAAACTGATTGAGGTAATCTTTGTTTAATACTAAAAACAATCATTATGAAATGAACGCTACAAGTTGAAATCTGATTATATTTATCAAAAGTGCAAGTTTAATCAATAATTCAAATTAAATTCTAATTGCCCTCCAATTTTGTGACAAGTGTCTTTCTAATTACACTATAATTTGATGTTAAACACCATTCTAATTAAACTATAATTTTGTCCAATTATACTTACAGGAAAACTTTAATGTCTAAACTTAGAAATTATAAAAGAATTTGTAGGGTCACGATTTGGAGCCCAAGGCCAAAAGGTATGAGATCCTGGCCCAATGAACCCAGTACAATAAATTTGTAGAGAATGGGTCGAAAAACTAGATATTAATTAATTGAATAACGGCTAATATGGATGAACTTCTTGCTTAAAGAATCAAATATTTATGTCCGAGGAGACAAATGCTAATATAAATTTGTTGTACAAAGTACCAGTGCAATGCTGATTGTTCACGTCCTTCTCCTTTCAATTTTTCTACCATCCCCGTTTTATGGAAGATATTTTCCATTATATAGTCCCCTTGAACTATCCTCCCCCTACACTTGTTCATCATCTAAGCCACCACTTGAGTAGTTGTCCTATCAGTTTTCTTCTTCAGCTTTTCTGAATGATAATCTCACTGGAGGCACTGTTCAGAGGTCTACTCCACATAAATGTGGCCATAATGGTAGGTACATTGCATTTAATGTGGAGATAGCAGTTTTTCCATAGATATTTTGGAGTCTTCCTTCCTCCCAGGGTGCCTGTGAGGTATTTCTACGTGGTAGGAACTTCGTGTAGTACCATTATATTGGTCCAAATAAGCAATTTGAACCATATTCAATAGATTCGAGGAGGAATATCTCCTCGGAAAGCTTTCTTGTTATTTCCCATACCCAAAATTTTAATGGACAAACCTTGGTAATCTTTAATCTCTTAGTTTACCTCCTCGGCAATTCAGGTTTGTGGATAAGGATTAGAATTCAATACTTATCGATTTAGGCTCTCACAAGCCCAAGGCCCAATATGCATGAATTTTGGACCTTTGCCCCTACAATAGCCCCTAAAAACTTTGATTTTTCCCTTTTGTAGAAGGAGAAAAAACAGAGTTTTGACTTCCATGACACAAGACCACACGATTCTCCAATTCACACGTGTGGGAGGGGATAATTCAAGTGCCTCAAACTTGCCACTGATGCTTCGAGGTTTGCAAAGCGCTATTAAATGCTTCAGGCGATGTGTTGTCTCATACATCCAACGGTGAAGTGCAGATCCAACAGACTGGCTTTTTCCTGAAACTTTTGGGTAGGATAACCCCCACTCACTTCAATTTTCCATATAAAGTGAACGGAGACATCACTTCTCCATTTTCACAAGTCTTCAAATTTCAGAGACATCACACACACAAACTCTTCTCACTTTCTCTAAGATACAAATTATTCAAACTCCTCTTCTTTCTTGAGATATTTCCGAAACATCTTCTCTAAGGTATCATAGACCGTCATATATATTAATTTCTGTAGACTTACATTTTTTTTCAAACATATTCTTTTCTCCTTGGCTGCCCTCATCGGCTGCTCATTTTTACCTTTCTTTATCTATAGGATTCGGTCATTTTATTTTAGGTTTGCCCAAATGGGTAGATTCGAGAATTTGGTAGATTTCCCTTTAAAAATAGAACTTTTCAAAGAGAAATACCACATACCCCGAGAAGTGGGTCTACGATATTGTTCCACAAAACAAATCGTTACAGATAGGGAAACGGGGGAGGTCATCATTCCTATAATAGCCTTTATAGAAGGCGGAATGACCCTTCCCATGGGTCGGATAACAAGGGACTACCTTATCAATCATAGGTTGTGTCCTCACCAATGCGCACCAAAGATGTTTAGGATCCTAGGCTGTGTCGATGCTCTTAATGAGCATTTCCAATTAGGACTCACATGGCATGACGTGGTACGAGTTCCATTCCCAAGCCGACGAAGGATTCTACCTCAAATCTCGGTCAGCCATGGTCAGGCTCATTTCGTGTCTCCCTAAGTCCAACAAAGGGATGAAAGATGACTACCTTATTGCCTCAGGGCCATGGCACGATGATCTTCACTGTCCAACCCAAGAGAGAGAGACAGGTGGGATGCCTTAGAGTTAGGTTCCTTAGTGAAACACTTCAGATCTTTTAATCTTCATCGCGTAGTTATTATCCTTTATTTTGCATTATTTTGATAATCAGTTTTCATGAGTTAACCACAGCTCTTTTCTCGGCTATTTATTGCAGATAGGAGGCTAGTTACCCCTCGACTTAGCCACACCAACGTAGCGGCCCTAAACTACTTACTTTGATCAGAAATTTTCGTGAGTGAGGATCGCCAATTGAGAGTCGTCCATTTGATTTTGGAATTTGAACTCATTTCAAGAGTCTTTCAAGAGATAGGCCACGCCATCAGGGCAAGAAATCCTCGGATAAACCGTATCGACGTATCCAAGCCAGATTTCTTGGTTCGAGAAGATCTTCCTCCCATCAGACTACCCATTCAACAAATCCCTCCTCCACTTATAATTCCCTTGCAACAAGTCCCCCTTGAAGCGCCAGTTGCAGCATAAGAGGAAATTGCATCTTCTCGGCTATCCTTGGAGGAGGAAATAGATGAATTCCGCTTCATGGAAGATGTGGGACCGTCTGAGAAGCCAGTAGATATTTCAGATTCCGAGACTGAATCTGTTAATATATCCTCCGTTCATCCCAAACAGTTGATCATCACTCAGGTAGACTCGGAGTCCGAAAATGAGGAAGAACAAATGGACCAGAAGAAGCGACCTGGTCTAAAAGGTCTGCTAGCCAGCAGGAACAAGGGGGGAAGTTCAAAAGAGGCCCCTAAAACACTACCTCCAGTAATTCCTCCTCCTCCTCCTCCTCCTCCTCCTACTGATCTCTCACCACCCAAGAACCTTCTCCGGGTGCCGAAATACCAACAGGGGCTCAAAAAGAGAAAAAATGGGATGTTATGGCCTCTCTGACAAAAGAGAAGGTAAAGGAGAAGGGGAAAGAGAAGGCAAAGAGTAAAACTGATGTCAACCCCTTCGAAGACGCCCTTACAATATGAGATATGGTTTCCAAGGCTAAAACTACTAAATCCAAGTCCAAAATTGATTTTAAGAAAGATTCTCATCAATCACAGATTTAGATACAAGGCTTTAGCTTTGTTTTTGTAATTTTTGTAATGGCCTCATGCTTTTTGATGTAACACTTATATTTACTATCCAATGAAGACATTTTCTTTTTTATCTGACTTAGCTTTTGAAAGATATTATGAATTACTCCAAGTTATTATCATTTAATTGTTTTCAATTAAATGCCATCTATCCACACATTAAATTGTCATCGTGGTATCAAAATTCAGGTTCAAAACATATAAATAATACACTTAGTATATTATTATGAAGGCAAGAATACCTGGAGTTTTAATGAGTGCTTAATTCTCAAATAAGCATCAACTATCATTAAGTTGATAAAAGTTAATCTCATACAAATACGTGGTCCAATAGACCTGACATATTCTTACATCTGTTTAATAATATGGATACCAAGAAACATTAAGTCCACCCAAGTATGTGGTCTGAGATACATGACATGCCTTGGGGTATATTTGACAATCACATAGAAATTAAATAACAATTAACTTAATGCATTTATGCAAAGAACATTAATTTCACCCAAGGATTTGGTCCGAGAGACCTGATATACCCTGAGATATGTTTAACACTTATACACATGCCAAGGAGTGTTAATTTCGCTCAAGTATGTGATCCAAGAGACCTGACATGACTTGGGGTCTGTTTAACACTTACATAGATGCCAATGAGTGTTAATTTCGCTCAAGTATGTGGTCCGAGAGACCTGACATGAATTGGGATCAGTTTAACACTTACATAGATGCCGAGGAGTGTTAATTTTGCTCAAGTAAGTGGTCCGAGAGACCTGACATGACTTGGGATCTGTTTAACACTTACATAGAAAATAAGCAGCCCTTAATTTGACAGATTTACACAACAAAACGCATATTTGAAGAAATGAAATTTTCATTAATAGTAGTACCTTCTCAGGTTGTTTACATTCCAAGGACGAGGTATTACACGCTCATCTAAATCTTCTAGAAAATATGCTCCTATGCCAGCCAACGAGGTGATACGATAGGGTCCTTCCCAATTAGGTCATAATTTCTCCCATGCTGGATTTTCACCGTGCCCAAAACCTTTCTCAGCACTAAATCCCCAGGCTCTAATGGTCTTAGCTTTACTTTGGCATCATAGCATTGTTTAAGTTTGTATTGATAATAAGCCAATTAGATCATTGCACTTTCCCTTCTTTCATCAATGAGGTCTAAGTTTCTTTCCAACAATTCATCATTATCGCTAGGATTGAATGATTGGGTTCTTAATGTCGGAAAACCTGTTTCTATAGGGATGACAGCCTCAGCCCCATAAGACATCGAAAAGGGGGTCTCTCCAGTTGACCTCTGAGGAGTGGTTCGATATGCCCATAGGACATGCGGTAGTTCTTCCACCCATCTTCCCTTTGCATCGTCCAATCTTTTCTTAAGTCCACTCACTATGACCTTGTTAACAGTTTCAGCTTGTCTGTTCCCTTGGGGATAAGCTGAAGTGGAATATCTATTTGTAATTCCCAACTCATAACAATATCTCCTAAAAGATTTGCTGTCGAATTGAAGTCCATTGTCCGAAATGAGGGTATGAGGTATTCCGAAGCGAGTGACAATGTTCTTCCAGAGAAACTTCTTTAGGTCCACATCTCGGATATTCGCCAAAGGCTCAGCTTCAACCCATTTGGTGAAATAATCTATGCAAACCAGCAAATATTTCTTATTTTCTGCTGCTTTAGGAAATGGGCCAACAATATCCAAGCCCCATTGTGCAAAAGGCCAAGGATTGGAGAGGGGATTTAGAAATCCTCTTGGTTGGTGCGTGTTCGGTGCAAATCTTTGACATTGATCGCACTTTTTCGTATATTCTAATACTTCTTTTTGCATGTTTGGCCACCAATAGCCCTGGATGATGGCCCTATGAGCTATGGATCTTCCTCATGTATGGCTTCCACAGATTCTTTCATATAATTCCTCAAGAAGTAACTCTAATGCTTCAAGATGTATGCATAGTAGATATGGCCCTGAGAAAGATCGTTTGTACAGTTTCTAGTCATCGGATAACCAGAACCGAAGAGCCTTCCTACGTATCTTTTTAGCTTCTGATTTATCCTCTGGTAAAATGTCTTTACTAAGGAATTGAATGATGGGGTCCATCCAATTGGGCCCTACTCTGACATGGGGAATGTAGATCATGTTCCCTTTCTCTCTTGAGGGTTTACCAAGATCTTCTACTAGAATAACACGAGGTAAATTTTGACTTGAGGAGGTTGCCAGCGTGGCCAGGGAATCTACATGGGTATTTCCACCTCTAGGGATGTGTTGCAGATCGAACGATTCAAACTTCTTTTGCAAATGTTTGATTCGAGTCAAATACCCTTGCATTCTCTCATCCCTTGCCTCTAACTCGTTCTTCACTTAACCGATAACCAGCCTTGAATCCGAGAACATAGTAGCCGATTTTCCCCTCATCCTCTGAACCATAGACATTCCTTCCAGTAAGGCTTCGTATTCGGCCTCGTTGTTCGTGGCTGAAAAACCTAGCCTTAACGACTTTTCCACAACGAGTCTTTCAAGTGAGATCAAGACTAGCCCCACGCCAGACCCTTTTTGATTCACTGCCCCATCCACATATACCTTCCACTGCAATGGTTCTTGCACCGCAACTAGGCCAACTGATTTTTCATCCATGCGGTGCTCCTTTGATTCATTTTCTGCAAGGCCCTTAGCGAACTCGGCGACCAAATCTGCAAGGATCTGGCCTTTGACTGAGGTATGTGGCATGTATTTGATGTCAAAAGCACCCAAGATCATGCCCCACTTTGCTATCCACCCAATGTAATTAGCACTTCGAAGTATGGCTTTCAGTGGAAGCTGGATTAGAACAACCACAGTGTGTGTTTGAAAGTAATGAGGCAGCTTTCGAGTACCATGCACCACCACTAGGATTGCCTTTTCTAAAGGTAAGTAGTGAATTTCAGCCTCGTGTAAAGATTTGCTCACGCAATAGACTGGTTGTTGTCTACCACTATCGACTCATATCAACACCAAACTCACAGTATGAGGAGCTACAACGATATAAGCAAACAGAATTTCATCTGCTTCAGGACTTGACATGATAGGTGGGTAAGAGAGATACTCTTTAAGTTGTTGAAACGCTTGAGCACACTCCTCAATTCATTCAAAACCTTTCCATTTGTTCATCAATAGGAAGAAAGGCCTACATCTATCCACCGACCGAGAGATGAACCAATTTAAAGTTGCCGTCATTCCGGTTAACTTTTGAAACTCTTTAGGGTTCCAAGGAAGTTGCAAATTATTTATGGCTTTGACCTGGTCAGGGTTCACCTCGATTCCTCGGTGAGTTACCATATAGCAGAGAAACTTGCCCGAGCCTACCCCAAAAGAGCATTTGGAGGCATTAAGACATAGCTTATGTCCTCTCAAAATTTTGAAGATGTTTGTAAGGTCCTCTATATACTCGGACACTATCTTACTTTTCACCACCATGTCATCTATATACACCTTAATATTTTTACCCATTTGTGACTCGAACATCTTTGTCATCATCCTCTGGTACGTAGACCCAACGCCAAAAGGCATCACCTTGTAATGGTAATTCCCAATGGGGTTGACAAAAGATGTTTTCTCCTGACTGTCAAGGGCCAATGGTATTTAATGGTATCCTTGGAAAGCATCAAGGAAACTCATTTGAGGATGACCTACCGTTGCGTCCACTAATTGATCTATCCGAGGAAGGAGGAAAGGATCTTTCGGACAAGCTTTGTTCAAGTCTATGAAGTCTACACATACCCTCCACTTTCCGTTCTTCTTTTTCACCACCACAATGTTGGCTAACCACTCTGGATAAAAAACTTCCTTAATAGCCCTTGCTCGCTTAAGTTTAGTCACCTCATCCTTAACAGCTTCATAATGGTCTTTGGATAAGCGCCTGGGTGGTTGCTTTGTAGGAGCGATTGATGGGTTGACATTCAGGTGATGGCAGATAAAGTCAGGATCAATTCCAGGGGCTTCGCAAGCATCCCAGGAAAACACGTCAGCATTCTCTCGGAGGAATTCAATTAGTGCTTGTTTTTCATGAGGAGGTAGTTGTACCCCAACATAAAAAAATTTCTCCGAATCAGTATCAATGATCACTCTTTCCAAATCTTCCCAACTCGCCTCCTCGGCTGACCATCCCCCTGATGAAGCCGAAGCTCTTGATTGCTATAGAGACTTTTTAGCAAAGTCTGAGGGTACAACCTTGGGTTTGTGCAAGATGGCCGCCACCATGCATTGTCTAGCCATGGATTGATTGCCCAAAATTTCTTTAATTAGGCCTTCAGAGGGGTATTTCACCTTTTGATGCAGGGTAGAGGAGACAGCCCCTAGGGCATGGAGCTAAGGCATGGCCATAATGGCTGTATAAGGGGAATATGAATCTTACACAATGAAATCCACCTCCACTATTTCTGAATCGATTTGTATGAGTAGCCTGATCTGGCCTTTTGGAATCACAGTCTTTCCCTCGAAGCTTACTAGGGGAGATTCATAGGCCGTTAAATCCTCGGATTTCAAATTTAGCCCATTGTACAGATCATGATACATAATCTTGACAGCACTACCCTGATCCACCAACACTCGCCTCACGTCATACCCCCCTATTCTGAGCGTAACCACTAAAGCATCGTCATAGGGTTAGATGGTTCCGACTTTATCCTTGTCCGAGAAGCCTAAAGTTGGTTGAATTAGTACTTTAGCCCTTTTCGGCTCTGAACTACCCTCATCGGCTGACAATCGAGCCACTGACATCACTCTGGAGGGACAGGATCCAGTCCTCCCAAGAGCAGCAAAGATGACATTAATTGTTCGCAAAGGAGGCCCAGAAGAAGCGTTCTTCCTGGAGTTTGAATTCGTCTGGTTCCCCTAGCCACTAGAATGATGCAAGAGGGATTTTAGATTGCCTTCTCGGACAAGCTGGTCCAAATGATCCTATAGGTTCCTACAGTCCTCTATAGTATGTCTATGTTCCTGATGGTAATGGCAGTAGAGGTTTTGATTGCACTTCGTAGGGTCTCCAGCCATTTTATTTGGCCACTTGAAAAATGGTTCATTCTTAATCTTCTCCAGAACTTGCTGGACCGGATCTCGGAACACTGTATTAACCATCTGGGTATTGGTAGACCCTGATTGTCCTGCATAATCCTTTCTCAAATGATTGTTATTGTATCAGTCCGACATGAAATCCCTCCTCTCCTGAGGGATAACCTTAGCCTTCCCTTTTCCTTGTTGTTGATCGTCTTCGATCCTTTTATACTTATTAACTCTGTCCATAAGTTGGTGTAAACTGGTGACAGGTTTACCTGTCAGAGATTTCCTCAAACCGTGCTCGAATGGTAGGCCGACCTCAAAAGGTTATCCCTCTCCTGAGGGATAACCTTAGCCTTCCCTTTTCCTTGTTGTTGATCGTCTTCGATCCTTTTATACTTATTAACTCTGTCCATAAGTTGGTGTAAACTGGTGACAGGTTTACCTGTCAGAGATTTCCTCAAACCGTGCTCGAATGGTAGGCCGACCTCAAAAGTTTTAATGGCAACTTCATCAAAGTCGCCGTCAATTTCGTTAAACATTTCCCAATATCTTTCAAAATATGCCTTTATGGATTCTCTCTCCCTCATTGACATGGACAATAAGGAGTCCAAAGGTTGAGGAACCCTACTACATGTGATAAATCGGGAGCAGAATGATTGGGTGAGTTTCTTAAAGGAACTGATAGAATTTGTCCTTAGTCCGTCGAACCATCTCATCGACATCGATCCCAAACTGGATGGAAATACCCTACACATTAAGGCCTCGTCCTGAGAATGGACAGCCATCTTTTGTTTGAATTGACTTACGTGTTCTACAGGGTCCGTTCGGCCATTATACATGACAAACGTTGGCTGGTGGAACCGTCTAGGAAGTTTTGCCTTTTCTATCCCCTGTGTAAAGGGTGACTTAGAAATTTTTCTCAACGCCTTTTTCATAACATTAGTTCCTACTCCTTTGCGAGAAGGGCTCTTGCGTTTCCTTCGATGACGATGCTCTTCCTCACAGGAGAATGAATCGCTTGGTGGAGTTCTAGACCTCTGTCTATATATAATATCTTCTTCATCATTGGAAGAGACATCAGAGCTGGAAGGAGATTGCTTTTGTTGTGTTCGACGGAGTTGCTTCTTCAAGTCATCAATCTCTCATTGCATGGCTTTATCATCATCTTGCTTGTGGGATACGTGGCCTTTCCTTCGAAAACCGCTTCCACTCGTGTGGGTGGTATGCACACTGCCTTCTTGATAGTTTCCCTGATCTCTTTTACGTTCAAACTCAAGGAAATCATCCGGTTGATGAACATTTGTGGACTCTGCCTGATATGGACTTGATCCTACCATATTGTCTGTTATATTTTACTAATACACAAGTTCTTTCCACAGACGACGCCAATTATAGGGTTACGATTTAGAGCCCAAGCCTAAAAGGTATGAGATCCTGGCCCAATGAACCCAGTACAATAAATTTGTAGAGAATAAGTCGAATAACTAGATATTAATGAATTGAATAACGGTTAATGTGGATGAACTTCTTGCTTAAAGAATCAAATATTTATGTCCGATGAGACAAATGCTAATATAAATTTGTTGTACAAAGTACCAGTGCAATGCTGATTGTTCACGTCCTTCTCCTTTCAATTTTTCTACCGTCCCCGTTTTATGGAAGATATTTCCCATTATATAGTCCCCTTGAACTATCCTCCCCCTACACTTGTTCATCATCTAAGCCATCACTTGAGTAGTTGTCCCATCAGCTTTCTTCTTCAGCTTTTCTGAATGATAATCTCCTTGAAAACACTGTTTAGAGGTCTACTCCACATAAATGTGGCCATAATGATAGATATAGTGCATTTAATGTAGAGGTAGCAGTCTTTCTATAGATATTTTGGAGTCTTCCTTCCTCCCAGGGTGCCTGTGAGATATTTCTATGTGGTAGGAACTTCGTGTAGTACCATTATATTGGTCCAAGTAAGCAATTTGAACCGTATTCAATAGATCCGAGGAGGAATATCTCCTCGAAAAGCTTTCTTGTTATTTCCCATGCCCAAAATTTTAGTGGACAAACCTTAGTAATCTTTAATCTCTTAGTTTACCTCTTCGGCAATTCAGGTTTGCGGATAAGGACTATAATTCAATACTTATCGATTTGAGCTCTCACAAGCCCAAGGCCCAATATACATGAATTTTGGACCTCTGCCCCTACAGAATCAATTTGAATTTAACATGATTCTATTTAATACTTTCAAAAAAGAACCCCTCCTATTACATTCTCTAATTTCCTCCAATTTCTGTTCAAGTGTAGGATACATAAAATCCATTTGAATAACATGAAAATAAATAAATGTAACGTTTTTCACATCTAACTAGAAATTGAAGGGAATTGAATAATTTAAATGGAAGATAATATTATCTCAATGTTATGGCGGTTTATAATCTCTTACTTTTTTTTTCTTTTTCTTTTTGGATAATTTACAACCTTTTATTCTTATGGTTATTCTTAATTGTACCTATACACTTGCATGAGTTATAAAATGGTTTATTTTATTATACACCAACCACAATAGATCATGTCAAAATTTGTGAAAGATTTTGTCCCCCTAACTTCTTATTTTTGGTTACAAAGACGGATGTTAATACCAAAGTTGAAGTAAAGATGATGATGATAATAACTTGGTCTATGTGGCCATGATGCTCACTTTTGCTATCATCCAAACATTTGAAAATAGTAAGATAATATTCCTTCCATCCTTTGTTGGGTTTTTTTAAAGATTATTAGTGCAGGTTTTTAGGTTTGCTCTATCCTCATTCCAATTATGAAAGAGAGCTTAAACACCTTACTATCTTAAGCACACCACCATTAATACCACTTGTTAGGGGACATAAAATTTAAAAGGCTCCAATTGAGTAGTTTATTATTAGTTTTTAGATGAATCTTGGTATGTGACATTGACATTTACATAAAATAAAACATAATGACTTTTGCTATCATCCAAACATTTGAAAATAATAAAACAATACTCCTTCGATCTTTTGTTGAGCTTTTTTTTAAGATCGTTTATGTGGGCCTTTAGACTTGCTCTATCCCCATTCCACTTGCAAAAAATACCCCTAAACACCGTACTATCTTCGCACACCACCATATTCATTAATACCACTTGTTAGGAAAGATAAATAATTAAGAGACTCAAATTGAGTAGTTTATTATTAGTTTTTAAATGAAACTTGTCACGAGACATTGACATTTACATCAACAAAACACAAATAACTTCAATTTTCTAAAGTAATTATAAGTACAAAACATTTTTCATAACTTAATTTTGATTGAAGTAACATTATGTTTTATAACAACGTTCATGGAAACTTTTATTATGACCCATCTCTCACCTTTATTCACCTCTGGCCACCGACCAAACATCCTTACAGATATTAACATACATTAAGAAGGGTCCAACAATCTCAAAAAAACAAGACCAACCCATTAAAGAAACTAACAAAAAGTGAACCAAAACCTCACTCTCACTCTCACTCTCACTAACCCACTTTTCACACTCCCACAATGCACTCTCACTTCCTTTCCCACTTCTTCCTCTTCTTCTTTCTTGTTCCATTGCTCTGTCTTCTGCTACTTTCATTCCCACACACAGTTCACTGTCAGTGCAGTAAGAGACCCCCAGTTATCTTCAACTTTGGTGACTCCAACTCGGACACGGGTGGACTCGCTGCTGGACTTGGCTTCCCCATCAACTCTCCCAATGGCCGAATCTTCTTCCACAGATCAACCGGTCGCTTCTCTGATGGACGGCTCTTGATCGACCTCCTCTGTAAGTGGGACCCTCCACCCTGACCTCAACTCTTATTATTCCTTTTTTTCTTCTTCTATATCTAGAATTTTCTTACATGTGGCACTGTATCAACCATATTGGTGTTGAATGTTGATGTGTTTTATTTTATTTTATTTTTGTCTATACAAACTTTATAGGTTTAAAAAAAAAAAAAAAAAAAAAAACCTTAAAAATTGGTTCAGCTTTTTGTTTTTTGTGTTCTTAAATTTAAAAAATATACTTTATATATATAATTTTATATGTAAAAAATTTAAAAGATATAAATTTCAAATTTTATTAGGAAAATTTTCACAAAAATTTTTTTTTTTTGAAGGTGATTTGTTTACAATCAATCATTGATGATGTGGTCCATATAGAATTTAGTGAAAAAATAAATAAATTGAGGGAAATCTTTTTTAGACAATTATTTTCAATAAAAGTAAAAATTTTCAAGTGGTGAAATAGGATTAATAATAGATTCAATTAAATTTTAATATAATGTTGCTCCAATTTAATAATTTTAAAAAAAAATTCCCCCCCAAAAAAAAAGAAGAGAAATTAAAGAGGAAAGTTTCAATCTTTGATATTTTTTTAAAATAATCTTCACAGGCAAGATGAAACTAATGAAATGATTGCTAAGGTCAAAATGTACAACACTGGTTTGTGATTCGTGAATATTATTAAGGTCAATTTTTGGTGGGGGACCTGCTTGGTGTGAAGGGCCCACTTTGTAGTGTGTGATGTAAATCCCGTGATAGAGAGCGATTTGTGATGTTTTCTGGGCCCTCAATTTTTTATTTTGGAAGAGGTGTGGGTCCGGCTTCTATAACGTCTTTATCTGATGAGATATGCACTTTTGGGTTGTACGTTTCTTCTCTTCATCTTGCCTCTTTGGGTGTGAAAAGTGAAAACTCCTTTCTGTCCATGCTTTAAACTTTTCTCATCAACTACATGTGCATTATTGGTCGGGGCACTTTGGTCTTTTCAAAGGATAAGAAGATGTTCTCTCATTCAATTCAACAACATAGTGGTCAGTGGAATTATTATTACTATTATTTTTTTTTTGAAAAAGTGGTCAGTGGAATTATGTACAAAGAAAGAAGTGCATCAGTTAATAATGAGTTAATAAATCACATAGGTTTGCTATATTGTCTTATAAGCCACATTTTTTAATATCATAACAAAATAATTTATTTAAATTAAATACCTTAAAATACACCAATTTAATGAATTATACTTAGGTTTCTTAGGTTTTACTCTTGTCTTAATTAAAATAAGATTTTCCTCAAAAATAAATAAATAAATAAAAAAGATGTGCATTTAATGATACTAGAATAAAATAATTGTAAAAAAAAAATGGAGGATTTAGTCTATCTAATTTATATTATAATCACCATATGTGTGTATTTTGAAAAAAAATGTTTTTCTCCAAAACTTTTCATATATTTTTTTTATTAGATGTAAATTTTAAATATTTGACCATTGGATTGCATATTCTTATTATATTATCCATATTTATAAAATTTTAAAAAGATAAAAAATCAATAGATATGTCACTAATCAAATATTTAAATTTATAAGTTTTTGTGATATAAAATTATGTAAAAAAAAAAAACTTTATTGATCTAATAGTAAATAACATCCATTTGAATGAAATTTGACATGTATGTTAAGAATATAAAAAATATGTACTCGATAAATTTTCAAATTTCATGTCCAACAAAAAAAAAATAAATTCAGCAAGAGTTCGAAAAAAAAAAATTATGGGAGAGTTTTTTATATTATAATAGTCACCATGTTTGTGTCGATGATTGCCACGTGTCCATATGAATCTTCTTCTTCTTCTTTTTTAATCATTTTTTTTTTCTTTGTTTCTTAAATCATTATTACTTATTAGACACATCAAGTGGACTGACAGGGTGTCAGGGGCATGAGATCCAAAGTTGTAAACTACACATTATATTTTAACCAAAAACAAAAAACTATACATTATAAAAAAATATCTGAGAATCTGAGGTAGATCTGTAATCAGTAATTATTATTATTATTATTTTTTTGTGTAGGCCAGAGTTTGAATACAAGTTTTGTGAGCCCATATTTAGACTCCTTAGGTGGGTCCAAGTTCACAAATGGGGCAAACTTTGCTGTAGCGGGGTCCGCTACCCTGCCTAAATTTGTTCCTTTTTCTTTGACCATCCAGCTCATGCAGTTCCTTCATTACAAGGCTCGCACCCTTGAACTTGTTACTGCAGGTAATTTCTCTTTTTACTTTGCATTCACTTTGTCTCTCTATTTGCTTTATACATAAAGATGAAATCTAGGGACACAACTTTTGTCGTAATCCTAACATGTGCGACAGGGAATGGATGAGAAAAATAATAAGTCCATGTAAAAGTAATGGTTCATTAATCATAATTGCACGTGTCATTAAGTTGTGGTACTTTTATGTAGTTAAAAATTTTCAATCAAACTAAAGTGATGAAAATAAGCTCATCTAAAGATACTCTTAGAAACATGCACGGATTCAGGGCCCAATGTCCTTTATATTGCTGATGTCTATATTGATTGTGCTAGTACAGTTAGGACTAGGACTAGGACCACTAACACAATTATAACTTCAACAATATAATTGGCTTGGATCCAGAACCTGCGAATATATCTAACATGTCTGATCCAATACATTTCATCCTCAGATTTAAATTTGGTACATAGATAATGATGTAATGTCAAATGCAGACGGTTAACCTTGAAATGTGATTGAGCGTACATTTGGGTAAAAATGAAAAATTAAAATTATTTCACTATTCAACTTATTTTTGCTACTATTCATAGCCTTACTATACTTTCTGACACTATTAATGGGCCTTACTATATTATTTCAATTAACTTTTACCTTTATCTACCGTACTTTCAGCAATAATTTTTCAGTTTCAGTAAAATAAGCGGTATCTAAACACACCTTGAGTAGTAAAATATGGTGTTTTTAGCTCCTTAGAATCACAAGTAGTCACTATTAAAAAAATAAAAAAAAGAACCACAAGTAACCATTCAATGAATTAGATACAAGGCATTGGGGAAAACCATGGCACCCCTATTTTAAACATAGGAGAAACTAGGATTGAAAAGGGTTGTGTTTTGTTCCTGCCACATATTCAAAACTATGTGGTCTAAGACTCAAGTTCTTTCCTAGACTAAGATGTATTGACCTATTTGTTTATTAGGCTTACCAATAGTAAGAGAAGATATCTCATGCATTGAATATATGCATCCTTCACACATTAGAGATATATTAGTCATATTAGCCTAATGTAATAGGCCCAAGCCCACCTACTTTGGACTAATATGTCTAATATATCTCTAACAAATACATATATCAAATGCATAAGATAATTATTGTAACAGTAGAGATAGGACTTAAGCACGTTTTTGTCAAGCAGGTGTGGCATCAAGCTTTTCTAATTAATTTTTGCATGATTGATATCATATTAAATATTAAAAAAGTATCTACGTAATTCATCTTTGAACATTCATGTTTATAAGTGAAAGTGATGTTATGTAGGTTCAGGAAATTTGATCAACGATGAGGGGTTCCGGAATGCACTTTACATGATTGATATTGGGCAAAATGACCTCGCCGATTCCTTTTCCAAGAATCTAACTTACGTGCAAGTAGTAAAAAGAATTCCATCAATCATTACAGAAATCAAGAATGCGATAAATGTGAGTTCAATTCACTCCTGCAAAAATTATACTGAGTAATATATCAGTATATCACATTAATCACACACGTTTTTCTGATCAATACTAATATTTTTCTGTTGCACCAAATGCAGACCTTATATAATCAAGGTGGCAGGAACTTTTGGATTCACAATACTGGGCCATTTGGTTGTCTCCCTCAAAAACTATCATTAGTGCAAAACAAGGATTTGGATCCATATGGGTGTATTTCATCTTACAATTCTGCTGCAAGAGTATTCAATGAAGGACTACACCATTTATGCATAGAGATGAGATCTGAACTCAAAGACGCTAATGTTGTCTATGTAGATATATATTCCATCAAGTATGATCTCATTGCCAATGCCACCAAATACGGTAAGCTTATTGTTTCTCAAGTTTTTTCTCTCCTTCACCGCTTGCTTTTGTTATATCTCTTCGAACGCTAATGTGATCCATGTTCACATAAACTAAATTACTGCATTGAATTGATAGTGAATGAACCAAATTAGTTTAGTGATATTTTCTCTAGACAATGTTCTATTAGTGCATAGCTTTGATCATCGATTATTTATCCAGGTTTCTCAAGTCCACTGATGGCATGCTGTGGCTTTGGAGGTCCTCCATACAATTACAATATCAAGGTGACATGTGGTAATCCTGGCTCTCAAGCCTGTGATGACGGATCTAAATTCATAAGCTGGGATGGGATCCATCACACTGAAGCCGCTAATACCATCATAGCCTCGAAAGTACTTTCCACAGCTTATTCTACACCACGTACCACATTCGATTTCTTTTGTCGCAGCTGACCATTTAAGGATCATTAGCATGCCAGCCTTGAATTCCATAAATGTTGTTCTTTTCTTGTAATGCTGCCACAACCACATTGATCTTTGTAGAAGTGAAGATATTGTTAAGATAAGGAGGTTTTGTAACTTGTACACATGCCAAGCAAAAAGGTCAATGGAAATGAAAGAGTCACCTCCTTTATGTAGCCCTTTTATAAAGAAGTGCATAAAAATGGAACTGAAAGTTTTCCACCATTTGTGAGTTATTGCTCATTTGGCTAAGAATTTGAGGAGACAAGACAACTAGACATATTTTTGCTCTGAAATAAAAAATGGGAAAGAGCCAAACATGGCCGTATCATAAAAGATAAGTGTCCTTAGTTTTTACGTAGACAATTAAAGAAAGAGATACTCCTACTACATTTATCATTTAAGATTAGTGTTCTTCGTTTTTACATAAACAATTAAAGAAAGAGATATTCCTACATTTACAGTTGACGAAAACTAAATGAAAAATTAATTTAACAGGCTATCAAAATTAATAGTAAAAACTATGGTTGTCATTAACAGAATAGGATTTTTAAGAGTTCTTAAGATAATTCTACCATGAAGTTCTTAATATTTTATTCATCCATTGTGAAATGATTGAATGAATTTTGTTATGTAATCATTAATTTAAACCGATACCAAAACAATATTGTAAGCACCAAGTTTGAACTTCTAACCTAAAATGTGGATGGACCTAGGCCCAAAAAATCTTAACAATGAATTTGTAAAAAATGAGTTGAAAAACTGAGCTTTAGTTAATCAAACAAACCTTAGAATGGATTCAGATGTTGAAAGAATGAAAAAGAAAGGGTTTGTGTTGGAGTAAATCGTCATCGGCAAGATTTGGGGAGGTCTGTTCTTATATATTATTCTTAAGTTTAGTTACAAACTTTATTACAGAATATTACAATGTTTCTTTCTTGTTCCCTTCCCCCCTTTTTGTTGCCTCATTTTCCTTTTTATATCATCCTCTTTTCTCATTCCCACTTCACACGTGTATATCGGAAGGTTGGTGTTGATACTTGTCTCATCTGCACCTTCTATCAGTCTCCATGTAGTAGCTGTAAGGCTGAAACACACTGTTCAGGTATCACCTCCACATTAATGCGACCAGAGAGTTAGCAGCAATGCATTTAATGTGGAGATAACAGCTTTCCCTGGAGATACTACACGATCACGTTTTGTCCTATTCACCTGTAGTACTTATCTTCTCATATGGAATGGTATGGAAGGTTGCCTTTGTCGGTAAAGCACTTCTTCATACCTTGGCCTTGGTTAATCAAGGAAAGGTTCGTCCTCGGCGTAGTTTCCTGGACTGTTACGATTAACACTGTCTTCTTCGCCTACAACTGTGGGCCTTTATGACACCACGTGTTTGTCGTCGGACATGTCCTTATCCTCAGTTTGGCCCTCGAGCCCAATACATATGTGGATGAGTATCTTTGGACTCTCCGGCCCCACAAATATTATTTAAGGATTGTTTAAATGTTTTTTTTTATTTTAAATTATGTTGCTGTTAGTGATAAATTATCACTAAAGATTTTGGTAAGGATGTATGTCGCGGAATTTCAAAAAGGGAGTTTGGCACCCACTTCAAAAATCGCTCCAAATAGCATGGAAAGAATTGACACAATCTAACAAGTGTTATATAAGAACAAAGTAAGTAACAAGTGTTTTATAATTTATAAGAACAATGTAAGTTCATTATGTTGCAAAAATAATGAGGAATAATTGTCAATATCTCAAGTATAAATAAGCTTGCATCTTAAAAAAATAGATGCAGAATCACTCACATAACTACTCATTACTCTTTGTAATCCTTAGGATAGGGATTAGTCCTAGTTTGTGATTTATCTACTACTTGAATGCATCAAAGTAGCTTTTGTTTACTGTAATTCGCAGTTAAATGTATGTAGGTTCAACCATTGATGATAGCTATTCAGCAAAAAAAGAAAAAAAAAAAAACCATTGATGATAGCTTTTTCATTAGATTTTACGCTAGTATTTACACTAGTAGTAGGTTTACTTGGTTAACCTTAATTTGTTGTATATCGATATTTATTCCACCTAATCAACAGTATTTTCCTAACTACTGTAATCACAACATTAAAGTAAAAGGAATGAAAGTCATCTTCGTTAAGGCAAGTAATGTATGACTTTTAAGGAATGAAAGTCAAAGGACATTATCAAAGCATATTGTTACCCATCAATACAACGTGGGACCAAAATCATGAATACAATGTTGGACCAAAACCATATGTAATTTTGAAAAATGAACAAACCATTGCAAAATTCTATACAATCATTTCACAATAAATAGATAAAAATTCAAAAAACTTCAGAGAAGAATTACTTTAAAATTTTACTAACTCTATCTTTTGATCAACACTAGCAATTTTCTTTTTCACTTTTGCTTTGAAAGTATAAGAACATTTGCATCAAACTCATTGCACTTTTAGTCAAATTTGGTCTAAAAAATTCCTCTTTTTTTATTTTAGCCAATCTACTATTCACAAACAACTACGTCAATTTCAATACTTTACCACTATTCTATTTAAATACTTATCGCCCTTGCTTTGCACTAGTGCATTTGGATTAGCCTTAACACATTCACATTATTGGAAGGGAATCCATGTAGAAGATAAAAACTAGTAGGAAAAAAAAGGAGTGTAAAATTTGATACATAAACCTACACTTTTCTTATATATCTTTATCAATTTGTAGATCTTAAAAAAATTATTATGCAAAAAAAGAAAAAGCTCAAATAAACAATTTAACACAATTGCTTTTTAAGATTTACTATAGCAACATATACCAACTAATGGATAACAGTTTGTATTTATTGCGTTTTTGCACTGGACACAACACGATTCAAACTCGTGTTCAATTTTAAACACGTATCTGAATCATGTCATGTCCATTAAAAAAAAAAAATCAAATATAAGCTTCACCCCAACTAATATAGGCTTTTAATTATATGAAATTGAAGCTTATAAAGAAAAAACTGATATAAGCTTCAAAAGTTCTTTTGGTAAGGAACCTTTTTTATTTATTATAAATTCGTTACCATAAAAACATTACACTGTCACTAATAGCTTTTACAAACATAAATGGTTGCCAAAACGACGACGGTTCTTTCTACTTATTAGTTTCATAAAGTACGTATAAATTAGGTTAGGTCACCCTTACTCGGCCTCAAAAGGGTTTCCCGCGCTCTTGCATAGTTGAAAAAAAACCAGTCTCACTCTCAGTCTTCACAAATCTGAGCCAAAATCATAACTTTATCACTGTTTTACAATTTTTAGCCATATTTGATATCTGGGTATCTCAAGAAACTGAAAATTTTCCAAAATTTTTTTTGAAATTTAGTGTCTTTTTCATCTGGGTAATGCAGATTCTAGTTAAACAATGCATTTTAGGTTAAACCCATACAGGATATGTTGTACAAGTGTTGGAATTTCCTCCCTTTCTCAGATTGCAAGGTATGCCCGTATCGGCCATATTGAGAATGCCCGGAAGGTGTTTGATAAAATGCCTGAGAAAAGCGTTGTTGCTTGGAACTCAATTATTGCTGGGTATTTCCAAAATTATCAGCCCCGTGAAGCTAAGATTTTGTTTGATAGAATGCCGGAGAGGTGTGTTGTTTCTTGGAATGGGTTGATATCTGGGTATATAAAGAATGGGATGGTTAGTGAAGCTAGAAAAATATTTGATTTGATGCCTGAAAGGAATGTTGTTTCATGGACTGCGATGGTTAGGGGATATGTGAAAGAGGGTATGGTTTCGGAGGCTGAATCACTCTTTTGGCAAATGCCTGAAAAGAATGTTGTGTCGTGGACGGTGATGTTGGGTGGTCTAATACAAGAGGGTCGTATTGATGAGGCTTGTCGGATTTTTGATATGATGCCTGAGAAGGATGTTGTGGCAAGGACTAGTATGATTGGAGGGTTTTGTCAAGAAGGGCGGTTGGCTGAAGCTCGTGAGATTTTTGATGAGATGCCACGAAGGAATGTGATTACTTGGACTACTATGATTTCTGGGTATGTACATAACCAGAGGGTTGATGTTGCTAGAAAGCTTTTCGAAGTGATGCCAGAGAAAAATGAGGTGTCATGGACGGCGATGCTGATGGGGTACACTCAATGTGAGCGGATAGAAGAGGCTTTGGAGCTTTTTGATGCAATGCCAGTGAAGTCAATTGTTGCTTGCAATGCGATGATCCTTGGACTTGGCCAGAATGGGGAGGTAGCTAAAGCAAGCTGGGTGTTTGACCAAATGAGAGAGAAAGATGATGGGACGTGGAGTGCAATGATAAAGGTTTATGAACAGAATGGATTTGAATTGGAAGCACTTAATCTGTTTGTTGTAATGCAAAGAGAAGGAGTTAGGTCTAACTTCCCTTCTTTGATCAGTGCTCTCGGTCTTTGTGCCAGCATGGCAAGTCTTGATCATGGTAAACAGGTTCATGGCCAGTTGGTGAGATCCCAATATGATCTTGATGTGTATGTTGCCTCAGTATTGATCACAATGTATGTTAAATGCGGCAACCTTGTGAAGGCAAAGTTGGTGTTTGACAGGTTTGCTCCAAAGGATATTGTTATGTGGAATTCTATTATTACAGGGTATGCTCAACATGGTTTAGGTGAGGAAGCTTTGCAGGTTTTCCATGAGATGTGTTCTTTGAACATTTTGCCAGACGATGTCACCTTTATTGGAGTTCTTTCAGCATGCAGCTACACTGGTAAGGTTAAAGAAGGGCTTGAAATTTTTGAGTCAATGAACTGCAAATATCAAGTGGAGCAAAGAACTGAACACTATGCTTGCATGGTTGATCTGCTTGGACGGGCAGGACAGGTAAATGAGGCAATGAATTTGATCGAGAGTATGCCAGTGGAGGCAGATGCTGTTGTTTGGGGTGCTTTATTAGGTGCATGTAGAACCCACATGAAGCTGGATTTGGCAGAAGTTGCAGCAAAGAAACTTGTACAGCTTGAGCCCAAAAATTCTGGGCATTACACTTTGCTATCAAATATTTATGCATCCAAAGGTAAATGGGGTGATGTTGCAGTCTTGAGGAAAAAAATGAGAACAAGAAGTGTGAGCAAGTCACCTGGCTGTAGCTGGATTGAGGTGGAAAAGAAAGTACATATGTTTACAGGGGGAGATAGCATGGGCCACCCTGAGCAGGAATTGATAATGAAAATGTTGGAGAGAATAAGTGGATTGTTAAGAGAAGCTGGGTACTGCCCTGATGGTAGCTTTGTGCTGCATGATGTGGATGAAGAAGAGAAGGTGCATATGTTGGGGTATCATAGTGAGAAACTGGCTGTAGCATATGGACTCCTAAAATTGCCAGAAGGGGTGCCCATTCGGGTGATGAAGAATCTTCGGGTTTGTGGGGACTGTCATTCTGCAATCAAATTAATAGCAAAAGTGACAGGGAGGGATATCATTTTGAGGGATGCTAATAGATTTCATCATTTTAATGATGGATTGTGTTCTTGCAAAGACTATTGGTGATTGTGCATATAATGTTTCTTACTAGATTCAAGGACTGACTGATTTAGAGACATCAGTCATTCATACTTACCTTCCCTGGGTCTTATATTAGATATTCAAGCAAATTCTTGATATTGCTGGACAATTGCAAGCTAAGATTGTGTTCTATTATTTTTTTTTGGCACGATGAAAATAATAAATTGTGAATTTTAGCTGAAATGTGCTCAGCAAATCAACCATGGAGTTCGTGTTTATAATGGCTTATCCTCTAGTGAGACTAATGAAGGCAAAAATATTTAGATAGTCCAGATATTGATCTTTAAGATGGAGTGATTGATGACCTAGGTGGGACCTGTGGTTGAGCAGTCCAACTTTTTCATGTGACATTTTTCTACAATGTCCATAGTAATGGCCTCCAATTGCTAACTTGCAGGCTCTGCAATCCAAAAGGCACCTCTTTGTTGTAAAACAAGATTCTAAATGCCTACTCATGAAGACATGATGGGTCCAAGAGAGAAACTTTTGCAACTTGTATCTGAAGTATGACCATGTGGAGAAGCCATCACAAATCACTTTTGGTGGTAGATCCTCCATCTCATACTCTGCGTCATGCCAAGTAAATTCAGCAGGACAAGTTTTGCTAGGAAGAATATTATCATCAGTTTTAGGTACATTATTTTTCAAAAGATTGACCTTTTATTCTGGTTCTTTTTTTATTTTTTCATGTTTATTTATTTATTTTTATGTTAAGCTGCTAACATCTTGTGTCATTTTTACAGTGCTATCTTGATTTGTACCCAAATTCATGACATTATTACAAAGTGAGTTGGTCCCCAGTAGTTAGACTTGACCCAAGAAAAAAGGAAAGGTGGTTGCAATGCGGGGAACTGTTGAGTTGAAGATCATACAAAAAAAGGTGATCTTTCCAATATGGATTTTGCATTTGCTTGTTTCAACTTATATTTTCTCCCATTCTAGTAACTTAGTTAATATATACTGAAAAGGGATATTGAAATCCTTTTCTTGTTAACTTATAAGAAAGGATGTTGTTGTGCTTGCAAGGATACAAAGAGTATCTTTCTGTTGTCCATTATGGTAACAGATGGTGGTATAAAGTGGTTATAAATTCCTAATTTTCCTGTGTTACTTGTTTTATGTATGTCACTTAAACCTCTCTTTCACTCAAGCCATCAACTTCCAAGTTTGTGCTCATGTCATTTGTGTGTATGTCTAAGTGTGCCCACTCCTATATGGATTGTTAAGTTTTTCCAAGAGAAATAGCCTACCTATTTTATATTTAAGATTTATAACTCAGTCAGATATGTGTTAAGCTGTTATTGCAAGGAAAGTTAAACCACTAAAACATATAATTGGTGCTGTATTCAATCGAGTGTTTTGTACACATACTGTGGAAATGATATGTCTCCTCACTTCAATAACATTGTAAAAATAAAATGGTTTTTGCCCCCCTGGCTGAAAATTGGTGAATGGCTATATCATGCCTGATGGGTAAGCCTTAAGTGCATCCTGAATTATGGAATGGATCTTCTCAAAATATCAAAATAAATTCACATTAATACACAAAGGATGAAAGAAATACTTTTAATGAAAAATAGATAACTAAAATAATAGACAGAAATTTTGCTCGTGCAAATGTTAAGTCAAACACCACAAACTAGATATGTGATCCATGCACGGGAAAGGAGAATCTTACATTTTCTAAACAAGTAATTACAAAAAATTACAAGAGAGGATGGTGTGACACTTCATCCTGCTCATAATCAAATTCTATACATCCTTTAATTCCTGGATATTATATGAATAAGACAGTTTTTGATTACTCAATTTCTAGTTGACTTTGTCAAATTTGTTGTTCTTATCACTTTTCACAGCCAGATCAAAATTATTTGGTTGAATTTGGACTGAACTGAACATTGAGTTAAATTGAAATATGTTGACAAATTTAATTATAGACTTAAGAATACTACTAAGTCGGTAAAGGGTAAAACTAAAGTACAAATAGGAAGCACGAATACCTCAGTTTTGTTCACGTATCCTTATCCGATATGTATCCATACTGGATACCTCTGAGATACTCATGCGCGTATCCCCTTTTTTTTAATTAATTTTAAAAATTTGTCAATATGTATGAGATACGGTCGTAACCCAACCTCCAAATAGTGAGAGATAACCCAAAATTGTGAATATTTTTATTTATATTTTTTATGTATTGGTTTCAATGTTAAGCACTTATCTAGTTACCTTTTATTTGCTTTTTTGGATCTTGGTTTGTATTGTAAACATCTTTTAAAAGCCATGAATTCACTTTATTATCCATTATTGGTATAAAATTGGTATATGCTTAATAATACATAAAAATATATTTTATAATTAATTAATACACTTATTCCCATCATATCATATCCTAGCTTTTCAAGAATTGTTGCATCACCGTATTTCATATCATTTCCGTACCATACCCATACCTATATCCATTCTGGTGCTTCTTCTATATAATCCTTAGGTGTTGTACATTAAATTCTCTAATTAAATTCAAATACATGCCTGCATTGAATTTATTATTGTTAAAAAGATAATATTGTTTATACTTAATTTGTCAGTGTGGCCATGTATTTGAATTTGATCAAGAAACCTAAGGTACAACACCTAATGAATTATACCTAAGTTTTTCCCATTTAAATTCCTCATACGTTGGCTTCTAGGCAATGTTGATTCATGTTTGCACAGTGTGCTAAGGGCATAAATGCCACTTGACATGTTTTACACTGTTGACAGGAAAATAAGTGTGAGTCTGCCATTGTGCATTTTTGTCAAACATCTTTCATCATAAACTTGTGAAACAACTTTTAATTTTATTCTTGTGCTGGTTCTCGTCAACCACAGCTTTTGAGATTTCTACTTGCAGGCTTCTGTCTCAAAAGATGGATTTCACATGTAAAGTTGTAAACACCATTTAACATAATCGACACAGAAGTAGAAGTCCGTGATGCTTCTTTGCATTTTTGTAAAACATACTTTCTTCAAGGAAGGAACTTGTTAAATACATTTTTAATTATTTCAAGGGATACATAGGATACCATTACATGTTAACAGTGACAGAAAATCATCTGGCTTCTAGTCAAATCCAAGATTAAACTGCAACCTAGATAACCTGCTTATATCTTTATTCTTCTTGGCAATATTGATGAAATAATTTACATAAAAGACCGTTGTTTACCTCAGTACACCTACCAATTTGAATCTAAAATTCCATGTTAGTACATAAATATGCATTCCCATTCTGATTAATAGTTTTCCATTACGCCTACACTTCAAATTTCAGGAAGTTGTTCATCATGTTACTCACATGTTATTACATAATATGATTAATACTTACCTTGCAATCTTATTAGATTTAATTTGGCATTTCTAGGTAACATTGGGGGTCTAAGTTCTTATTCCTTATACCACCACCTTAATTGTAGTATTACTAGTCTCTGATTCATGAAAAATTTTCATTGTTTAATTATGAGCTTCTCATAACCTTCTTATTTTTGCAAGAACTTGATCTTTTCTTCATCATCTTGCTTTACGTCTTCTACCTCAAAGGTGACCATCCTCTTTTCCTCTCCCCTTTCCTGTTCATAGTCAACGCTTGTTACCTAACCATTATGACTTCAATGGTGGTCCAGCTTATGCTATGATGCTGAACGGTACCCTTCTTTTCTTCTTTTGCTTAAAACGCTGAACGGTATCATTGATTGCATGTATTTGCGCACTCAGATGGGATTTCTAAAAGAATCTGCCGTGTAAGTAGGACCTTTATTGGTTGGATGTCTTCAAATATGGTACGGTGGAGTTGTTTTGATGTGAACCAACTAATATGCTTATTTTCAAATGCATATTATGGTGGTTTTCTGATGTCATGGCATTGCATCACATATCAATCCTTTCATGTTAATAGCTACGGAAAATTCTTAGGTACTCTTGGAGTACGGAGAAATGATGCTCCCTCCTCTCACATTTGTAGTAGACCCCACCATAAATTTAATGAGTGGATCCTACCATAAATGTGAGAAGAGGGAGCACCATTCTTCATACTCCGGGAGTATCTAAGAATTACTCAATAGTTACAACCTCTGTGTAAGGGTAGGTTCCCCCACCCCCCCCCCCCCCCCTTCTCTCTAAGTGATAAATATCTTTAAAAATAGAAGGGCATGGCCCTAGTACATGGAAATTATACAAGAGATATGCAAGGAGGGAAAAAGTAAGAAAAAAGAGCAAAAGATATGCTTATTATCTAAGATAACAAACATTAAAGAAAAAAAAAAAACAAAACAAAACAAAAACAAAAAACTTAAAAAAATACAGGCATCTCTCTCCCTCCAAGTGCCAACATGAGACAAAGTGCGATAGAGTTCCAAATCATGCCACTCCACCTACTCTGGCATAATCCAAAAATCCCAATCAAAGGGAAAACCGTCAGGGGTGGCGCCACCTTAAGGTCAAGGTGGTCCTGGCCACCCTAATCTGAAATTTTTTTTTTTTATATATAATAATTTAAAAAATTTTATTTGTCTACCCTTCTCAAAAAATATTTGGGAACACCCTCAGTTTTTTTTTTGATGCCAATAAAATTAAATTTTGCTCCATAATTTGTACTACATTCAATGAATAAATGATTGTTTGGTTGTGTATATTGAAAGAAATGTAGCTTGTAGTATTGATAATGAGACTATCATGCACCGATTTCAAAATATGAAAACTCGTAAAAGGCAATTGTAAATTTTATATATTTGCATATTTTTTTTATTGTTGTTGTTCTCAATATATGAATTTCTTTTTTTATTAGATTGTATAATTTATGTTTCTTAAGGAATATCCTAAGAAAAATTCCTGGAGTCGCCACTAAAAACCGTCAACCTAAACTCCCTAGCCACCTCATAATGAAGAACAAGATGGTCAAGTGATTCACTATTGTTTTTACACATACACACCAACACCAACACCAATAAATTATAATCTTCCTCCAATTTTTTCAGATTCGTAACTGTTAAAATTTTATTGTAACCCATTGTTCAAACAAAGAAAGTCGAGTTTGCTTGAACTTTCACCCTTCAAATAGAATGCCATAGAAACTCAACCTGAAAACCTCTTCTCGAAACCCAATAATATGAATGTACATCACATGTCTAACCTTTTGACAAAGCTCACTTCATGTTCTGTCTCCATTGTAGAAATCCGGACAACACATAATAAATCAAAGAAGTTGTCAATCAACTCTATCTAACAATCGTGAAAAACCCTTGATGGCATAAGACACCAATAATTAGCACCATTAATTCTTTGTATATAATCTGTGCACATGTTCTCCTATAAATTGTGGTGCAAAATAAATCAAGAAAAAGGGTGTTTAAAGGCAACTCTCCACACCATAAATCATCCCAAAAATGAATTGAGAGTTATATCTCCAACTTTAAATCTGATGTATTTAGATAAATTCTACAACCACTACATGCTTCCAAAGGCTCACTTCATAGATTCCCCACACTATAACAGAACATCACTCACTTCATCCCTCTTCGTATTTACTCCCTAATACCCTTCTCCATTGAAGATTCCTCTCCATAGCATATCTCCATACCATTTTCCTAACAAGACTTTCTTAAAAGTATCAACTATCAAACATCCATATTTCCATACCCATTTTTCTAACAAGACTTACTTAAAAGTATCAACTATCAAATATCAAACATTCATAACCCAATCCACTATATTGAATGGAGGTTCAAATTGTCTTGCAACTTACATTACTTTCCTTCATTTCCTCTCACACACACACATACACACAAAAATCTTAATCCTTTTTAGTTTTGGGAACATTTACAACTGTTGGAAAAATAGTCGTAAAGTAGATTTCTAGATTGTGAAGAATATTTTTTACTAAAGTAACTGGTCTCTCCTTTTGAAAGATATTTTTTTTTCCATCCTAGCAGCCTTCCTTTTGTCCTCTCCAATAGCAGATTCCAAATAGGTTTGGACAAGCTCATGAAGATGCAAACCCAAAGAAGACATAGGTAAAGACACTTCACACCAGATCGATTGACTGCCACTAATGACTATACCTTGGGAAGATATTTATCCCCTTATGACTATACTAATGACTATACTTTGGGAAGATATTTATCCCCTAAGTTTCATGTCAAAGACTTTTTTTCTTCTTTTTTTTTTGCGTTTCATGTCAAAGACTTGATAGAAGGCTAAAAGCTTTCAAAATGTGGTCTGATACAAACACAAAACTGCTAACACAAGCACTGCTCAATTTTTCCTTTACACAAGAAAATTTGCTGAAATCAAACTCAAATTTTTGCATGATATTAGCAAACAAGGGCCTGATAGATATTAGCCCTTGAACAAATTAGGCCTGTTTATAATAGCTTGGCTCACCCCAGCTCAAATCTGGCATGATCAAGCAAGCTGGAGTTTGAGTGCACCAAGTTTGGGGCAAGTCCAATTTGCGCCAGCTAAAGCTATAAGGTACTAACTATACCTCTCTCTGTTAGACTTTCTTGCCCCAATGTCCCCCTTACTAATCAAAATCTTCCATTTGGTTAAAAGAGTGCAACTATGCCATCTTAGCAGCCAGACCACGACAAAGTACAAAGACAGAATTTTGAACAAAAGTAAACCTCTCTCTTTCACTCTCCCCTCTTTTTCTTTAGTTGAGTAGAACAACTTTTGTTCTTTTCCTCATTTTCAATTCTAATTTTCGGTGTCAACTTGTAAAGTGATGGATCAGAATAAATCAAATAAATAAATTGTGTTTTTGTGCACATATGTGTATGTTAAAAAATATAAAAGCTGTGCATTGACACCTGTATAGTTGCTTCTCCTGAAACTTAGAAAGAAGAGACTTTGTCAGCTGATGAGAAGTCAATGCATCAAAGCCGAAAGGTTTCTCAATGATTATACGATTCCACCCCTTTTGGGTTTGTGCATTACTGGCAAGACAGGATGCAACATCTAGAAGTGCTTCTTGTGGCACAGAAAGGTAAAATATCCTGTTAGCTTCAGATTTTCCCTGAGATAGTAATCTAGTACAGAATCATCTTGTATGTATATTGGAAAATTGAAATATTAAGCACAAAAGTGTTCCTTAACACATTAGCGCAAGTGTATGTGTTATTAAGCACAAAGGTGTTCCTTAATACATTAGCACAAGTGCATGTGTTCTTCAACTTTACCTCAATCTGCTCCATCCTGGCATTGAGCTTTGACATCCCATGTTTATTGTCGTGACCTCCATTAAGGTAATATGTTCTACCGAGAAAAGCATCCATTTTATCCCCACAGTTTGATCTGCAAATTATTTTTAATCTTGATGATTAATGCAAACTTTGAATATTGTTGAAACTTGACTAACCACAGGATAACTCAGATGATTTTTTTAATGCAATTATATAGATACCTATATAAGAAAAAAATGTGACATCAAGTTTTGGATAAATGCATTGCCTTGACTGCATTTGATAATCAGAAATCCTTCTAACAATGGGTACTATGAAATGCATTCCCTTGATTACAAATGAAAATCAGTTCATGTACTTCTTGCTTATCAATTGAATGTTCCAGCATATAAATCCCATTTTGAAAATGAGCATAAATCTCAGTCAATAATTAGTACATTGTTAGTTCACATAGTCCATAAGATTGGCTTCTCCCACCCTCCCTTCCTAATAGAATTTGCATGCAAAAAAACTTGCAAGTTTTTGTAGCCTTAATACATATTTTAAAAATCTCGCTGTTGAATTTCATATTCTTTACGCTCTTAATACAAATGTCAAATTTTGTGTCAATCGGATGTTATTTACTATATGATCTATAAATTCATATTTTATGCATAATTTTAAACTACAAAAATTTGCAATTTAAACAATTTAATGATGACATAGCTATTGAATTTTAATTTTCTAGAAATTTTGCAAACATAGGGGATATAAGAAGAAAATGTAACCCAATGGTAGATTTGTCAAAATTCACCTCCAATAAAAAGATATTGAGTAAGGTTGTAGTTTTAGACTACAACTAATTTTGTAACTAAACTTTGTCCTAAGAAATATATTAAAATTAAGAAAAGACGTGTCACCTGAGTATAGAGGAAGTATACATCAAGGACAAAATACAATCAAGTGCATAAAGTACAAAAGTCCATTAAACCACAAAAAAAACTAATACTGCAACCCTGTCCAAAAGAGTCTAAAAGAAAAGGAGTTTAAGGTCTGAAACTGTTTTTTCTAAGTCCTCAAAATGCCAGTTATTTCTCTTCCACCAAAGGCACCACATCAAGAAATGAAGAAATCATAAAAAATAAAAAGCAAAAATGGATGGTAGAAGCATGAAATTTCTTAGGTGATATGAAAATCATACTGATGATCAACCCGGCAAGTTAAAGTAGAAGCTATAATGGATCTCAGCTCTTCATCGGTCAAATCCTTTCTTGAGTAACCAAAAATACCTACATTCTGAAGCCATGGAAAAGCAGAACTGAGATTATGATTGATTAAATTTAGAAAGAAAGAACTCCAACTGAACAATGAGGTATAATTTGTTCTACCTCAGGAAGAAAGCCACTGTAATACAGAGCAAATAATGCTGGAAAAATCTTTCCCCTAGCAAGCTCACCAGTGGCTCCTATGACAGCAATGCAGAGTGATGGTGCTTTACTATCCTCAATGGAAGAACTGGAGGAATGTGTTTGCTGGAAAGCTTTAGATTCAATAGAAGTGACAACTTCCGTGGAAACATCTGGTTCATAATTTTGGGCAGAACTTTCTTCAGGTGGTTGAGTTGAAGTTGTTTCAATAGAATCTGCCAGTGTCACCTATGTTAAGTTTTTTATTGAGATGCCCGAAAAAAAAAAAAAACGGTTTTGGACTGAGATAATTCTCAATTTGAACATAACAAATAAATCACATACGACATTAATCTCTACTGATATAGAAAAAGTAATGATAACAAGCGTACTTAGTAATATAAAGCTATGGCTAACCATTGTGCAAGTTTATAACTTGTCCTTCACTTGATGAAGTTGTTTCCAAATGATTTGCTAAATGATCTTTCTCTTGACTTCTTATACTCTTAAACTCAAGTGCTGGTCCACATTTTCTTGTCAACCATAGCTTTTGAGATTTCTACTTGCAGGCTTCTGTCTCAAAAGATGGATTTCACATGTAAAGTTGTAAACACCATTTAACATAATTGACACAGAAGTAGAAGTCCGTGATGCTTCTTTGCATTTTTGTAAAACATACTTTCTTCAAGGAAGGAACTTGTTAAATACATTTTTAATTATTTCAAGGGATTACCATTACATGTTAACAGTGACAGAAAATCATCTGGCTTCTAGTCAAATCCAAGATTAAACTGCAATCTAGATAACCTGCTTATATCTTTATTCTTCTTGGCAATATTGATGAAATAATTTACATAAAAGACAGTTGCTTACCTCAGTACACCTACCAATTTGAATCCAAAATTCCATGTTAGTACATAAATATGCATTCCCATTCTGATTAATAGTTTTCCATTACGCCTACACTTCAAATTTCAGGAAGTTGTTCATCATGTTACTCACATGTTATTACATAATATGATTAATACATACCTTGCAATCATATTAGATTTAATTTGGCATTTCTAGGTAACATTGGGGGTCTAAGTTCTTATTCCTTATACCACCACCTTAATTGTAGTATTACTAGTCTCTGATTCATGAAAAATTTTCATTGTTTAATTATGAGCTTCTCATAACCTTCTTATTTTTGCAAGAACTTGATCTTTTCTTCATCATCTTGCTTTTCGTCTTCTACCTCAAAGGTGACCATCCTCTTTTCCTCTCCCCTTTCCTGTTCCTAGTCAACGCTTGTTACCTAACCATTATGACTTCAATGGTGGTCCAGCTTATGCTATGATGCTGAATGGTACCCTTCTTTTCTTCTTTTGCTTAAAACGCTGAACGGTATCATTGATTGCATATATTTGTGCACTCAGATAGGATTTCTAAAAGAATCTGCCGTGTAAGTAGGACCTTTATTGGTTGGATGTCTTCAAATATGGTACGGTGGAGTTGTTTTGATGTGAACCAACTAATATGCTAATTTTCAAATGCATATTATGGTGGTTTTCTGATGTCATGGCATTGCATCACATATCAATCCTTTCATGTTAATAGTTACAACCTCTGTGTAAGGGTAGGTTTTTTCCCCCTTTCTCTCTAAGTGATAAATATCTTTAAAAATAGAAGGGCATGGCCCTAGTACATGGAAATTATACAAGAGATATGCAAGGAGGGAAAAAGTAAGAAAAAAGAGCAAAAGATATGCTTATTATCTAAGATAAAAAACATTAAAGAAAAAGAAAAAAAAACAAAAACAAAAACAAAAAACAAAAAACAAAAAAAAATACAAGCATCTCTCTCCCTCCAAGTGTCTACATGAGACAAAGTGCGATGGAGTTCCAAATCATGCCACTCCACCTACTCCGGCATAATCCAAAAATCCCAATCAAAGGGAAAACCGCCAGGAACGGCGCTACCTTAAGGTTAGGGTGGTCCTGGCCACCCTCATCTGAATTTTTTTTTTTAATATATAATAATTTAAAAAAATTTATTTGTCTACCCTTCTCAAAAAATATTTCGAACACCCTCAAATTTTTTTTATGCCAATAAAATTAAATTTTGCTTCATAATTTGTACTACATTTAGTGAATAAATGTTTGTTTGGTTGTGTATATTGAAAAAAATTTAGCTTGTAGTATTAATAATTAGATTATCATGCACCGATTTCAAAATATAAAAACTTGTAGAAAGCAATTGTAAACTTTATGTATTTGCATATTTTTTTATTGTTGTTATTGTCAATATATGAATTTCTCTTTTTATTAGATTGTATAATTTATACTTCTTAAGAAATATCCTGAGAAAAATTCCTGAAACCGCCACTGAAAACCGTCAACCTAAACTCCCTAGCCACCTCATAATGAAGAACAAGATGGTCAAGTGATTCACTATTGTTTTTACACATACACACCAACACCAATAAATTATAATCTTCCTCCAATTTTTTCAGATTCGTAACTGTTAAAATTTTATTGTAACCCATTGTTCAAACAAAGAAAGTCAAGTTTGCTTGAACTTTCACCCTTCAAATAGTATGCCATAGAAACTCATCCTGAAAACCTCTTCTCGAAACCCAATAATATGAATGTACATCACATGTCTAACCTTTTGACAAAGCTCACTTCATATTCTGTCTCCATTGTAGAAATCCGGACAGCACATAATAAATCAAAGAAGTTGTCAATCAACTCTATCTAACAATCGTGAAAAACCCTTGATGGCATAAGACACCAATAATTAGCACCATTAATACTTTGTATATAATCTGTGCACATGTTCTCCTATAAATTGTGGTGCAAAATAAATCAAGAAAAAGGGTGTTTAAAGGCAACTCTCCACACCATAAATCATCCCAAAAATGAATTGAGAGTTATATCTCCAACTTTAAATCTGATGTATTTAGATAAATTTTACAACCACTACATGCTTCCAAAGGCTCACTTCATAGATTCCCCACACTATAACAGAACATCACTCACTTCATCCCTCTTCGTATTTACTCCCTAATACCCTTCTCCATAGAAGATTCCTCTCCATAGCATATCTCCATACGATTTTCCTAACAAGACTTTCTTAAAAGTATCAACTATCAAACATCCATATTTCCATACCCATTTTTCTAACAAGACTTACTTAGAAGTATCAACTATCAACTATCAAACATTCATAACCCAATCCACTATATTGAATGGAGGTTCAAATTGTCTTGCAACTTACGGTACTTTCCTTCATTTCCTCTCACACACACACACACACACACACACACACAAATCTTAATCCTTTTGAGTTTTGGGAACATTTACAACCGTTGGAAAAATAGTCGTAAAGTAGATTTCTAGATTGTGTAGAATATTTTTTACTAAAGTAACCGGTCTCTCCTTTTGAAAGATAAATTTTTTTTCCATCCTAGCAGCCTTCCTTTTGTCCTCTCCAATAGCAGATTCCAAATAGGTTTGGATAAGCTCACGAAGATGCAAACCCAAAGACATAGGTAAAGACACTTCACACCAGATCGATTGACTGCCACTAATGACTATACCTTGGGAAGATATTTATCCCCTTATGACCATACTAATGACTATACTTTGGGAAGATATTTATCCCCTAAGTTTCATGTCAAAAGACTCTTTTTTTTTTTTTTTTTTTGCGTTTCATATCAAAGACTTGATAGAAGGCTAAAAGCTTTCAAAATGTGGTGCTGATACAAACACTGCTAACACAAGCACTGCTCAATTTTTCCTGCACACAAGAAAATTTGCTGAAATCAAACTCAAATTTTTACATGATATTAGCAAAAAAGGGCCTGATAGATATTAGCCCTTGAACAAATTAGGCCTGTTTATAATAGCTTGGCTCACCCCAGCTCAAATCTGGCATGATCAAGCAAGCTAGAGTTTGAGTGCACCAAGTTTGGGGCAAGTCCAATTTGCGCCAGCTAAAGCTATAAGGTACTAACTATACCTTTCTCTGTTAGACTTTCTTGCCCCAATGTCCCCCTTACTACTCAAAATCTTCCATTTGGTTAAAAGAGTGCAACTATGCCATCTTAGCAGCCAGACCACGAGAAAGTACAAAGACAGAATTTTGAACAAAAGTAAACCTCTCTCTTTCACTCTCCCCTCTTTTTCTTTAGTTGAGCAGAACAACTTTTGTTCTTTTCCTCATTTTCAATTCTAATTTTCGGTGTTGGTAGGGGGACCAATTTTCTCCTTTGAAAGTTATGGATTCCTACACATGGCATTATGATCTATACATTATATACAACAATAGACTGATGAGAGCCAAACATAAGGTAAATGTTAGAGACAAATTCACATTTGCACATGCAAAATGATGTGTACCACAATTTTTTTTACATAGCATAGTGGTGCATTCTCAAAGCAATACAAAAACTATGGTCAACCCATAAAATCATATATAGGAGGACCACTTTGCTTCAACATGCACGATATCCACTGCACTTGCCCATAACTCTCCTACAAAGAAAGATTTAGGTCTAAACCATCACCACCTCTTCCTTCTTTATCCTCTTCCTCGTCTTTTTCTTCTTTATTAGAAGGACCTGCTTGGCTTTTTGCACCAGGAGTATTCTTAGACTTATCATTATCCTCATCCTCCTCTATGAAATCTTCTGGTTGGAACATAGGATTCCAAACCATGATTTCTTTATCTTTCTCAACTTTCTTCTCTTCTTTCTCAGTTGAATTAGCACCATTCCTCATCAAAAGATCTCGTACTTCACGTGTGCTTCTAATCAAAGCAAAGAACTTTTCCATCTTCTCCTCTTCATTTTCTTCTTCTCCTTCTTCCTCCACCATCTTCCTCTTCTTTCTTTCTCCTTCCATATTTTGTAGTGTGTGTCTATATGTTTGACAACAACAACAAATGGAGCATATAATAGATATTCTTGCTCTCTAATGCATAGTCTATAATGAGCAAATATATCAGAGAGAGAGAGAGAGCCTTTTGAGAACAAAAGAATAAGAAGAAATGGTGTGTATAATAGATATTTTTGCTCTTTACTGCTTAGTTCTTTGATGAACTAATGTATCAAACAGAGAGAGACCCTTTAGAGAACCAAAAAAAGAAAAAAAAAAAAAGGAAGGAGGTGAAGGAGAAAGAAAAGAGACTACAATCTTTTCATATTGCTTACTGCTTGAATAGCAGAGATGCAAAGGAAGAAAGAAGCAGAAGAAATGGAGTGCAATAGATATTTTTGCTCTCTAAATGCTTGGTTCTTTTATGAACTAAAATATCAAAGAGATGGACTGATATAGACCTTTTTGAGAATTTAAAAATAAAAAGAGAAGAGACTACAGACTAGTCTTTTCCTATTGCTTAGTGCTTGATTAGAGAGAGAGAGAGAGAGAGAGAGAGAGAGAGAGTGGTGCAAATGCAATAGAATAGTATTTGTTCTCTCTTGCCTTGTTGCTTAGATGAAGGAACCATAATAAATAATGAAGGTTGTATTGGGTTCTCTGACCTTTTCTGAATTAAAACAAAAACCGCGTTTGGTTTTTTTCTATTTTGATTAATCAAAACCGTGTTTGGTTGACCCTACTATATAGTATTACCATTCACCACCACATTATTGTATACTAAAAGTCATCAATAGAAATTTTGCAATTGACAATAATGTCCATTTGATCTTATTTTATAGCCTGCTTGGAAGATATATAGTAATATAAATATCAAAATGTGGCATATTGGTAAATTAGCTTATTTTGGCTGACCGAAAAAAGTATAATTGCTTGCGTATGCCCATGACATAATGCTTCGTACCTACTTTCTGTGACGCTCGTATTCCTGACGTATAATTAGTGGCCATCTTGCTAAAGACTTGATTCATTGGTGGAATAATTATTGTCATGATGATGGGTCCACTTGTCGGGCCAATATGCTTTTGACAAGTCATATTTTTTTTAATTAGATTATATGTCATTGGACGATATGGTTTGGGTCCATTACACAATAACACTGGATCTGTTTTGATCGCTATGTGTCAACGTTCTAACGTGAGCGCTGGTTCGAAGTCGATTCTAATATCTGATGAGAAAAACTAGGTAATGCTACTTATTGCATGTATGTTTAGTTAGTTTATTTTTTGTCAATTTATTTTATTATTTAAACTTTTTTTTTTATTATTATTCATAAGTTTTATTGTACTTTTTGATTACTATTTATACGTTTCATTGTACTATTTTCAATTAACATTTACCTTTATCTACAGTACTTTTAATAAAAAAATTCAATTTCAACAAAATAAACAAATCCTGAACAAATACTATAAAGAGTTGTTTTTGACAAACCATCAGTATACATTACTTATTGCACAATTCATTAAGCCATCTAGATTGATCTTGTGACTATTAATAGTCAAAGAATTTTGATCTTTTCCTAATTTTCTCTAGTGTGATCCCTTAGTACGATGGGGGAACATTTTTATTCAAAAGTATTGAAGTGGGATGTGCAGAGATTTTCTTTCTTTTCTCTGTTTTTTTTTTTTCTTTGGGAGAGCTTCAGCCACTCCTTTTCTTCTTATACTCCCACAAAAGTAAGAAAAGAAACTGTTTTTGAAATGTGATGTGCCTGTAAAATGTCCTATTCCAAGTTCCAACTACCATCTAATTGTACTCAGTACTGACTGGTAGGGTATAGATTCATTCAAAGATCCCAACTTTTCTTTTTCTTTTTCTTTTTCTCCTTGTTATTTCTAATGGCCGACGTCTTGATTAGTTGATTTGAACTGATGAAAATTTATTCTATTCCAAGAATATAGTATTTATAATGAGCCAGCTTCTCAAAAAAAAAAAATATATATATATATATATATATATAATGAGCCAATACTATCTCTTGGGCTCAAGTAGACAAGATAAGGTAAATAAGCCTTTTAAAATCTTACACCTTACAAGGCCCATATTGGCAATGATTATGAATATATGTATATTAAAATCTTACATGCATTACATCACTGTTTGTTGATTAGGAATCACTGGATTTGAAAGAAGATTAGTATGATAAAAAATGATTAAAAACCACCAAACCTATGGTAAAGAGCAAATTGGTGAGAATGCACTTTACTGATTGCTTATTTGTTGAAAGTATTGTCAGAAAAAAAAGAGGGCAAAAAGTTTTTCTAGTATTAACCCCACTAAACAAGCTAAAGAAGCCAAAAACTTGTTTTTAGTGTCAAACACACTAGTAATTAGTAAGTCAAGGGTGAGTCAACCAAGTCAATGGTAAACCTGATTTTCACTACAATTCCAAAACAGTTTGGCCAAGTTGTAGGTCTAATTTTCCATCTGTCAAAATAAAGCATATCCAGCCAAAAACAGTTCTCTTAATCATCCTCCAGATTTTCCCAATAAAAATAAAATGTCCAACCCGCAATTCTAGGGTAGGGCCCATTTTAAAAATGATTAAAATATTCAGGAACCCCATTTCCCATCACTTTGATAGATCTGAGAATATATATCCCATTATTAAGTATGGAGGCGTCATGGATGATGGGCCATGAATGAATCAACTTTCCTGAAGTTGTTGGATTTTGCTCAAAAGTAAAGCTGTCCAAACTCATGAGTTGTCAACTCATGAAAATAAAAGCACATGGTGCAATTTTAAAAACAAATGCCCTCTCACAAACATTATTGCCCTGGTAAAATATCTATGGAAGAAGATTTTGTGTATGAAAATTTAACTGCAGAGAATCGATGATGATTTGTCAAATTTCATTGTGAAATAATTCAGCTCAGAAGACACTTCCAAGACTATGAGGCATCAAAAGACCATGCAGAACTGGGGTAATAACAATCGAACCGACAAATTCAACCCAATGCCCTTCATATCAGCTGCTCTAATACCAAACACATTGACACAAAACAAATTTGCAGTCCAGATAGTGAAATGATTAACATATGTATCACATATTATGTGTAGTTGGTTGTGTATAATGCAACAAGAACTTACCACAGAAAGCCTTGCTAATCTTCCCCCCATGGAACCCCATGTTTAGCCCAAAGATAGTATGCTCCAGTTGGACCTCTACCCCCAAATTCATACAGTTCTGGTGCTACGTTTTTCCTGTCTATTTCATGCAGAACTGGAGTTAGAATATTCCATGCAGCTGCAAGCTCATCGCTTCTCATGAATAGATGACTGTCACCATCAATGACATCAAGAAGAAGATGCTCATATGAATCAGGCACCTCCACTTTATACCTACAGTTAAACACAAGTACATTTTTTAAACAATAAGCAGATTGACAGCATTGTGATATATTCAGTTGTATTGCAACAAATTTAAGTAAAATTCAAGTGCTTACTTGTCCTTATAGAGCAAATTCAGTTCTGGAGAGTCCAACTGCAACCCCAATCCTGGAATCTTATTGTTAACTCTGACTAGAATGGCTTCATCAGGTGCATCACGCAGAATCAGCTCATTAGTGGCAAGGTCAATATTATGCCCAACACGTTCACGATAAAGGTTCCCAGGAACACGATGAAACTGTATACGAATCTCCACTCTGCAATGTACAGCTAATCTTGGTAAGAATATATACTGTTAAGCTAATCTAGTTTAAACCAATTCTACACTAGTAGCTCATAGAGAGTAATTATAATTTTTTTTCTTCATAGACCAGTAATTATCAATATACTTGTAAGGAAATTCGGGCGTACATGCATTCATATAAACAGCCTTAGATTCGTTTCTAAACATATAATTTGGGAGTTCACAAAAAGCTTCATCTTGGTATTTACAAATGACCCAGATACAAGAAAAAGAAAAAATGAATCACAAAATAATAATAATAATTTGTCAATTTATCCTTTTTTTTATAAGTAATTTGTCAATTTATCCTGTTCCAACTTAAGTTGAAATATCATTAAATATTTTAACATTTCCAAAATCTGCCGAATCAGCAGAATAATATAACAAAACATAATTTCTCTACAACTTTCTATCAAATTTCTACTCCCAAAGAAATTAAATTTCAGATGATTCCATTTTATATCAAACTTTGAGGACAAAATAACAATCACTAGACTTAATACATTAAAGGAAGTAAAAACAAAGGAACTGTCAATTCCTAAAAAACAACTACTCTACCCAAATACAACTTTCTGTCATTAAGAAGAATCTAGAAATTGGTGCAATCAGGCAGCAGACTCTAAAAAATTGACCAATATAGGTGATGTTGGCATACAATAGAATTGCTACAATACATCTTACCGGTGGTTGATGAGTCCCAAGCCAGCTTTGATCAAAAAAGGCACACCATCCCACCGAGCATTGTCTATGAATAATGCAGAAGCAAAATATGTAGGGGTCAGACTGTTTAAATATACATCAACCTTGTCTCCAGTACTTGCTTTATACTGGCCAAGAATTATATCGCTTGGTTCCAATTTGCGAATTGATCTCAGAACCTTGACCTGAAAAGAAGCTTTTCACCAATATAACTAGATGCATTGAAATGCTCTATAACATGCATGCGTACCTTTTCGTTCCGAATATCTTCACCATCAAGACTTATAGGAGGTTCCATGGCAAGCAAAGCTATTGTCTGGAGTATATGACTGTGTACTATATCACGGATGATGCCATAACCATCAAAATACCTGCATAAATGGTCAAGAAGAATATAAAATGATATCTTATTGGTTATACCCTAGAGACAGCCTTTATGATTACCTTCCTGTGGGCACGGCCAAGTCTTCTGATAATATGACCTAAAATAAGTTATTTCACAATTCAGTGAACATTCAGTATATTGCATTAGGAACATGTTGATGTTATTATAAAAAGGTACCTGCACATTGCGTATATAAGTACGGCTCCACAATGGCTGAAAAACTAGATTAGCAAACCTCAAAACTGTAAGGTTTTCAATAAGGTTTCTTCCTAGAAGATGATCAATCCTGAAATAAGATTGTGTCAACTTGTAAAGTGATGGATCAGAATAAATTAAATAAATAAATTGTGTTTTTGTGCACATATGTGTATGTTAAAAAATATAAAAGCTGTGCATAGACACCTGTATAGTTGCTTCTCCTGAAACTTAGAAAGAAGAGACTTTGTCAGCTGATGAGAAGTCAATGCATCAAAGCCGAATGGTTTCTCAATGATTATACGATTCCACCCCTTTTGGGTTTGTGCATTACTGGCAAGACAGGATGCAACATCTAGAAGTGCTTCTTGTGGCACAGAAAGGTAAAATATCCTGTTAGCTTCAGATTTTCCCTGAGATAGTAAGCTAGTACAGAATCATCTTGTATGTATATTGGAAAATTGAAATATTAAGCACAAAAGTGTTCCTTAACACATTAGCGCAAGTGTATGTGTTATTAAGCACAAAGGTGTTCCTTAATACATTAGCACAAGTGCATGTGTTCTTCAACTTTACCTCAATCTGCTCCATCCTGGCATTGAGCTTTGACATCCCATGTTTATTGTCGTGACCTCCATTAAGGTAATATGTTCTACTGAGAAAAGCATCCATTTTATCCCCACAGTTTGATCTGCAAATTATTTTTAATCTTGATGATTAATGCAAACTTTGAATATTGTTGAAACTTGACTAACCACAGGATAACTCAGATGATTTTTTTAATGCAATTATATAGATACCTATATAAGACAAGAATGTGACATCAAGTTTTGGATAAATGCATTGCCTTGACTGCATTTGATAATCAGAAATCCTTCTAACAATGGGTACTATGAAATGCATTCCCTTGATTACAAATGAAAATCAGTTCATGTACTTCTTGCTTATCAATTGAATGTTCCAGCATATAAATCCCATTTTGAAAATGAGCATAAATCTCAGTCAATAATTAGTACATTGTTAGTTCACATAGTCCATAAGATTGGCTTCTCCCACCCTCCCTTCCTAATAGAATTTGCATGCAAAAAAACTTTCAAGTTTTTGTAACCTTAATACATATTTTAAAAATCTCGCTGTTGAATTTCATATTTTTTACGCTCTTAATACAAATGTCAAATTTTGTGTCAATCGGATGTTATTTACTGTATGATCTATAAATTCATATTTTATGCATAATTTTAAACTACAAGAATTTGCAATTTAAACAATTTAATAATGACATAGCTATTGAATTTTAATTTTCTAGAAATTTTGCAAACATGGGAAATATAAGAAGAAAATGTAATCCAATGGTAGATTTGTCAAAATTCACCTCCAATAAAAAGATATTGAGTAAGGTTGTAATTTTAGACTACAACTAATTTTGTAACTAAATTTTGTCCTAAGAAATATATTAAAATTAAGAAAAGACGTGTCACCTGAGTATACAGGAAGTATACATCAGGGACAAAATACAATCAAGCACATAAAGTACAAAAGTCCATTAAACCACAAAAAAAAACTAATACTGCAACCCTGTCCAAAAGAGTCTAAAAGAAAAGGAGTTTAAGGTCTGAAACTGTTTTTTCTAAATCCTCAAAATGCCAGTTATTTCTCTTCCACCAAAGGCACCACATCAAGAAATGAAGAAATCATAAAAAATAAAAAGCAAAAATGGATGGTAGAAGCATGAAATTTCTTAGGTGATATGAAAATCATACTGATGATCAACCCGGCAAGTTAAAGTAGAAGCTATAATGGATCTCAGCTCTTCATCGGTCAAGTCCTTTCTTGAGTAACCAAAAATACCTACATTCTGAAGCCATGGAAAAGCAGAACTAAGATTATGATTGATTAAATTTAGAAAGAAAGAACTCCAACTGAACAATGAGGTATAATTTGTTCTACCTCAGGAAGAAAGCCACTGTAATACAGAGCAAATAATGCTGGAAAAATCTTTCCCCTAGCAAGCTCACCAGTGGCTCCTATGACAGCAATGCAGAGTGATGGTGCTTTACTATCCTCAATGGAAGAACTGGAGGAATGTGTTTGCTGGAAAGCTTTAGATTCAATAGAAGTGACAACTTCCGTGGAAACATCTGGTTCATAATTTTGGGCAGAACTTTCTTCAGGTGGTTGAGTTGAAGTTGTTTCAATAGAATCTGCCAGTGTCACCTATGTTAAGTTTTTATTGAGATGCCCGAAAAAAAAAAAAAAAAGGGTTTTGGACTGAGATAATTCTCAATTTGAACATAACAAATAAATCACATACGACATTAATCTCTACTGATATAGAAAAAGTAATGATAACAAGCGTACTTAGTAATATAAAGCTATGGCTAACCATTGTGCAAGTTTATAACTTGTCCTTCACTTGATGAAGTTGTTTCCAAATGATTTGCTAAATGATCTTTCTCTTGACTTCTTATACTCTTAAACTCATGTGCTGGTCCACATTTTCTATTCCTCTGCCGAAGGTTTAGGCTCTCAAGTATCCATAGTCTTAGGCCATAAAATCTTCGGCAGAAATTGGCACCTCCACCATAGCACACAAGGCGACCACCTGTTAAGGAATGAATGTTGTTTAATGCACCCTACATTCAACACAAACAAAACAAAAAATTTACTTTTCCTTACATTTTTTTTTTTTTGGGGGGAGTGGGGGGGGGGGGGGGGGGGGGAGAAGGGGGGAAATGCCTAACATGGGTTGTAAATGCTATCCACAAGATAAACGACAAGTTATGTTCAATCAAACATTTCTGTGAAATAATCCTATAACCATTTGTAATATCAAAAGGCGGAACAGAACCAAAATATACAAAAAGGAGTGGAGCTGATTGATTCACAAAATAATCTCTCTCTCTCTCTCGGTTAAAAAAATTGAAAAAACCCCTTCTGATTTCTTTGATTTGCAAAGTTGAATTCCATCTCAGAATTGAAATACATTAACAAGTGCCAAGATTGCCTCTCCAATTGTATTTTCCCAATCTTCTTATAGCTTTTAAAATTAACTAGGCTGAAATGGTTTTGAATTTAATACATTGGACAGCAGAATTTTGGTCCTAGGAGATTCAACATAGACAATATACTTATGGTTCAATTCAAATCAAAACTTCTAATTTCCCATTGAATATCTAACTAAATTACCAATTACTCTAAAAGCTTAATCTGCTAGACAAGGATGTAAATAACTTATTCACCATTCCTATCTCTATTCACCATTCCTACTTATGTGGCTAATAAAATTGAAAAGTTGCAAAGGGACTTTCTATGGGGTGATAGCAAGATTCATCTAGTAGGATGGGATAAAGCTTGTGCGCTTATAGCCAACAGTGGCTTGGAGATAAGGAAACTTACTACTTTCAATAAGGCCTTACTAGGGAAATGGTTGTGGCGGTTTGGGAAGGAAGAGTATCGGTTATGGAGGAGAGTGGTAGCGTCAAAATATGGGGAGGAATGGGGGGGATGGACCTCAAAGCTAGGTAGGGGAGTTTGTGGGTGTGATTTGTGAAGAGGTATTCGTATAGGATGGGAGGATTTTAGCAAGAATTTTCAGTTTGTTGTTGGGCTGGGGAATAGAGTGAGATTTTGGTAGGATGGGTGGTATGGGGATCAATCTTTCCAAGTGGCTCTCCCAAGGATGTATGGTATTGCCATTGATGAGGAGGCATCTGTAGAAGCTTCTTTGTCTAGGCAAGGGGTGGAGGATAGAAGAATTTGGGGTGTTTGTTTTATTCGAGAATTGAATGATTGGGAGATGGATGAAGGGCTGCATTTTCTTCGTATATTGGGAGCTAATACTCCTCCAATGGATGTTGGAGACCGGATGAGATGGAAGTCAAAGCCTAATGAGGAGTTTGACATCCAATCGTATTATAACAAATTGCGGGCTTCTCCCTCAATTGTCTTTCCTTGGATAGGTATATGGAGAGTAAAGGACCCTAGGCGAGTTTCTCTCCCCTCTTTTCTTAGCTCTCTTTCTCTATTGTAATTATTATGTTGTTGGTTTTCTTTTTTTGTTTTTTTTTTCTGTTTTCTTCTTCTTGTATTTTCTAGGTTTGCTCTATGTTTTTCTTGCATAAAGTAGCCGTTCGTATATAGAACATTCTTACTTATCAAAAACAAAAAAAAAACAAAAAAACACTTATTCACAAGTTTGAACAGTCTCATTACCAAAATATGCACCAAGATTTATTCTTATTTACTTATATAAAAATTAAAAAATGCTTACTGCTTTAAAATTCAATAAGCCTCTCTGATGAATGGAAAAAAAAGTTTGGTTGCTAAAATAAGGAAAGAAAACAAAATTTTGAGCATTTCATTATATTTTATCCTTCTACGTTTTTCCATAATTGAACTCTCACTTCAGCTTACCTAAGCTAATACCTACGAGACAAGTAATAAGTTCACTTTCTTTTCCATATCTCTCTTACTAAAAGACCCAACATCCAAATTAACAAAATCTGGACCATTTCAATCTTCTTTCTCTTCTTTGGTTTCTCATGATTGAACACTCACATTAGCTCATTTGAGCGCAACTAAGCTAATAGCTTCAACCAGAGAAGTAACAATCACTTTTTGTTCCATTTTCCCCTTATGAAGAGACATCATTTAATAACAAAACGTGGACCATTACATTCTTTTGTTGACTTTTGGATTTCTTATAAAATTGAATTCTCACCCCAGCTCACCTAAGCTAATCGGTTCAACAAGACAAGTAATAAGCTCGCCTTCTTTTTTCCATTTTTCTCGTACTAAAAGACCCAGAATCCAAAATAAGACTTGGACCATTTCATCCTTTTTCCTCCATTTGGGTTTTCTCACAATTGAACTCTTACCACAGCCCATCTAAGCTAATAGCTTCAATAAGACATGTTACAACCTCGTTTTCTTTAACATTTTTCTCACTAAAAGAGCCAAAATCTAAAATAACAAAACTTAGACCATTTCATTCTATATTCTCTAATTGGGTTTCTCACAATTGAACTCTCACCTCAGCTCATCTAAAGCTAATAGCTTCAACAAGACATGTAACAACCTCATTGTCTTTAACATTTTTCTCTCATTAAAAGAGCCCAAATCCAAAGTAACAAAACTTCTATTTTCTCACAATTGAACTCTCACCTCAGCTCATCTCAGCTAATAGCTTCAACAAGACATGTAACAACCTCGTTTTCTTTATAATTTTTCTCTCACCAAAAGAGCCAAAATCCAAAGTAACAATACTTCTATTTTCTCCAATTGGGTTTCTCACAATTGAACTCTCACCTCAGCTCACTTAAGATAATAGCTTCAACAAGACATGTAATAAATTCGCTTTCTTTTCCATTTTCCAATTACTAAAAAAGACCCAAAATCCAAAATCTTAACTTTCTTTCACTTTCCCACTGTTTTCCCAGAAACCAAAAACACGATTTTACTCTATATTTGTATAAACATACATACATATAATATCCACATGTGTTTGTGTGTAGCTGATTGGAAAACTCACCGGGAAGTTACAAGGAGGGACTTTGAGAGGAGTTCGGGAGCAGAGAGAGAAGGGTGTGGAAACTGAAGATTCCGATAAGGGAACTGAGAAAGAACAAAAAGACATTGACACCCTTTGACTTGTTCTGGGTTTTTCTTGAAGGTGTGTACTTCTGTTTAAGGTACCAGAAATTGTGAATACAGACACCCACCTAGAAAACAAAGCAGAGGACGGTTGCAAATTATTGCATGTGGTGTCGGGCGTAGGAGAGACAGCCTGTAGATATTTTTTACATTAATCGCTACTCTTTGTTTTTTTATGATTAATTGCTATCGTATTACAATTACACTGGCTTCCATTGAAAGTTACCATCGATAACGGTACATTTGGTAAAGATTATTTTTGTCAATTTATTTTACTATTTAGTTTATTCTTGTTATTATTTATAGATCTCATGATATTTTTTGGTACTATTTATGAGTCTCATTATATTATTTTAATTAATTTTTTACTTTTATCTACTATACTTTTAACAAAAAAAATTTCAAAAAACGAATCCTAAATAGACCCTAATTAGGAAAATTTGAGATAAAGCCTTTAGCAGCGATGGTACACATTCCTTTATTTAACTTAAGCGAATAAGTTAGAGCATCCACACTGGGCATGTTAAATGACATATCTCCAACAATTTTACCATTTTCCCACCAAAATATATATATTTTTTATTCTACTTTCCTCAAAATTTCTCTCCCCTCTCTCTCATTATTTGTGTTCTCTTCTCTCTCTTCCTTCTCTCTCTCATCTGCTCTCTCCTCTCTTCATACCCAAACACCATCCACCTCCCAACATCAACATCACAGTGGTTCATTCTTTTTGGCGGGTTGCAATCCGAGTTCTGTTTTGCGTTATGGTTTTTTTTTTTTTTTTTTTCCTGTGACCAGTGCTTAAAGGAAAAGGTGGGTATGGCTGGGTTTCTGGGTTGCTCAGATTGGTGATGGATTTGGTGGAGATCGATGTGGGTCACTGGGTTTCGTGGAGATTGACGTGCATGGGTCACTGGGTTTGGTGGAGCTCGGCGTGGGTCATTGGGTTTGGTGGAGATCGGCGCACTTCCGTTGTCTTCTCTTCTCGAAAAAGCCAAAATCTTACCGTTGAATTTATTAGCTCCGTTGCTCTATATCGCTAAAGGTTTGCCCCACCCGAAATTGTTATTGTACATCAAAAATTTAGGCGAACTTCCCATCGTTATCATTACATTGTCGAAATTCCCCAACGGAAAAAGTCTTGGCTCTCTCTCCCAGTCCTTGACTCTGCGACGCACCACTTCGTTATCGTGTGCCACTACGTTTTTGTGTAGGCTCATTGGGTTTGGTGGAGATCGGCATGGGTCTAGTGTTGCTGGTTTTCTGTTGTGACGTGGGTTTTTTTTTTTTTTTTTTTTTTTTTAATATAGGTTTTTGTTCCGGTGGGATTTTGGTGGGTAGTGGGTAGTGGTGGTGTCATGCCTCAAATCCAGTACCCGAATTTGTGACCATGACCGGCATGCTAATATCAAGCTTAAACCTGATATTAACAAGAACCAACTTAACTTTTTCAAAAGCTTTTATAAGGCTTCCCTCCTTATTTTCATTTTTGCTTCTTTACTTAAATGATATAACTTTTTTACTTCATATTCAGAGCATCTACACCGTACTCAAAGAATAACATAATCCACCAATCATTCAATATCCACACTTTCACATAATACATCTCTTAATACTTTAAGGTACACAACTTTCATTAAATCCTAAAATACACAATAATTATAAAGCTAGACATCAAATGCTAATTTAGGATCTATACTTTTAAAACTAAAATCAGCTTCTTCCAAAACCTGCTAACTGAAAGAGTGGAAGGGGTGAGTTACATAGTTCAGTAAAGGTAAGATATATGAGAATTTAATAAAATGCATGTAAATCAAATCATTTCATTCTATGAGTATTCAAATAGGAGAACATCTTTTCATGCATGGTATTTTATACTATTCATAATAATAACTTATACGCTCTTCATAGGAAAATAATTGTTCTCCATTTTCTTATCAGAATAACATTACCAAAACTTTTCATATTTAATCTCTTTCATTTCTTACGAAGTCTCCAAATATAATATTGATTGTTTAAAATCAATATGTATGCATTCTCATTACAAAATAATCATTTTAATTTAAATTAGATAATTGGTAACTTTGTCTTAAACATCTTAAAGAATAACAAAGTTTTTCTTCATAAACTTCTTCTCGTAAAATATTATAACTTTCATAGTCATAAAACTTAACGTTTTATAAAGAACATATATCTTATAACTTTTTAACATAAACTTGTACTTTCTTCTTTTCATGAGAGCTTTCAACTTTTCATGATGCATTTAAACATAATCATTCTCTCATGATCAATAAAATAATATAGCTGTTCATAACATATTGGTTAGTCCATATCTGATAAATCTGTACTTATTTGAGAGGCTTCTAGCACCACGGTGCTAGGCATCCAACATTCCCCACAATGCCAGGTATTCCCGAGATCACATCATAATACATATCTTTCAACCATAAGGGTATGTTGACTTCCTCCACAAGTTGGCCGTAATCAACAATGGCGGGTACAGCAGAGCCAGTCCCACTTAATGGCCAATCAGATAACATTTTTCATGGAAACCCAATAATTAACCTATATTGAAAGAGTTCAGATCACCAGAGGACATAACCCGAAAACATTTCGTACTTTACATCATACTGAAATTTCTTATTTTGCATAACATTTCATAATAATAACATTTCCATTCTTTTCTTTAAACATCATGTTCGTGGAATTAGTAATAGTATCAATATGCTTAAATCATATACATAGGGTTTCGAAAGCTCACGAACATATCTCTGTCTAAAACATGATTACATGTCATACCTTTAATCAAAAACCTTTTAATGCATAATATATTTGAAAATAACCTCATGACTTACCAAATGCCCATATAACTTATCACTTACCTGAAAGCAGAGGAACCAAAAGTCTAAAGTCGAAGGAGCTTAGACTTGGATACTTGTAACACCTAAACCAAAATCAAAGCTTTTTACTATCCATTACTTCTTATCATAAACTTACACATTCATCTCAAAGCCTATCTCTCATAATCAATGAAATCCTAATCCCACCTCAACGAGGTTTCCCAAACACAAGATACATTTATCAAACAACATGATGTACCAAATCATAGAGAAACCATTGTTTTAATGTTCATATTCAGATCATGTCAATTAGCTTTAAAAATTAATTCAAAACATGTTTGAGATTGGAATCAATAGTGCATGCATAAACTTACAAAAGGCAACATACAACATGAATAAAACAACTTTATAAAAACAATAGTCGAATGGTTTAGAACCCCGCCTTTGAGCACTAGACCTTGAACCAAGTCATACAAAATTTATCTATGATCTAGACATACCAAAAGATAGGCATGTTAAATTATATCTCAAAACATTCACCCTAACTTTAGAATTAAATCCTCAAAGTCAGAGTTATCATTTACTGTTTACTGCTCATTTCAGCAGTATATGCCTCATTTGTAAAATACAAATGAGCTGTCCATACACATCCAAATATAATGCAATTTCACAGAATCACTCCCTTGTATGTCTAGTATATACCATAAAAATTTCGGAGTCAAATCATAAAACCATGATTTATTAAAAATCATACAAGACAATGTGCTCAAATCTGTCCTGACAGAATTTCACGCAACTTGGAAATTACACCATTATTTTTATATTGATCCAAATGCTGTGAGAACACTTCCATTACAACCATATGTGTCTTATATTTCATAGGAAATATCCCTAGCATCCAAATTCATTGTATAAAATTTAATACATAATTTACCATGCATAAACACAGAATCTGTCACAGTGACAACTTTGCAACATTTTCTTGTAAATTCACAAACAATTATCAAACGATGGTATTTTCATATGGGGATTTTTATACACTCATTAGACATGTTAGAAAACACTTATATACAGTCATTTAACCATTTAGAGTAAAATTATATACAACAAAAATCCCAGCAATAACATCAAAAGTACTCATCCTAACTTTTTCTCACTTCCTTAATCATGTACAGTTATTAATTAGTAAAAACCCTAATCTACCTTCAAAAAATCACCAACACAATTTCAAAACTTCTTAAAACAGCGCGCACACACACACACCCACACACACACACACACACACACACATATATATATATATATATTTATATATATATAGACTTACAGATTCATGATTTCCTAATTTCACTAACCACAAATTTCAGCTTCAACAATCATATTAGAAAACATGGAAGTCAAACTAAAGCAAATCATACCATCATTAAAATACCCTTAATAAGATGAGGTTTTTATTTACTTACCCACAAACTTTGAAGTTGAAATCTTAGGGATACTCTTTTAATTTCTTCCTTAGAGTGAGATATATGATTTCAGTGAGAGAGGAAGGGCTGTTGGTGAGAGAGGTGCTGCCAACAAGAACAACAAAAGAAGAAAGAAGAATAGGAGCTGAACCTTCAGGAGCAGCCAAGAAAAGATAAGGGAAATGGACTTTGGGGTGGGGCTTTGTCTTTCTTTGGATGTGTGGACCCTTGGGTTTGACAAAGGGGACTTAAGAGAGCTTCCTAGCTCTTTCCTTAAGAGAAAAGAGAGTAAAGTTAGAGGTGAGAAATTCAGATTTGTGTTTACCCGTGGAAATAGAGAGGCTTCTTGGATGTTTGTCTTGAGAAAAGTCAAGGAAGAAGTGAGGTGGAGCTTGGTGATTGCATGGCCGGCCGAGTCTTGGTCTTTGGGTTAAAGAGTGTGAACATGCAAGACACTTTGACTTTACATGTGTTGAATCTCAATTGGTTACATGTGGGTGGAATTTCCACTATAACATCTCATGCATCATATGCCTAATTAAAACACCAATTATGTAACTAATAACTTAAACCACTTAATATAGCTTTGTACATACTAAGTATATATTTATAATACAAATAGCTATTTCGATTATTTATAATCTTTACAATTCTTATTCAAAGGTATTATAAAATAATATGCTTATTAAATACTCCTCTATTAATTATAAAAAGGAAAATGGCTTAAAATAATAATTAACCATTCAAACATATAGTTTAATAATAGAGTTGGGTCAGAGTGTTATAGGTGGCATGGTGGAGGTGCAGTGGTGGTGATTGGGCAATGGAGGCGCAGTGATAGAGGTTGAGGGAAGGGGGGGGGAGAAAATTGGGAAAAAACAAAAAAGGGAAAAATATATTTTATTGTGTAGGTATATTATTTTAATGAGTAGAATAGAAAAATAAAAGTTGGAATGTTGGATGTATTGTAAAATGGTATTGTATAATTGATAAAGTAGTTTTTTGGAATAGTAAAATGGGATAGAATAGCATTTTCTGATGCGAATGCTCTTACAATAAATTTGAGAGAATTTTCTAGGGTAGGATTGTGTCTCATCTAAATGGGCCCAAAACTACTAGAAAGTGGACACTAAACCCTATCCAAGTCCTCCCACCAAACTTGCTCTTCTGTTGTCCTATAAATGCTTCGTCAAGGAATGCACAAAAATAGCTCATTGTTACTTTGGAATTTTTTAGTAGAGTTTGAGACAAAGCCAAGAGTGAGGTTGGTGCATATACCCTTAATCAACTTGAGAGGATAAAGCTACCATAGAGTTTTAGGGAGAATTTCCCACCAAGGGTAAGGTTTTGTCATCATCCGAATGGGTTCAATGGAAATAGATTATATATATATATATATTTTTTTTTTTTTTTAAGAATCAAACCCATATAATCATATTAATGAATTCTAGAACCACATCAAAAATAATTAAGGGAATTTTTTATTTTTTGCTAAGGGAGAAATTATTAATATCATATTTAATTTTCCTTTAATAAGCTAAGATTACTTAATTGTCACTTTTTATATTTTTAATGAAGACATCTAAAGTTTAAATTTTTCTTTCTGTGTGTATATATGTACTAGCTTGTAACTCATGCATACACATAGATGCATTTAAAAATAAACATATTTTTGATTATAAAAATATACATAATTAATCGAATTATTAAAAAAAAAAGTAATTAGATGCATTTCAAAATTCCCCCCTAAGTTTAATTATTACTTATTATCATTTTTATTCTAATAGTTGATAGGATAAAATGTAGGGTGATTTTTGTAGAGTAGATATATGATTGGTTATTTTTTTTTGTATTTTTTTTTTAGAAACATATAGTTCATTAATATTGGACTCTTAGTATTTTGCACTCATTAATTTACTTTGTATAAAGATTATAAAACTTAAACAAACACATGACACAAAATTAGCCACAATTGAAATATAATTTAGGATTTAATCAAATTTTCTCTAAGGTTTGGCTTTATATATGTAGACTAATTTATAACCCCGTGCATATGCAAGGATACATTTATATAAATTCAAATAATACCTGGAGTTAGAGTTACAACTTACACATTTTAAGCCATAAATTTCTAAAATACGTAAAAGTTTCTCTCTCTCTCTCTCTCTCTCTCTCTCTCTCTCTCTATATATATATATATATATATATGAGTTAGAATCTAATTGGATTTGGACTCTTTGATTTTTGTACCTAATAATTCACTTGTCACAAAAATTGGAAAATTAGATCTGATATATGGCGCAAAATTGAACTCCAATTGAAATATAATTGGATTTAGATTTTTTTTTTGGCATATAATAATTCACTTGATACAAAAATTTAAAAATTAGATAGGACACATAGCACAAAATTAGGCTCCAATTTATAATACAATTGGACTTTCTAAGTTTTGGCTTAACTATATACCAATATATAACTTGTGTATATGCGCAATACAATTAAAAACAATCACAATTACACACACATATGAGTTTAAGTCTATATATATAGGCAAAGTTCAAAAAAAATCTAATTAGATTCTACAATTAAAGTCAAATTTTACGTAAAGTGTCATAAATTATTTATTTTTAAAGAAAGTTTTATTTTTTAATTTTGAAGTCAAATGTGGGATCACATCATAAATATCAATTCAAGTAAATTATTGCATACAAAAACCAAAGAGTCTATAAAAAAAATTAAAAAATGGAAAATTTATATATATTTTATTTTTACAAGACTTTTTAAAAAGTTAAAAAAAAAAGAATAACTATCAATAATATTTAAATTATATATGTAAGAATTATACTAAGCATTTTAATGTATATATATATATATATATATTTTTTTTTTTTTTTTTTATAAAATTAATGTATATGGATGTATATGCATGAGGTTACAAGCAAGTTATTACTAGTGTAAGAGCTACTCATTTTTTTAGTTATAGATATATAGATAAGTTTTACCTTTTTTTTTAATATGAGTTTACTTTTTTTTATTAGGTTATTTATGGTTTATTTATATTAATTTATATGAGTTTATTTTTTTTATCTTCACTTTAGCTTTAGAGAGAGAGAGAGAGAGAGGGTGTTGTTGATCGGACGGTGTGATTTGAGGGCTACCAATGGTAGCTCGTTTGGTATATGTATTTAAAAATTAAAAATTATTATTTAAAAATATTTATAAAAATACGTGTAAGTGAAAAAATATGTAAAAATATGTATAATATTATTTAAAAATTAAAAATTATTATTTAAAAATACAGACCAAACACCCCATCATTGCGTAGGAAAGGGAGTAGTCAATAAAGATTTTAAACGGATGGTGATGGTTTTGGATTGGTTGATGCGTTTACAACCAGGGTCATCAAAATGGGGGACCACGGGGGATAAGTCAACATCTTGGGAGTTATGACCACTTTTGTGTTATAAAGGTGGGCCAGATCAAGCTTTTTTTTTTTTTTTTTTTAATGGGGATCAAGCTACTTTTTGCCTTCTATTCACAAACACTTCACAGTTTACACATCAATAAAAATAAATTAATAAAAAAAGGGAAAAAATGTTATGCACTTAAATAGGAAGTGGGTGACCTTATGCACTTTTCTATATATAAATTTGAGTTATTATAGGAAAATAATTATCTCCTATTTATAACAACTCTCCACTTTTTTTTTAAAAAAAAAAAGAAGATAAAAACAGCTAGCCCTTGGAAAATTTTACTTAGACGTGATTATAATTATACCAATCTATTAGAGAAAATTAATGTCTGAAACGCAAAATCATAAATACTTCCTAAAGTAGGTTTAGTAATAACTTAATCTTAGTCTCAATAGTCTTGATAGCATTTGCTTGTAGGTAACATGAGAATCAACTTTATGTAAAGAGGATTTGAATTCTAGACGTTGACTCCAACCAAGACATTTTTCAATGGACCACGCGTATCAATAGTAAAATGCTCTTCATTTGAATGAAAGTGTGATTAAGTATTTGAAATGAAGTTGAGAATTACTTGATTATCAAAAAAAAAAAAAAAAAAGTTGAGAATTACTTGTTAAACTACCTGATATAAGAAAAAAATTTGGTTGTAACCTAAAGTTACAACTTCATTTAATATCTTTTTATTGAATACAAATTTTGATAAATTTATTGTTGAATTACATTTCTTTTTATACCCTTTATATTTACAAAATTTCTAGAAGATAAAAGATCAATAACTATGTTATCAATCAAATGTTCATGAATGCTGAACTTAGGATTCATGTTTATAATAAGTTTTATCCATTCGTTCACCTACTAATTAATAAAACGAAGGAAAAAAAAAATTAGAAAGAAAAGGACAATTTGGATTTGAATTCCTTCTAAAAAAAAGAAAAGAAAAGAAAAGACTTGAATTCATTGTGTGCCGCCCATAGAATTTTCTATGTCACCACTGATAGGTGCCCAATGTTTGAGATTTTCCACGGTCACTGCCAGTTTTGAAGGCTATGATAATCACTGATCGCTACTACTTTATTGGCTTTGTAGCCCCATTTCACTTTTCATAAAATGCATGATAACCATGTGATTTATTCAAAAATCTCATTAACAAGATTAGGAAAAAGCTGAATTGAATGTACAGTAAAGATTCTTACAGCTGAAATTATTTCAATAATATTGTTTTTGTTTAAAATTAAGTATTTGTAATTTTGCATAACAGATAAGTGAGATAACCCATCAAAGCAATGTTAGCCACTCTATCCTAATCATAATAGCTGGCCAATTTTCAAAATTGTTACTGACTTATTAGTTGTCATTTTAGGTGTATCATATGTATCAAACACTACTAATTAATATTTACTTTTGATCAATCGACTCTTTATTTGTGAGTATTCAAGATTTTTGGAATACTTAGATTAATCTTTTGAATGTGTATGGTCTTTATCCAATCAAATGATTGATTACTCTGTAATGAATAAAGGTTACTAATTTAGATCACTGGCTTGATGAGATTTTTAAGACCTAAATATGGGTGTACTATACTTCTATTTTACATTAATCCTATAATCATATAACTTTACATCTATTAATCATAAATTCTTGATATTATATATATATATATATATTTTATAGAAGTTTTGACATTATTACTCAAATTGTGTGTCCACTAGACTTACCTAGTGCACACTACTTAGAATTCTTAGCATGAATTTAAAAGACGTGATGTATGGACAACACCAATTCCTTAATCCTTAAGACATATATGTTTATTTTTTTCCTGACAAAGTTGAAAGATGTGATGTTTATTTTTACTCTTTAAACCTAACAATAGGCAATGTACAATGTATCATATAGCATATTAGAAAAAGTAAAATAAAATAAAATAAAATAAGAGATGCAAAGTCAATTTAGCATTATGAAAAACTCCAAACGGTTGGTATACATGTTTTCAAGACTCATGCGATTAATGAGGTTAGTTTAAGCTTCTTAATTAAAAGACCTAGGGATTACTTAAAGAAATTTATTGTTATAAATTTTTTGAAATAATCCTTATAATTATTCAGCATGTATGATATGGAAAATATGCTAAAGAATTAGTTTAATGTTCTAAGCGCGGTGAACACTCTTATTAAAAAAAAAAAAAGCATTATAAAATTCACATTAAAAAAACTAAAAAAACTAAAAAAATTAAAAGCTGATAACTTTTGAGAAAGAAAAAAATAACCTTAATGATTGTACTTGTTTTTGGCCTTATACACAAAACACAATGTATACCCACTGAATACACATATGTAGTGCAGACAAATTTAGTTGAAAGCTTATACAACCATTTCCTTATTTTTAGCTTTTATTTTCCACACGTAATTTAGTATATCTTGAAAAAAGAGAAAAGAAAAACAAACAAAAAAGTCACATCTATTATCTATTATCTATTATCAAGGGTGTGACAGAAGCCCATTCGTGTACAAGATAAGTCGATCAAAATAAGGAATCATTGGTTCTGTTCATGTCATGTAGGTACTAATGTACTATACTAATACTATGCCTATCTATATCTGACACAATAAGACACAGTGACCAATACATGACAAGTCATAAGCTTTAACATCAGAAAGAGAGAGAAAAAAAAGAAGAAAAAGAAAGAGATAAAAGAAGCTTTTTACTGTTGCAAATTCCTATAAACGAAGGTTGTTCCAGAAGTCCAAATAATTATGCAACAATGTAACACATGCACCACTGTGAATTAATGTTGTTTGAAAGCGACCCTCCACTACTATGTCTAATAATTTTTTCTATAATATAGTTTATTGTATTTCTATCTCTTTCTCTCTCTTTTATAATCTGATCAGAATCTCTACCAGCTAAGATCATCTTTGAGTAGATAAGATTGTTGGTTGGGTCCATTGCTTCTCTCTTTCATTTTTTGAAGACTACAACAGGTGAGTGAGAAAGATCATTTTAAAAAAAAAAAAAATTTCACAACCAACATGCTTTGAGTTTAATTACAAGGCTTTGTTTTTAGATGTAAATTTCTGTGCTTTTGGTATCTGTGATCATCTGGGTTTCTGATCAAGGTTAATTCTAATTGGGTTTTAGTTTTTTGGTGTTGGGGTTTTGGTGGTTTGGCTTTTAATCAAGTGGCTCAATTGGTTTCTTTGTCTTAATTAGTTCTCTCTAAAGGTGTAGTCTGCTCTTGGATTTGAATGTCTTTGATTGAGGTTCAGATTGTTGGTTTAATTTGATTCTGATATTGATTTTTAGAAACTGGGCTGTTATCTGTTTGTTAAAAATTCCAATGGATTATCTTGTTTTCTCAGCTGTTTTGTTTTCTGGGGTTATGTACAGTCATTTCTTCTTTTGCTAGATTCTTGTTTGTTTGCTTCTGACACTGTTGGGGTTTTCCAACTTTGATATGGCCTCTGAGCTTTCCAAATGAAATGCAGGAGTGCCTCCTCCTTCTTTCCTTAACACCTCAGGCCCTCAACTGTTTCTTCGTATGGAAAGTCTCATAAAGTTGTTTTGTATAGATGCTTTATCCACAGCAATGGAAAATTTTTGTGTTCAGCATTTGACCACTTGAAGTGGTCCATCAGAATCCACTGTTATAATTGTTAATCATATTTTCTGTGATAATTTTTGTAAATGGGTAGACAGAGATGCTAAGGTTTAACATGATAGCCTCCTGGACCCTCAATTGTCATCTCTTGGTATAATTGTTAGATTATGGCTTCATTAACATCCAGGGGTTGAGTTGAGTGGCTCTATGGTGTGGACACCGCCCAGATTATTTTGAATGTCTTAAGCGATTTAATTTCTATCTTGATTATGATTTGATTTCCCTGCCTTATTTGATGTAACCTGGTACCTTATTTATAGGCCCACAGTAAACATTATTGTTATGTTGAATTTGATGAATGATATGGAATTGAGATTTTCATTCTCTAGCTTGGTGGTGATGCCAAGAACCCTTACTGGTGAAGCCTAAGGTTTATCTTGTTCTGTGTTTTTGCCTTTGCCCTGCATCACTCTAGCAGTATTTAAGGCATCATAGGGATGGTAAACTGGGTTTGAAACTTTGACTTCTACCACCAATCCTTTTGGGAGGCAACCTTTGGGATATATTCCTGTTATGGTTTTGAACATGTGGGATGGGAGAACTACACATGCCTGGAAAATATTTTGGTGCTTGAAGAGCCCTGGAGACTGTATTAGCATAAAAAAAGGAAAGATAAGGAGAGAGAAAAAGAAGATTATGGCTTTCTAGGATTGAATGGTAAAATGAAAATTCTATGTTGGGCATTGATATAATCTGTGTGAAAGTAACCTATGAAAATTTTATTTTTTTGGTAGGAAAGTAGTTTGTGAAATTTGAGATGTACATTGATGAGGTAGATGTTATAGCTTTCCTAGTTCAGCAAGCTGATGATGTCTTTGTGGCTTCTTGACTGCACTGACTAATTCATTTTCTCTTGTTTGATGCAGGTACTTAGATATTACTTTTGATTTTGATGCTATAACGCATTTTTGGTTATATCTCAATAATTGGTAAATGGGATCTGAAGGGCCTCTTGCACCTGCAGTAGCAGTAACAGTTCATGTGACGGGATTTAAGAAATTCCATGGAGTTTCAGAGAATCCAACTGAGACAATTGTCAGTAATCTCAAAGAGTATGTGAAGAAAAAGGGATTGCCAAAAGGTCTAACTCTTGGGAGTTGCAGCATTCTTGAGACTGCAGGACAGGGAGCACTTGCTTCCCTATACCAGACATTGCAATCAGCCATTGGTGGAAAGGATTCTGAATCTTCAACTTCTGGAAAAATTATTTGGGTCAGTTGCCCACATTTCTGATCTCCTCTGCAGCTATGCTCAAATTATGTTATGCCAAATTACTCCTTTTCCAAGTTATCGATTTTATTTTTCCTGTTTCCCATTCTCTCAATAGAAATCATAGGCTGGTTTGGCGGTCTTTTAGAATCAGTGTCAGTGATTAGAAATCATAATGGCTACTTAGCAGAGCATAACCAACAACTTTATAGCTCCATGATGTAGTTGGGAACATTAAAGAAGTACATACTGGATACTCATTGAAAAACAACCTTACTACTGTAATGGCAGCAAAAAAATAAACAACCCTTGGCTAATAACAATTCTTAACTCTACAGGATCTGCTGCAACAAGAGTAGTATTCATGAGATTAACAGCTCTATTCAAACAATAAGGACTAATGTTCCTAATTTCACTTTCATTAAACGAAGTCCAATAAGTCCATACAGGAATGTGATACAACTCTAGAAACCTATACATTAGGGGTGAATATGTTAGTAATGAAGAGTGATTTACTGTCAAAAAAAGGTTGTACTGTAATCTCAATCCTTTTGATGAGGCTGATTTCCGGATTCAAACTTGTAATCTATCCCTTTTGGTGAAAGGGGCTTGTCATCTCACCAAGGCCCAACGTCTAAGATTGGTATACTATCAGCACCTCTATAAATTATGTTGCACTCCTGTTTGTTTCTCTAGACCTTTAGGGAGAAGATGGAAACTTGTGGATGGTAAAATGTTATTTTTTGAATAAATAAACCATTACTGACAATTTTACTAAACATGCATTTTAGAACCTTAATCCTAAACCGGAACCAGAATCTACACTTTGGACTCCATTGTATTTCTGTATTTATGCATTATGTATCTAACCCTCTTTAACTTTATTTCTCCAGCTACACTTTGGAGTTAATAGTGGTGCAACAAGGTTTGCAATTGAGCATCAAGCTGTCAATGAAGCCACTTTTCGTTGTCCTGATGAGTTGGGATGGAAGCCCCAGGTTAGAAAATAATCCCTAAGTTTCATGTTCATGCATGTTGACTTTTCTTTGTTTTGACATTTTATATTTAATTCATTGAACTTTCCTTGTTTCATGTTTTGTAGAAAGTCCCCATCATTCCTGCAGATGGTGACATTTCACACACTCGACAGGTAGAATGGATTTCTTTTTTCATGATTTTTCTGATTAAAAGGGTTTCATAATTTTTTTTTGTCCGTGTATAAACTCCATTAAGTTTCTAATCAACCTTATGTTTATTCCTATATTTACTATTTAACTATCAACCTATTGCTTGATGGACTGCAGCAATAGATGAATGAAGGAATGTTATGTCAGAAGTTTGGTATAATATGCCATCTGAGGTCACCTATCTTAAAGTGCTTTCTTTCTTGTTCACTACCCTGAAATTCCAGTACATGTGGTGGCCAGTCCTCTGCTTGTGTATTGAATTTTCTATTGGTTGGAGGATTTGTTACTTTCATAGGAATGGATGTGATTATAGGAAGACAGATTTTCCGTATTTTTAGTGGAAAAGAAAGGCAAATTTATGATATGGGAAATAGATTGTGTTCACCTTCTCCTGCTAACTTGTATAAATTATTTGAGTGGTTGTCTTTGCTGGAACTGCTGTTTTTATCAGTGAAAAGAGCATTTCCAACTACTGACATGCATTGGGAAGTAATTTCATAGAAAAGCCTCAATATAATATTCTTCAGTTAGTTTTGATGGCATGGGGGCATGACCCCCACCCCCCCCCCCCCACACCACAAACAAAACAAAAAAAAGAAAAAGAAAAGAAAAACCGTGGCAAATGAAAGGAACAGAAACCCCAGACAAACATGTAACCATTCTTCAATAGTAAACCAAAGCCATTATGGAATAGTATTAAGAATGATATTTACAAAGGGTTCAGTAGGATACAGTTACACATGCAACAATTTTCCCTAATAGTTGAGATTGACAAAAAAATTTAAGGAGATGGTGCTCTTTATTTTGCTGTTCAAGTTGAATTGATGCCTGTGTAGAGAAGGTATCTGCTTATACTAGACTGCATGTCATAGTTGCCAAAAAGTGGAATGAATTCATAGTCACAATGATTCAGATGGATTGATTGGACAATGCTTTTTTTTAGTCTGATTTATTGATGACTCTAATATATATATATATATATATATTTATATATTTTTTGGCTTCACCCTACCTAAAAGAATTTCCGGTGCTAACTGTGCGCAGACTTCTCTTCCTGTTGAGGAGATTACCAAGGACTTAGCAAAGATGGGTTACGAAGTGATGACATCAGATGATGCGGGACGGTTTGTATGCAATTATGTTTACTATCATTCCCTTCGGTTTGCAGAGCAAAATGGGAACAAATCGCTGTTTGTGCATGTGCCTCTCTTCTTGACTATAGATGAGGATACGCAAATGCAGTTTGCTGCATCCTTGTTAGAGGTACTTGCTTCTTTAAATTAAGAGCATCCTGCCACAACCTTATGTCCAGGAGCTTGTGTGGTTGCTTATATTGGCCATGTATGTAAAAAAAGTGGTTGGATGCATAATAAATAGCAAGTGTGTTTTAATGAAAAGTGAAACTGTGGCACATGCAATTCATGTATTTTGGTGAATGCTTTTTAAAGGGTACTGGAAACTCGCCGAAATCTTTTGAAATCTCTTATGCCAATTTGTGAATGAAATGCCAGTTTTATTATAGTGTTTGTCCCATTTAATTTATTCTTTATTCTCTGAACTTCACTGACTGTTGCTTTTCATCATTTAGTTTGCTCCCGGAGATAAATCTTGATAGCATGCATTTAAAATTAACATTGCGTCTATAAAAATTCATGTCCTTGTGTGTATTCAAAGTAGATGATATCTTTTTTATGTCTTGCTACAAACGTATTTCAACCCACAAATCTTCTTGTCTTGGAATCATTTGAAATGGTCGGTCAATTATGGAATCTTGAGCACCTTTGCAGGTGCACGTTTAGCACATGTTTGACTGATTTATATTTTAATAATTTGAAACTATTTATTTAGACAAATGGTTATATAACCATGAGCTTTACTGAACCATTGTCTAAGTAGCCATGTTGCAAAGTTACCCTGACAAAACATCTTGTGGATCCGTTGTTTACACTTTCCCAAACTTTAAGGCCTTTTAAGGGATTGTAGAAAATATTGCCCATATCTTTGGATTGAGGTTGAGGTTGAGGTGAAGGGTAAAATATGCATTGAAAGGGTTTCATAAATTGGTAGGCATACTCATTCTACAACATTGGCCTAATGGTTATAGTGAAGTTAAGGTGAAAAGTAAAAACATCCATTGAAAGCATAACAAGGAAACCGATTATAAGTAACCCAGTCAGTTGTGTCCCAAAGTTTGGAGAAATTATTTTGTACATCTAGCATACTATACCTTCTTTTTACATAAGAGTGGATCTCATGCGTAGATCCTATAGGTGAGACCTATCATTACTTGAGAGGAGAGTGTAATACATGGGTGCATGATGCATCAAATAATTTTAGCAAATTTGAGGTCAAAAGGCGCTCATGTTGCTGAAATTATGTTTTTGCTGTGAGCTGGGGTTATTAACGTAACAATTTAGCCTTCTCGAAATCATTTGGTTATAAATTGCAACTAGTGCGTTATGAGATAGAGAGATGCTACTTCTATAATATTTTTACAACATTTTCATAACAAATTATAGGTAGTTAGTTGTTATTAGTTCAAAATTGAATCTAACACTAAGATTACTTTTTTGTCTCAACAATAATAACCAGTAACAATCTACCATTTAAGATTTGTTGTGAAAATGTTATGGACGTATCATTTCTCTATGAGATATTTGTACTAGACAATCTTGCTGTTTCGAGGGAGATATTGTCGCCACAATATGTCTACAGCTCTACAATCCATTGGCAAAATATTTACTAAATTCTTTTGTTGAGGCCACTTTATGTTATAAAGTCAATAGTTATTTGACAAAAAATTTGACCCTTGCTGTTGTGATAGATTGTTTGTAGTAGGTAAAAAATTAATGTCAGTGGTGGGTTTAGATGAGATCCAATACGAGTTTGTCATATCAGCTAGTGTCAAAAATGTTGTCAAATTTTGCATGTATTGCTCATAGTTATCACCTTATTAGTTGCTTTTCTCGTTTCAAAGGTAATGTTTATTGCCTCAATACATCTCGACATAACACTGACTTCTATTTCCTCCACCACACACACACACACACACACACACACACACAACTCATCCCTAACATATTCATTCAAAACCAAATGAATTGTGTAAGGGCCTTGGCAGTAGGCCTACGCATAAACACTGACTGTAGTATGCAACAGAGTATGGTGTCTTTTACAACATCGAAGTCCACACCCAAGATCTAGATCCATGGGAATTCCATCTATACCTAGACTCCTTAGATTTGCATTCAGGTCCTCTCAGAATCATCATTTTGGCATTGCACATACCCTCATTCACCATCTTAGTATGGATCGAGCACTTCCTCGTGGCTGCATACATTGCTTTCTACTCTAAAGATACCCTTTATGTGTTTCACATACACTTAGAGCCTTCACGTGCTAGTTTTATCCTAGAGACGGACTTTGCCTACTACTAACTTCCATAGGTCCTTGTTTCACATGATACATGTGTTCGAGATGCATCTACTTGCGTAACGTTCTTGTACCATAGCTCTTTCCATATTTTTCATGTGCTTCACAGTTTTTTTTTTTTTTTTTCCTATTCAATGTGATATTTCTTTTCAAGAAATTTTGATGGGTTCTAATTCATCCAATGAACATTAAAGAGCATCCTTCCTTGAAGAGTTTTTCTTTTTTTTTGATAGGTAAGAGAAAATATATTTAAAAACTGCTAGATGCAAAAGAGCACTAGCAAATCGAAAGTACAAAAACGAAAGGAAACAAAAGGAAAAAAAAAAAAACATTAATTACAGAGAAGAAGAGAGCTAAGGAAAATAGGAATAGAGTCACTAGAAGTGAGTCCCCAAGCCCTAGCCCAATCAAAAAGGGAACTAGCGAATAAAGCAAGCAGCTGGTCTTTAGATTTATCCAAATCCTCAAACGTCCGCCGATTGCGTTCTTTCCAAATGCACCACATCAAACACAGCGGAACTAGATTAATTCCACCAACGAAACAAACAGTCTTGCACCGAACGCAAGGGAACCTAAGAAATCTCAAAAGTCCTAAAAACAAAACACCATAGCCGATAAGTCTTTCCGCAATGTAACAACAAATGATCCACTGTCTCATCGCAACAACGACACATAATGCACCAGTCAACAAAATCAAAACCCCTGAGACTCAAGTTATCTCCCGTGAGGATCCTATTCCAAGCAGTTGTCCAAACAAAGAAAGAGACACGCCGAGGTGCCTTAACTTTCCAAATATCTTTCCAAGGAAAAGCAATGGAAGAAGAGTCATGTAACTTATGATAATATGAGCGGATAGTGAAGTCTCCATTTTTTGTCAAGATCCATCTCAAACGATCATCATCAGTCACAGAAGGTAAATGGGAAGCCAGGAAACGAAAGAAATCATTCACCACATCTGCCTCCCAATCATTAGGGCTTCGAATGAAACGAACATCCCAAGATCTCCTATCCCCTGTTCCTTGACATATCAGAGATGATTTTACGGATGCCTCTTTGTTTGAAGAGTTATCACTTATAGATAGATGCCATTATTGACTACATGGGATAGGAATTTGCCAAATGCTCTATTTGCATTAGTTAGAATCAATTTTCAATTGCATAATCAAGAGCCTTGTAGTTCAACTGGTAATACTTAAAGTATTTCCAATAAAGACATCTAGAATTCAATTATTTCTTTCTTAGTATAACTACTTTCACACGCACTTCCCATAACACAATGGTTGGAAGTTGGAACAATTGCATCCATTCAGAAAAGAAAAAAAAAAAACATATTTCTCAAAAAGGCAATAACTTGTTGATTTTGCACTGTTTTTGAAGCTTGACATGATTTTTCCCCAATACTTCTCTAGTTCTTCTTTTCTCTTCTAATTTTATAGATAATAATACATTGTCCTAATCCCTCGGCTTCATATGGGAAGACAACATACTCCATAAATTTGTATATGTGGTACATAAATGCAACATTATTGAGATATTTCTTTTTTGATAGACTTGGTAATAATATATTAAACCTAATCAATTATAAATTTACCATAAAATCACAGCATATTATATCAATAATTGAGAAAGAAATTGTTGAAATAAATGAAAATGTTTTTTTTTTTAAATTTAAATTTTTTATTTTTTTCAGCCTTCCCGCGTGCATAGCAAGTCTTTTCGTTATTTTTATTTGGACCATTCCATGGGATAGCCCTCAGCCATGTTGTGGATCAAATTCCAACACTCCTCTCATACAATCCCCAAAAGACATTTTGGGCCGCATCAACTAAATTTATAGGCTAGTCAGGCTACTAAAATCTAGCCCATCTGAATAATAGTCCCAAGGTAGGAAGCTTGAAGGTTCAGAAAAAATAGAAAATTGAAAGAGATGATGACAAAGAGGAAGAAGACATCAGAATAAAACTTCTACAACATCAAATCATACTTTTAGTTTCGCAGAAATTGTGTCGAGAATCTTTTATTCTTCGCAATATAGTTCCCAATCCCACGCCTATACAAGAGTTGCACATTCGATGGCACAAAAATTGTCTTCCGCTCCATGTTGACACTTGGATCCATGCCACCTTTCGGCATGGTGTGAAAGAGTTTGATCTCTCCATAAATACTCATCCTAATCAACCTTTGGAGTTGCCCCGGAGTTCCCAAGCCTCATGATTTTGGACCTTCTAAATGTTAGTTATGCAAACTCTAACTCTCTGTCTCGTTTCCTCACTGCCTGCCCTGTCCTCCAACATTTGCACCTAGCTACAAATTTGGACATAATTATACTCATACCTACGGTAATAACATTAACTTTAAGTGCATGTTGTTTGTCAAATATAGTCCATATAAATGCCTTAGCTTTATTGTGTAGCCATATTTGTTGTTATGTTTTAACAATACCTAGGTAATGGATCTTCTGATTCGCTAATATTTTAAGTTTTGACTTCTTTATCAAATTATAACACAAATTCAAGCCAAATAGGAGGAATTTATGCAATGGTATAGTTTTATAATCAATTTAATATTTCATAAAATTATTTTAGTCTACCATACAAACAAGTAAGTTCTTGTGCATTGCATGGGTAAATTTTTTTTTTTTAACTTTTTTTTTTGTAAATTTTATATTATTAAGTAGATTATAAATATTTAAGATAGTAATTAGTATTTAGAGTGTGGACTATAGAGTGATTTTTTTTTTTTTTTGTATGGTATTTTACTTTTTAAGAAATAAAATAATGGGATTTTTTTTTTCTTTTGTAAATTCTATATTATTAAGTGTGTTATAAATATTTAAGATAGTTATTGTAAGGTCACAGTTTTCGGACCGGGCCCAGCGACGGACGGGATCTAGGTCCAGTGGACCCGTTACAATGAATTTGTAGAGAGTAGGTCCAAAAGTTGGGCTCTGATGGGGTGACGGCTTATTTGGGAATGAGCGATGATCAAATAGGAGTTAAGAACACAGAATCAGACGGCCCTACATCCCAGGGAGAAAGGACTCCTCATCCGAGGATGTGAATTCCCAGCTCCTCTCGCTTCCTAGGAGCCTTTCCCTCTTCTTCCCTGGGAGATCTCTGATGTTATATATCCTTTTCCTTGGTTCATCCTCTTCCTACACTTGTTAGTCATCCATGCCCATACTTGAGTGCACGTCCCATCGGCTACTCTTTCGGGTGCTCTGTGAGTTGCTGTGGCCACCATCGCACTGTCTAGGGGTCACGTCCACATAAATGGGGTTAGAGTGTTAGTTGTGGGTATTTAATACGGAGGTGACAGCTTCTCCTGGGGTTGCTTTTCTACCATACTCCTATGGCTGACCCATTGGGCTCGGAATCTCCTTTGGGATTCTCGAGGGGACTGCCTCTGGCGACGTGGCGCCTTCCCCTTCCGTGATTTTGGTCTGCCTAGGACAGGGTCGTCCTTAGCAGTATATCCTAGCAGTCTGGAATCACTTCGTTTGTCCTCGGGTACTTCTTCCTTCTCAGCATGAGCCCTGGGCTTGATATGAAATGGGCTGGAGTCTCTAAACTCTTTGGCCCCACAATAGCCCCTCAAAATTATGTTGCTCGGCTCCTCGGACGGGGAGAAAGATTTTGATATTCTCAGGCCTATATCATGGTCGGTTGAGTCTTATTCCCTTATGGGTGCCAGGGCTTCTTCACCTATCCAAGGCATGCTCCTAGCGTTTTGGCGTACGATGTGCATTGTCATTAATGCTTTTATGGGATGACTTGGATCGCTTCGGTATACGAAATGTGTATTCAATGGCGTCTTTATGAAGCGGCGCAGATTTGGCCGTTGAGGGTTCCCTTGGGAATTGGGCGAAATTTATTTTGCTTGACATTCCCTCTTTGAGCTTTGTGTGTGGTGAACTCCCCCATATTTCGTCCTCTATATAAGGCGCCCTGGGAGGACTATTTTCCACATCTACTAGCTTTGGAATCCTGCAAGAGTTCTAAGTTTTTTTCACTTTCTTGAACAAAAAATGCCGCTTGAATCATGGGCGTTGCAGTTGAGGCAAAGAAAGCGGAGGCTAAAGATCCTCCTGTTTTTCAACCAGATAAGAAAGAGCACTCTCCTCCTTCGACCAGGAACCGTAGCTAGTGCAGGTCGTGCCTGGTCCTTAATTATCCTCTAAACGTCAACCAAGAATGTGCAAGAGTTGGCTAAAGAGGAAGGGGAAGAAAGTGAAACGAAGTTGAGGGGAGCAATTGAGATATCACAGGGAGCCGTCTCCGCCATTGCAGGCAGCTGGCGAGTCCCCTGGAGGGCGACTTCTTAGGAGTACCGATATTATATTATGGATCAGAGTTCGCTTCAGGGCAGCCTCAGCAGGTGGAAACCAATTCAGGCGCTCCCGCCTCTTTTTCCTCCTCATTGCTTGCGCCAAGCACACGGGCTTGGTGGCTGCTGGAGCGAGACTGTGAATCCACAATCACCACCAGCCTTCTCCCTTTTATTAGCTAGCTTTGCCACAAGCCTACCTCGGCTGTTCTGTAATTAGTTGTAAAACGAGGCTTCCTCAGCTGTCTTGTAGTTGATGTAGAACGAGTCTTTCTCGGCTGTTCTGTAGTTAGTTGTAAAACGAGCCTTCCTTGACTGTTTTGTAGTTGATGTTGCCATTATTTTATTTAATAAAAAGGGACTTGCGACTTTTACTTGGTGAAATTTTCTTTGTTTGGTGAATAATAATAATAATATTATTATTATTTTTTGCACTGCCTCTACCTCTCCTAGAACAGCCGAGCATACAACGATGCGCTTTATGTTGCGAACCGTGCGACTGTTTAGAAAATGCTAGTTTTAAAACAAACGATCCGAGGAGGCCATGATGCGCCATGGTTCTGTCTGACACTCAAAGGGATGCTAGAGCGTCTATTTCTCCTAGTTGTCTGGTCCAAGGACCATGCAAGACCTTGGTTCTGTCTAACACCCAGATAGTTGTCACAAGTTATTAGCTTTCCCATAGGTTTGAGTCCGAGGACCATGCAAGACCTTAGTTCTGTCTAACACCCAGATAGTTGTCACAAGTTATTAGTTTTCTCATAGGTTTGAGTCCGAGGACCATGTAAGACCTTGGTTCTGTATAACACTTAAATACTTGTCAAGAGTTATTAGTTTTCCCATAGGCTTGAGTTCGAGGACCATGCAAGACCTTGGTTCAGTCTAACACTTAGATACTTGTCAAGAGTTATTAGTTTTCCCATAGGCTTGAGTCCGAGGACTGTGCAAGACCTTGGTTCAGTCTAACACTTAGATACTTGTTAAGAGTTATTATTTTTCCCATAGGCTTGAGTCCGAGGACTGTGCAAGACCTTGGTTCTGCCTTTCGAGGACTCGCCATTGCTAAAGCCCCATTTAATGGCTCTAGTGGGTTAGAAGACACCAATACCTATTTTCCAAAATTAGTCCCGTCGCAGAGGCCCCTTGAAGTGCTTCGCGCAGCCGCCATTTTCCTTAATCGGGGCCCAAAGGGGCTAGCCACTAGATTCGTAGGGGTCTGACCTCTAGTGGGAGCGAGGGCCACGCACATGGTGCCAGAGGCCCGTTGAGCTGTGAACCACATGGCAGTTCTCCCCTTGTGGTACATTAGGCTGGCTACCATAACCTCCCCTAGGGAACTTGATCATGCCTTAACAAGCCGTTGCACTCATCATTGCACGAGCAACCTTCCCCACAGACGGCGCTAATTGTAGGGTCACGTTTTTTGGACCGGGCCCAGCAACGGATGGGATCTAGGCCCAGCAGACCCGTTACAATGAATTTGTAGAGAGTGGGTCCAAAAGTTAGGCTTTGATGGGGCGACGGCTTGTTTGGGAATTGACAATGATCAAATAGGAGCTAAGAACACAGAATCAGACGGCCCTACGTCCCAGGGAGAGAGGACTCCTCGTCCGAGGATGTGAATTCCCAGCTCCTCTCGCTTCCCAGGAACCTCTCCCTTTTCGTTAAATAAAATTTTTCTTGGAATTTTTCTTTTTATTTGTTAGGACCTAATATATTGTTAATGAGATCAAAGTTTAAGGTTAAAGTTTGGCTACAAATTTAGTTGTACCCTAAGGCTACAACTCTCACTAAACAAATTAACATTGCTACATATTTTCTAACAGCTGAATATGTTCTTAAAACACGTGTCAAATTTCATGCCAATTGGATTTTATTTACTATTCGATCCCTAGACTTATTTTTTATGTATAATTTTAAACTACAAAAAATCAAAATTTAAAAATTTGATTAACGACATAACTATTGATCTTTTCTTTTCTTGAAATTTTCAAGTATGGAAGATTTAGTAAGAAAATGTAATTAAATGGTGGATTTGTTAAAATTCACATCTAATAAAAAATATTGATTGGAATTGTAGTTTTAGTTTACAACCAAGCTTGTTGCCAAATTTTGTCTAAAGTTTAATTATGTTGGACCTAAAAAAAATTAGGGCTGTCATAGAGTTTTTTTAAGGATTAAAAAAATCATAATTTTTTAAAATTTATACATAATAATTATTATTTTTTTCCAAGTCAAGGTGATCCTGTGACCACACCCGATATCTAGATCCATGGGAATTCCATCTATACCTAGACTCCTCAAATTTGCATTCAGGTCCTCTCAAAATCATCATTTCGGCATCACACACAGCCTCATGCACCATCTTAGTCTGGATCATGTACTTGCTTGTGGTTGCATGCATACATTGTTTCCTACTCTAAAGATACCCTTTATGTGTTTCACATGCACTAGCATTAGCATTGGGGAGTAAAAACCCCACCGTTGCTATTTTACCCATTAAAAACTTAAAAACCCTTCATATCTTTTTTTTTATAATTACAACATGCTGCTAATTTCGCAACTCGAACCTTTTCCTCCTAGACCCCCAAACATTTTGTGCATGAGGAGGTGTCAATTTAATTACAAGGCCTTTGACAAAAACCCTCCACATCTGGGTACGTAAACTTATATTTTTTTTCCATCATAGCTACAGTAAAAGCATCTGCAACAGTCATTCTATCTCTATTTTTAGCAGAGAAAATGCTACTGTACACACTCCAACAGCTTCTCTAAACACACAGATTCTCCAAAAATTTTTTTGAAGTGGCTACAGTACTTCTCTTAATTTAGAGAACACTGTAGCAACTCCAAATCAATTTTTCAGCTTAAAAAATTATCTCAGCTACTATTATATTAATTCTTTCTCACTCCTCCGAATTTCTTTTTTCTTTTTTCTCATTCTCTCCGTTTCTCACATAATCCAAACACAAAACACAAAACAAAATTCAATTCTTAAAATAAAGTTGAATCAAAACAAGTAAATATGAAAAGAAAAGAAGAAGAAGAAGAAGAAGAAGAAGAACAAGCCGATCTGACCAGCCTGGTGGTGGGGAGGACGACGAGCGACGGTGGGGTAGCGGACGTGGTAGTGCTGGATGTGAACGCCGATCTCCATTGGCCTTGTCCTTTCAGAGGCCTCAATCTCCACCGGCAATGGGGTGGCAGACGAGCTTTCTTTCTTTCTCCCGATTTGACCCAGCCTGGTGGTGGGGAGGACGACGAGCTTTCTTTCTTTCTTTTCTCTCTCTCTCTCTCTCTCTCTCTTTGATGTGAAGCAAATGTGAGATGCTAGAATGTTCTTGAGGTGAAAAAATAAAAATAAAAGAAGGGGTGCTGGACACTTGTATGGAGGAGAAAAACAAGAAAAAGAAAAAAGAAAAAAAAGAAAAGAAATGTGTCTGGATGAAACTGAAATGAAAGGAAGAAAAATAAAATAAAAAATAAAAAATTCTAATTGAAAAATACTAACACAATATTTTCACAATATTTTTACAATAAATTTTAAGTAACAAATTGTTATTAGTTAATATTGGCGAGTAAAAAAATAATTTCAATGGTGGATTCAAATTAGAACTAGTAACAACTTTCCACATAAATTTTGTTGTAAAAGTATTGCGTAAAATGTTGTGAACATAACACTTTTCATTGAAAAATATAATTGTTAAAAAAAGAATAAATGTTGATAAAAAAAAGAATAAATAATGAATGAAGAAATAATATTTAAATGAGATAGAAAATGGGATAGAGAATTTGTTAGAAAGTGTATTTGAAAAAGTGGGTAGATAAAAGTTAAATGTCACTATTCATTCTCCAAACAGGACAAAATTTTGGAGAAGCTACGGAATATGCCCTAAGTATTTAGAACTTACTGTAGCAAGTATGTATAAATAAAATATTATTATTTTCTCTCTCCACTCCCTCTTTTTTCTTATTCTTTTCTTCTTTTCTGCCTCTTCATTTGACTCTTCATTCTTTCTTCTCTCTGTCTTTGTTCTTCTCTATTCTTTCTTAGACGCTCTCTCACTCTCTCTCAATTTTTTGGCAGTGGGTTGAAGGGTTGTGGATCGGGTCTTGCGATTTGAGTGGTGTTGGTTTGCCATGGGTTTTCTCGCCGTTTGCTGCCGACTGCTGTGGTGTGCTCGCCGTGGGTTTGTCGTGGGTGTGCTTGCCATTTACTTGTCGTGGATTTGCCATGGGTGTGCTCGTCGTGGATTTGGGTTGTGCTCACGGTGGTGGAGACTGTGAGTTGCTATTTTTTTTTTTTTTTTGAATGTTGATGGTCGATTGTGAGTTTTTGTGGGTTGCTGGTGGTGGTGGTGTTAGGTTTGTAGTGCAGCGGTGGTGGGCTGGTGGTGGTGGTGGTGGTGGTGGTGATGGTGTCAATAGTGTTGGATATATTACAACAATTTACTTTTGTGATAAAGTAAAAGGAACAAAACACATATTTAACAATAAGCAATAACATAGATAGAATTGATAGGCAAAAGCAATGAACAAATACTGAATATATGTGTAAAAATAAATCTGCAAATAATTAAAGACTCATAGACCAAATGCGTGAAATGATGAACAATTGAGATCAAGTCTTGTGTTTGACACAATCTCCTTAAAGCAGATTTCGCCCCTCACACAATCATTGTGATGCTTTGAGACTCGTAGGCGTTTGCCTCCCAAAAGAAAATGATCTTCAGCACGAAAACGAAGCACACAAGGTCGTGTTCTGCAAACTACTCAATGCCTTTTTTTCTCTCTTTGACACAAAAATGAATGCATAAAAATCTCATTGGGATAGTTTTCTCTGAAAAGTTCTTTTTTCATTAATGAGGGACGATGAAACTATACGTAACTTAAAATTGAAACACTATTTCAGAGATAACTGCTGTATACAGACTTATTGACTCAAAAATAAAATAATAAAATATTATTATTAATTAGATAAGTGGGCCTAGTCCACACATGTCTAAAGCCCAACCCAAGATCTAACCCAAACTCATATTCTTTATCATTTCAAATGTGGGACTCAAGGATTTTCATCACTTATAATAACATCCTCAAGTGAACATAGAAAACATCAATTTCTTATTTACTCCATGCTATTTTTCCAACAAGTAGATTTGTGGTGGTTTTTGTACAAAAATAATGAGAAAGAAAGGATAAATAAAAATAAAGAAATCTTAAATAAAGAATAAAAAAAGAATATTTAATTAAATTGGTTAAAGAATAGAAACTGGAATGTAGGGTGTATTATAAAATGGGTTGGTACAATAAATAAAATAATTTTTTAGATGGTAAAAGAGAGATTGGGTTAGAACCCGGATGCTAGTGCTCTTAGAGCCTTCACGTGCCAATTTTATCTTAGAGACGGACCTGGCCTACTACTAAACTTTCTTAGGTCATTGTTTCACATAGTAAATGTGTTGGAAATGCATATACTTGCACTCTCGCACCATAGCTCTTTCTGTGTTTTTCATGTGCATCACTTGCTTTATAGTTTTTCTCCAATTCAATGTGATATTTCTTTTGGAAAATGTTAACAGTACCTGTTAAGATTTTCCTAATGTGAGTCTTAATAAAAAAATTAGATAAATAAAAGAAAAACACATAAAAGTAATCCATAGTTTATTTTAATATTTTTTTTTCCTCTCTATGAAGCTGGCCTCACAACTTATAAAGCAGCAAAAAATTAACAAAAAGTTGCCAAAAAAAGTCAAAAAAGTTGTTAACAACCCATTTCTTTTCAAGCAATTTTGATGGGTCCTAATTCATCCAACAAACATTAAAGACCTTCCTTTCTTGAATAGTTATCACTTATAGATAGATGCCATGATTGACTACATGGGAAAGGAGCTTGCCAAATGCTCAATTTGCATTAGTTAGAATCAATTTTCAATAGCATAGTTAAGAACCTTGTAGTTCAAAACTGGTAATACTTGGTTTTTTTAACGAGGTTGTTTTGAGTTCAAATATTTCTTTCATGGTATATAACTACTTTCACAGTTCACATACACACTTCCGATAGCACAAAGGTTGGAAGTTGGAACAGTTGCTTCCATTCAGAACGAAAAAAGCTTATTTCTCCAAAAGTCTATAACTTGTTGATTTTGCACTTTTCGAAGCTTGGCATTATTTTTCTCCAATACTTCTTTAGTTCTTTTTCATTCACTAAATTTCTCATTTGCTGAGTTTTTCTAGTCTTAGTCTCTACTAGTACTAGTTTCACAACTTCTTGACTTCTCTTTTCTCTTCTAATTTTACAGATAATACATGGTCCTAATCCCTCTGCTTCATGTGCGAACACAAAATACTCCACTCCGAGTGCATATCTATACTACTATTTAAGGGGCTGCACCTGTTTGAACCAGATTTTTTTTTGTTCCAAAATACCCACACATTCCTATATTTAAGTAGAGACAAAACTAAAGGATAATTTAGTAAAATTATTTTTTTTGGTTCCAAAATACCCACACATTTCTATGTTTAAGTAGAGAGAAACTAAAGGCCACATCCAGCAGGTTGAACAGATTCTATTTTCCTCAAGGCCACATCCAGCAGGTTCATTTTCCTAACTCTAACTCTATTTTTTTTTTCTTTCAATTTTTTATTGAGAGGAAAATCTTTCAATTTTAAACTGATTTTGCATTTCTCACTTCGATTTCTCTCTCTATTTGGCCATGTTTTGCTTATTGTTTTTTCGAGACTTATTGAATATTTTCTGATCTATTGATGTGTAGGCTTTGAGGTCAATACTACTTAGCTTCATTCTTCTCTACATTATTATCTGCTCTATTGTTTTACATTATTTACTGACATTAACGTGATAGATAGACAAACAAAACAAAAAAAAAAAAACCACATTCAAACCCACGTTCAAACGTTTCTCAAAAAAAAAAACCACTTTCAAATTTTTTTTTTTAAACCACTTTTAATTTTGTAACCAAAAAAAAAAAAAAATCCAAAAAATTTCAAATACCACGTCCAAACCCAACCCACGTTTAGATTATCCAACCCACGTTTAGATTCTTAAAAAAAAAAAAAAAAAAAAATGTTATCTTTGAAAAGAGTTTCGGATAACTACTCTACTAAAAAAAAATCTTATCTTTTTTTTATCTTTTCTTTTCTTTTATTTGGTTAGTTTGATGGGTGTTTAAGTATTTTCTCTAATTAATGACTTTTTTTTAAAGAATAGGAATGATATATATTGATTTGTATTCTTCTTTTCTTTTATTTTCTTTTTTGTGGTTATTGGGTTTGACCCATTATTTTATTGTATGTGTTCTAAGTGGTGCCCTCTCTTCCTCATATTATTTTTGTTTGTTGTTTTTCTTACATTTAAGTCTTACTCTCTATTTTTTTTTGTATTTTTTTTAGGTTGACATAACAACAATTTGGTTAGATTGCATAGCAAACACATTGGATGAATTCGGGTGAGCGAAGTGGTAGTCAATCTATCAAGTAGTTGTTAAAAAACATTTTTTTTGTAAATATCCTATGTTATGAAATTTTATATTGTCCTTTTTTGTGCCTTTCATTGCACATTTGATGATTTTGTAAACAATTGTTATATACACAAATTTGCTAAAGCAAGAATGATACTGAAGAACTTATCTTTAAAGATAAAATTTTAAAATTATGGTGAAAAGTGCTTCTAAATAATAGACTAACTTTTAAGGGTAAAAACCTACACCCTTAAATATATCTTATATTTGATAGTTTAAAATGTTACTTCATTTTAAATTTTAAAATTTTAAAAATTGATAAAATTTAATCTAATCCAAAATAACTTACCAAAAGAAAAATAGACTCCAAACAAACCATGTCTTTTGAATTTACATCAAGTGTTATGTGTCCTCAATTAAGAAATTTGCAATTTTTTTTTTTTTTGTTTTTTACGGTGGTGAGTCCTTTAACGTTGGTTACCCATTTTTTTGCAACTTCAAGCAAAAATAAATAAATCCATCAACGTTGGTTTCCTTTTTTTTGCAACTTCAAGCCAAAAAAAAAAAAAATTGATCAACGTTGGCTTCCAATTTTTTTTGCAACTTCGAGCAAAAAAAAAAAAAAAAAAAAAAATCCATCAACGTTGGTTTCCTATTTTTTTGCAACTTCAAGCCAAAAAAATAAAAACCATCAACGTTGGTTTCCTATTTTTTTGCAACTTCAAGCAATAAAAAAAAAAAAAATCCCTATGTTTTACTTATTTTAATAATAGGACAACATTGTTTTACGTTAAAAATTTTTTTTAAATTGTTTTAAGTATTTTTATTCCTAAAATTTTGCCTATTATTTAGATACTAAAGCAAGAATGATATTGGAGAATTTATCTTTAAAGATAAAATTTTAAAATTGTGTTGAAAATTGCTTCTAAATAGATAATAGACTAACTTTTAGAGGTAAAAACTTACACCCTTAAATATATCTTCTATTCTATATCTATACTACTATTTAAGGGGCTTCCCCTGTTTGGGTTCCTCATTTTTTATGCCTAAAATGCCCTCATCATACCCACTTACAAGTTTTCAACTAACGGGGATAGATATGTAAATTAAAACTCCTACACTTTAAGACCCACAAACTCACGTAAGTTTTGCAGTTTCTACCTCACTTTCTATCTCTCATTCTTATTCAAATTAAAGACATTTAGTTTAACTCTACATCCTCCTTTCTTTTTCTCCAGATTAAAGATATTTATTGTCAGAGGCTTCAACGTTCTATCTTTTGCATGTTCCTCTTTGTTTTCTTTTCTTTTGTTTATAATTGACTTTCTTTAAGTTCTACTTTTTTAATCTTATATGTATCACGTTAACTCTTTTTTTTTTCTTCTTTTTTTTTAAATGTAATTTTGAAATAAATGGTTCCTTCATATACTCTTTTCATGTTGTAGGTATTGTGATCCAAAGGTATTGTCAAAGGCTCCAACAAATTTTCAGGTTCTATCTTTTGCAAGTTCCTATTTGTTTTCTTTTCTTTTGTTTATGATTGACTTTCTTTAAGTTCTACTCTTTTTGAAATATTATAGATAGTTTTTATTATTGCCCACGGATGGTTTATTAGTTTCTTAGTTTATCAGTCATTTATTAAAACACAAACTCTTTCTTTAATGAAGGACTGACTTTTTTTTTTTTTTTTTTCAGCCCATGTAGTTTCGTGTAGATAGCTTCTTGGTGGTGTAGTTGTTTTTTTTTTTTTTTTTGACTTCTTTTTCTAGCCGATATGATTTAGTGAGTATATATATATATATATATATATCCTCAATCCATGAGAGACTTCTTTTGGACTTCTTTTTCCAGTCAAATTAGGACTGAATAAGTATTTAAATTCTTATCTTTTGGAATTTTTTTTGAGGGTATTACGTGCAATTACTATTTCCTTCTCCTTCCTCACTTCACTTCTTTTTTTTTCCTTCTTCATTTCTTTTTTCTTTTTAAGATTTTTTTTTTACCATCATTCTATATGTTTTTGGCGTTAAATTTTTTTATTTTTTTTTACCTATGTAGCAACCTTGAGTTCAACTTTTTTCCTTTTTTTTGTTTTTTAAATGTATCATGTTAACTATCTTTCTTTTCTTTTTTTCTTTTTTCTTTAAATGTAATTTTGAAATGTTGGTGGTGACTGAGTAAATCTTGATAAAAGAAAAAAGAAAAGAGAAAGAGAGAGAACGTGAAGTGAGTTTGCTTTGAAAACTAACAGAAAGTTATCCTATTTTATAGGGAGTTAGATATGTATCTTTATTCTGAACAATTTTAATAGGATTTTCAGGAAAAATAATCTCATCAAAATTTAAATCGAACACAAACTCTAACAAACTTATGCTATTATCTTTAACATGCACGCTAACTTTGGTTTGTTGATTGAATTTTTTTTTTTTTATTTTTTTTTATTTAGGTATGTAGCAACCTTGAGTTGTACTTTCTTTATTTTTTATTTTATTCTAAGATTTCTTTTTCAATTAGAAGCTTTTGTGTGTTTATACAAATTCAGTTGATAATATAAAAATTAAAAAAATGATAATGTAATATAAAAAAAAAAAAAGATAATGTAATAGTTTAAAAAAGAAACGTGGGGTAGTGTCTGACACTTTTTTTTTTTTTTTTTTTTAATTTACGTGGGATAGTTTTCTCTTAGTTTATGGGAGGGGTAATTGTTTTCTTTCAAACGTGGGTGGGAAGTTTTTTTTTTTTAATTTTTTTTTTATCAACGTTGACTATTTAGTGGGGAGTTAATAATTAGTAAGTTTTTTGAAATGTTGGTAGTGACTGAAAGTAAGGTGAGTTTGCTTTGAAAACAAAAATAAAAATAAAAATAAAAACTTCATAATTAGTGTCTGACACTTTATTTTATATTAGGATTTCTTTTTCAATTAGAAGCTTTTGTGTGTTTATCCAAATCCAAGTTGATAATATAAAAATTAAAAAAATGATAATGTAATATATCTATACTACTATTTAAGGGGCTTCCCCTGTTTGGGTTCCTCATTTTTTATGCCTAAAATGCCCTCATCATACCCACTTACAAGTTTTCAACTAACGGGGATAGATATGTAAATTAAAACTCCTACACTTTAAGACCCACAAACTCACGTAAGTTTTGCAGTTTCTACCTCACTTTCTATCTCTCATTCTTATTCAAATTAAAGACATTTAGTTTAGCTCTACATCCTCCTTTCTTTTTCTCCAGATTAAAGATATTTATTGTCAGAGGCTTCAACGTTCTATCTTTTGCATGTTCCTCTTTGTTTTCTTTTCTTTTGTTTATAATTGACTTTCTTTAAGTTCTACTTTTTTAATCTTATATGTATCACGTTAACTCTTTTTTTTTTCTTCTTTTTTTTTAAATGTAATTTTGAAATAAATGGTTCCTTCATATACTCTTTTCATGTTGTAGGTATTGTGATCCAAAGGTATTGTCAAAGGCTCCAACAAATTTTCAGGTTCTATCTTTTGCAAGTTCCTATTTGTTTTCTTTTCTTTTGTTTATGATTGACTTTCTTTAAGTTCTACTCTTTTTGAAATATTATAGATAGTTTTTATTATTGCCCACGGATGGTTTATTAGTTTCTTAGTTTATCAGTCATTTATTAAAACACAAACTCTTTCTTTAATGAAGGACTGACTTTTTTTTTTTTTTTTTTCAGCCCATGTAGTTTCGTGTAGATAGCTTCTTGGTGGTGTAGTTGTTTTTTTTTTTTTTTTTTTGACTTCTTTTTCTAGCCGATATGATTTAGTGAGTATATATATATATATATATATCCTCAATCCATGAGAGACTTCTTTTGGACTTCTTTTTCCAGTCAAATTAGGACTGAATAAGTATTTAAATTCTTATCTTTTGGATTTTTTTTTGAGGGTATTACGTGCAATTACTATTTCCTTCTCCTTCCTCACTTCACTTCTTTTTTTTTCCTTCTTCATTTCTTTTTTCTTTTTAAGATTTTTTTTTTACCATCATTCTATATGTTTTTGGCGTTAAATTTTTTTATTTTTTTTTACCTATGTAGCAACCTTGAGTTCAACTTTTTTCCTTTTTTTTGTTTTTTAAATGTATCATGTTAACTATCTTTCTTTTCTTTTTTTCTTTTTTCTTTAAATGTAATTTTGAAATGTTGGTGGTGACTGAGTAAATCTTGATAAAAGAAAAAAGAAAAGAGAAAGAGAGAGAACGTGAGGTGAGTTTGCTTTGAAAACTAACAGAAAGTTATCCTATTTTATAGGGAGTTAGATATGTATCTTTATTCTGAACAATTTTAATAGGATTTTCAGGAAAAATAATCTCATCAAAATTTAAATCGAACACAAACTCTAACAAACTTATGCTATTATCTTTAACATGCACGCTAACTTTGGTTTGTTGATTGAATTTTTTTTTTTTTTTTTTATTTAGGTATGTAGCAACCTTGAGTTGTACTTTCTTTATTTTTTATTTTATTCTAAGATTTCTTTTTCAATTAGAAGCTTTTGTGTGTTTATACAAATTCAGTTGATAATATAAAAATTAAAAAAATGATAATATAATATAAAAAAAAAAAAGATAATGTAATAGTTTAAAAAAGAAACGTGGGGTAGTGTCTGACACTTTTTTTTTTTTTTTTTTTAATTTACGTGGGATAGTTTTCTCTTAGTTTATGGGAGGGGTAATTGTTTTCTTTCAAACGTGGGTGGGAAGTTTTTTTTTTTTAATTTTTTTTTATCAACGTTGACTATTTAGTGGGGAGTTAATAATTAGTAAGTTTTTTGAAATGTTGGTAGTGACTGAAAGTAAGGTGAGTTTGCTTTGAAAACAAAAATAAAAATAAAAATAAAAACTTCATAATTAGTGTCTGACACTTTATTTTATATTAGGATTTCTTTTTCAATTAGAAGCTTTTGTGTGTTTATCCAAATCCAAGTTGATAATATAAAAATTAAAAAAATGATAATGTAATATATATATATATATATATATATATAAAGAAGATAATGTCTAAAAAAAAAGTGTTAGACACTATCCCACGTTTAAAAAAGAAACGTGGGATAGTGTCTAACACACTTTTTTTTTTTTTTTTTTATATTACATTTTTTTTTTTTTTTTTTTTTTTTACGTGGGATAGTTTTCCTTAGTTTATGGGAGGGGTAATTTTTTTCTTTCAACGTGAGTGGGAAGTTTTTTTCTTTAAATTTTTTTTATCAATGTTGACTATTTAGTGGGGAGTTAATAATTAGTAAGTTTTTTGAAATGTTGGTAGTGACTGAAAGTGAGGTGAGTTTGCTTTGAAAACAAATAGAAAGTTGTCCTATTTTGTAGGGAGTTAGATATGTATATTTATTCTAAACAATTTTAATAGGATTTTCAGAAAAAAAAAATGATCTCATCAAAATTTAAATCAAACACAAACTCTAACAAACTTATGCTATTATCTTTAATAACACGCATGCTAACTTTGGTTTGTTGATTAAAGTTTTTTCTTTTTTTAATACTTGATTTAACCCTAATTCTTTTATCTCTCTCAGGTTCACCAACGCAAATTTTTTGGATTGCATTGAGGAGTCATTGGAATGGAATATTAGATAAGTTCGGGTGAGAGACTTTACAAGAATTATTATATGTATTAAACCTCACATAAAGTGGTTGTTATCTAAGAAAGTGTTGTAAAAAAATTTCTTTTGTAATGGAAACTATATTTATTTTTATACAATTAACGTGTATCTCTTGCCATAAAATTTTCAATTTAAGCTTTTATTTACTTATGTTATGGATGTGTAGTAAATGACTAAATTTTAGGATTAAAAAAACTACATTTTAGGATTAGACAAAAAATGGTCACTATCATACATAAAATTTGAAAAAAATAACAACATCAACAACACCAAAAAGGTAAAAAAAATAAAAATAAAAAAAGAGAGGAAAACTTGAGATGTTTAACGTGGGATACAAAGTGAGATTTTTTTAAAATAGTACTAGCCTCTAAGCACGCGCTCACGCGCGTGCTCAGAGGCTATTCTATTTTTTGCGTAAAGGTTATTTAGAGCATTTATTATAATTTGGGATAATTACATTTTCCAATCACAAAAAAAAAAAAAAAAAAAAAAACCTAGGGGTGTGATGATTATAATGCATTAGCAGGTGAAATAATAATCATCACACCCCTAGGTTTTTTTTTTTTTTGTGATTGGAAAATGTAATTATCCCAAATTATAATAAATGCTCTAAATAACCTTTACCCAAAAAATAGAAGAGCCTCTGAGCACGCGCGTGAGCGCGTGCTTAGAGGCTAGTATATTTGATAGTTTAAAATGTTACTTCATTTTAAAATTTTAAAAATTGGTCAAATTTAATCTGATCCAAAATAACTTACCAAAAGACAAAAAGACTCCAAACAAACCATGCCTTTTGAATTTGCATCAAGTGTTACGTGTTCTCAGTTAATAAATTTGCATCAATGATTCCTTCAACATTGGTTTCCTATTTTTTTACAACTTCAAGCACCAAAAATAAAAAAAAATAAAAAAACCAATGTTTTTGGTATTTTAATAATATGCCAGCATTGTTTTACATTTAAATTTTTTTTAAAAAAAACGTTTTAAGTATTTTTATTCCTAAAATTTTTCCTATTATTTAGATATTACTTAGAAGTAATTTTTTCCATAATTTTATACTTATATATATATTTAAAGAAAAAAGGAAAAAATACTAGCCTCTGAGCACGCGCTCACACGCGTGCTCAGAGGCTCTTCTATTTCTTGGGTAAAGGTTATTTAGAGTATTTATTATAATTTGGGATAATTACATTTTCCAATCACAATAAAATAAGACCCAGGGGTGTGATGATAATGCATAATAATCATCACACCCTTAGGTTTTATTTTATTGTGATTGGAAAATGTAATTATCCCAAATTATAATAAATGCTCTAAACAACCTTTACCCAAGAAATAGAAGAGCCTCTGAGCACGCGCGTGATTATCCCAAATTATAATAAATGCTCTAAACAACCTTTACCCAAGAAATAGAAGAGCCTCTCACGCGCGTGCTCAGAGGCTAGTATATATAAGGATAAAAGTGAGAAGAATTTGTATGTGGTACATGTAATGCAACATTATTAAACCTAATCAATTACAAATATACCATAAAATCCCAGCACATTATATCAATAATTGAGAAAGAAATTGTTGAAAAAAATGAAAATGTTTTTGGGCCACATCAACTAAATTTATATAAGCTTGTCAGGGTACTAAAATCCAGCCCATCTAAATAATAGTCCCAAGGTTTGCCCAACATTCAACGTTTTGGGCCACATCAACTAAATTTATTGAAATCTATAGAAAAAGAATTTTTCTCCAAATTGGTTTGTATGAAAATTCCTTTAATTTACTACATGAAAACCCAAAAAACTATCCAGACTTTTAATTATATGATCTACTTAATAATCATGTGATTGGTTTAAATTTTTTAATAAATCTTGTAATTTATTATGTATGTCAATGGTCTTATCCCTTATGAATCACATGATTATTAAGTAAAACGCTTAATTAATAAATCTTGCATGGGAGAGCTAGGCAACAATACAATTGAATTACAAGGTTTTTAATATATTGTCTCCTAATTTTGTTTAATTATGAAGTGTCATTATGTTACTATAATACGCTTATACCGTGTAAATTTATTTAGCTAAGCAATAAAGTAATGTCAGTTGATTAATCAAATGAAGAGACTAAAAATGCTCAGCAAAACAAAATGAATTCTATGACTTCTATCAGTTTTCACTGGGCGAGGTACAAATTTGGGCTAAATATGGTCTGCTTGTAATGGGCCTAATGTCTGAAACTCATTTCCGTCAAGGAAGGCCATATAAAAGTTTACAAATTCTTTTGACCAGGACAAAAATTTGAGGGATCCAATATATTTTATTTTAAATTCTTTTTTAAAAGCATGGAATTCAGAAGATTTGCCTGGTTTATGCATAGTTTTTTAAGGGAAAAGTTAACCGATATTCTAATGACATTGGTTTTAAAAAAGGACAAAATTTGGTTATAAAATTAGTTATAATCTAAGATTACAATCTTACTCAATAAAATAAATATCATTACTACATATTTTGAAAATCTAACCATTAAATTGCATGTTCTTTATGTTTTTAATACACATCAAATTTTGTGTCAGTTGAATATTTTTTACCATATGATCTATAAGTCTATATTTTATGCATAATTTTAAACAACAAAAACTTGCAATTTAAACAATTTATTGATAACACCGCTATTGATCTTTAATTTTCTATAAATTTTGTAAGCACAAAGGATTTAAGAAGATGTAATCTAATGATGGATTTGTCAAAATTCATCTCCAATAAAAAGATATTGACTAAGTTTGTAGTCTTAGTACTCATTTAGTTTTGGCGTTTACTGCGTTTCAGCGTTTGCGTTTTGGGCATGGGACCCACGCTACAGTTGCACGCAATAAACAAGTCCTTCTTTTTTTTTTTTTAGCTATTAACGTTGACTTTTCCTGTGAATAGTGCACCTATGTACTATTCATGGATCCCACAAACTTCACTTTTCAACAACCTTTTCATTAAAAATGGGTTCCACGGTACTATTCACACATTTAAAAATTATTTTGCTATAATGTTTTCAGTTTCAGTTTTCGGTTTCAGCAAAAATAAGCTCAATCCAAACGGACCCTTAGACTACAACTAATTTTGTAACTAAATTTTGTCCTTTAGAAAATGACAAAATTTAGTTATAAAATTAGTTGTACTTTAAGGCTACAATCTTACTCACTTACTCAGTAAAATAAATATTACTATATATTTTGAAAATCTAACCGTTGAATTGCATGCATTTTCCATTCTTAATATACATATCAAATTTTGTATCAATCAGATATTATTTTTGTGGCGCCCAAGAGCTCAGCACCCTCGGCCCACTTCATACAGGGCCTGAGGATGAGCAAAGAGAGTCCCAGTTGCCAAGAGATATCGCCGAGGACAATCCTGTCCTCAGCTAACCGAAATCATAAGAAAGAAGAGCGGCATGCTCCTAAAGGTAGCATTCCCGGGTGTCCCAAGCAAAAAGGACTAACACAGTGGGCCAGCCATGGGGGCATGGTGGAGGAGCAATTCTAAAAGAAGCTGTCACCTCCGCATTAAATGCCCACAGCTGACAACCTGACCGCATTAATGAGGAAATGACCCCTGAATAGTATCACCTTGGTTGCTACAACTCACAGAAAGTTGGAGAAGACGGCAGATGGGACAAACACTCAAGTAGCGACCTGCATGATTAACAAATGAAGGGCCAAGATTAATGGGAAGGAGATATATAACGTAAGAAACCCTCCAGGAATGGGGGATCGAAAGATTGAGAGGGAAAAGACGGTCGTTGTTTGTATCATCCTGGAGAGCTCTTGTAATTAGGCACTGAAGAACCTAGAAGAAGAACCACTCCTCGGATCAAGCCCAAGGATAAAGTTTCACACCTCCCCCCGCGTGTTTGTTATTCAAACCTACTTACAACCGTGCCCAGTTGTTGTGATCCTCACTAAAACCCAGTTCTTGAATCCATTATCTACAAATTTATTGTATTGGGCTAATTGGGCTTGAGTTTACTCGCGTAACAGTAGAAGTACCCAAACCCAGCCCCTACAATTTCCTATATAATCTACAAGCTAATATTTTATGTATAATTGTAAACTACAAAAACTTGCAATTTAAACAATTTATTAATGACATAACTATTGATTTTTATTTATTTATTTATTTTTAGATTTTGAAAGTTTGGAGGATATAAGAAGAATATATAATCAAATGATAGATTTGTTAAGACTCACCTCTAATAAAAAAATATTGAGTAAGGTTGATTTTGTAGCTAAATTTTGTCATTTAGAGAATTTTTTAGCAATTTTGTATGGAAAAAGAAAAAATAATTAATTATTTTGATGGTTTTTTTATATTTCCAATGAAAATGGTGTAAAAATTTTCCTAAAATGGTTTATTAACAATTGTCCTAAAGGTATCCGATAAGGTAAAAACCAACTTTTAATTACTAAACTGTGAGTGTGAAAGACAGGGGCGGCCCAACAAATTTGGAAGCCTAAGGCGATACATTTAAATGAGACTTTTTTTTATCACTTAAATAATATTTAACTAGTATTTAATATCATAATTTTTTTTATAACAAAAATCTATTCCTTTTATTTTGTAATATACTTTTTTTTTTGGGGGAAAAGTTATAACAAATTTTACTAAAAAAAACATTCAAATGATGTAGAAATGAATGCGATTAGTGACACTTCAAGAAGATAATAAACAAGTATTTGAATGAATGATGTTAGGGATATTATAAATTTTACAATATGAGACTTACAAAAATGTATCACTAATCGTAAAAACAATTCAAAAATACATTTAATAGGTTATTGACATCCATATATTATATTAATTGTCACATCAGGTTGTAAAGTTTTCAAGTAAAATTAATAATATTTCTAGTATTTTTCTATCTGAATTAGTTCTTGTAATTAGTGACACATATTTGTAAGGGAAAATGCTAGATATACAAATTCTTTTACAAAAATCTTTACAAACTGATGATGTGGTAAATGATTATAGATAAACAAAAAAGTGATGTTAAATGTTGGCCACAACAACAATTTGTAAAAATGTTTTAAAATGGTTTGTAACTGTAGCATTACTCTATTTGTAAGACCCATATATTTAAAGTTGTATTATCTTTCGTATTACTAAATTATATTACTCAATTATTTGGGACTTCGTAAAAGTAGAGGTAAAATATAAAACTAATTTTTTTTTTCTATATTTCCAAATTTTTTCTTTTAAATATATCAATTTTTGTCCCCAAATTTGGGGCCTTCCTCTAATAGGGGCCCTAGACAGTGGCCTAAGTGGCCTAGGCCCAGGGGCGGCCCTGGTGAAAGATTCAACCTAATCAAAATCACTATAAGCTTCTTTGGGACTCAAACATATGTAATTATTTAGAGAATTGAATAACTTATGGATTGATTAAAAGTTCAGTATTGTATTTAGTCCTTAGTAAAGGACAATCATATTGCAGCTAGTCCTTAGTAAGGGATGGTCCCAGAAAAGGGAACAATGTACATTTGATAGCTCTTTAGTAAGAGAGTATACTATTGAAGATCCAAAAAGGAAGCTCCTTAGCAATGGAGTGCACCTTTAGGTTCGAAAGGAGCCATCCTTAAGAAAGGGGATGAAAAGGAGGTTCCAGTTCCAAAAAGGGGACAACATAACCCTGTCAATGGGGCGTAAACGTTGATTACGAGAAAAGCCTAGGAAATTGTGTATATGATGGTATTGATATATACTATTGAAAATCCAAAAAGGAAGCTCCTTAGCAATGGAGTGTACCTTTAGGTTCGAAAGGAGCCATCCTTAAGAAAGGGGATGAAAAGGAGGTTCCAGTTCCAAAAAGGGGACAACACAACCCTGTCAACGGGGCGTAAAAGTTGATCACGAGAAAAGCCTAAGAAATTGTGTATATAATGGTATTGATATATATATATATATATATTATGATGGCTCACAATATAAATATATATTTTTTATATGAAATATTTGGTGATAAAATATTGATGAGTTACAAGTTATGAATTTGTTGTAAGAATTATTTATTTGAAAGGTTTGTTCCCACACCTCTATGTTAGTGAATTCCACTTATTGAGTTATCTCACCCTCCTTTATTTCCCTTTATAGATACATTAGAGGGATCATTGGAGTAGAGATTCTTGGAAGACAACAGTTACGAACTATTTTATGGAACTGAGGATTTTATTTTATTTTATTTTATTTTATGGTATTAAACATTGTACTATAGAATTATTTGAGAATGTTTTATCTTTGGTGGATTAGAGCTCTGACATTTGTGATGAGATTTTAGGTTGTTGGTTACTTTTGTTTAATTTTTTATGGATTATTTAGATTGAATAGACTTTTATTGCTTATGATTTTGGGGCGTTACAATATCCCTCTTTAAAAAGGACAATATTCAATGTTGTCCACTAATCATATTTGTGTAGTTTGACTAAATTAAATTTCTTTGTGCTATATCCAACCAAGAACCATAAAAAAAGTTAGAGGGAGAAAGACTGATTTAATTGGAAAAAAAAAAAAAATGAAGGCCTCTAGAAGAATTCAGACTCAGTATCAATAGCAAACATTGCCTCTAATTTAAACATTGGCGATCTTTTTGTTTGGAATGTGGGCAATATAGAGGGATAAAAACAATAAAATATTTAACAATGCAGCACTCTCAATTACAGTGCTAAAATCATCATGCATGAAAATGTTTAGGAAATTATCGTGAGGTCTCTCCTTAGTGCCAAAAGATATGCAGTTAGAGATTTTGGGCACACCATCATGAGGTCTCTCCTTAATGCCAAAAGATGATAGATAGATAGATAGATGTAAGAGTTATCGTTAATGTTTAGGAAATTATCGAAGTTGTAATGTCTACAATGCCAAAAAATCCAATTTGATTGAAGTTTCTTTTGTGTTATCTAGCTACCAACTCAAGTTCAAAACTAAACATGTATTATATCCAAAATCAAGCTATGTCTAATATTATTCAACCTTCCTACAAAAGACAAGAACATAGAAATATGAGACTAAGCTATCCATCAAACCCCATTTGTTCTATAGATCAACTTGCACAATTCCAATTCCCATTGCACATTCCCATTAACATTTTTCTCTTATAAGAGTGTTTGAGTTATGGTTAAGTGATTAAATTCATTATTTCCTAATAGTTTAAGCTCTTGAGACAACTAGTCATCAACAATCGGTAACTAAGTGATATCACTATGAATCTTTAGTACTAATTCACTGCAACAATTGCACAAAAGAATATAAAGATAGAAATACATTGGTTGAATATAGATAGAAATTGCACAAAATAATATAAAGATAGAAATTCAGAGGTAGATTAGAAATAGAGAAGAAGACAGCCTACCTGAATAAATTCCCAAAATTGACACAAATCATTCCAAGAAAACTATTCAAATCGAAGAATGTGATAGTGAGTTTAAAATAATAAGCTGCAATTTGGCCCACTTTGGGTTACCTTGAAACAACATAGTTTGGTGAGGTGTTAAAGCCGTTGAGGCTCTAAAAGAGCTGCACATTTTTTAATGGAACATAACGACTGGCCATTCTTCTTCTTCTTCTTTTCTAATTTTTTTTTTTTTCTCATTTGCTCTAATAAGCATTGTATACTTATTGGGTACAAAGGAATGACAACAATTAATTTTTTTTTTCAAAGCAATGAAGTTGAAAATTTTGAGACCTTATTTTCTTGTTATACAATTAAATAGATCCTCAAATTGATTATCCGTAAAGAGCCGATTACATACTTCAAGTGTCTAATATCTACAAAACCAAGCTATTAGAACCAATTCTCAGAGCAAATTCTAAACTTCAATCCCCATTAAAATTGTTTTAAGTTGGTCAGCTTGTAAAGTCAAATTTGCACTCTACTCTATTCATACATTGTTAGGCTTAAATGTGGACTTCAAAATTATGAGGTGGCTTATATATAAGCTAAATTTAAAGCACTAAGTGTGCATCATTGAAAAACTGTGACAATAAGCCTAGAGGGTCAATTGGTGAGGGAATGAGCCTGAATTGGAAATCCCCACTTGACATTTAGCTTGAAACCACAACACTTATGTTTGTTGGAACCAAAAGCGAAGAGAAATAGTATACACACACACAAACAAAATCAAACACTCAACTTTGATTAAAATTTTTGATGAATTGATAATGGTGGTGATGAAAGAAAAATCAAACTTTACAGGAAAAAATGATGATGAAGAAATTACACATGTTTTGAATCTACTACCATCTCAATCGAAATTTTAAGGGGAAAAAAATAGAGTAAATATATTAATAAAAAAGCACATAGTCTTTACTTCAAAATTCAAGTTGTTATTCCTAACACGCAAAAATATAAACTAAAACAATATACTAACAACGTCAACAATGGCATCATGAAACAATGGTATTAGTCCAATCATTGAAATTGGATACAAATATCATAGACAGATAAAAAAGAAACAAATATAGTTTAAAATGTCAATGAAACTTCGTGAAAATTAAAGATTATGCAGTAAACAAAAGAAGCACCAAATTACCAATCAAAGTAAAATGCCTATCCATAAACTGGCTTTGCAATGCCTTAGCTCTCCTTTGCCCTGTTCTTCCTCATTCATTGGGCCAATAATCTCATCTTTATTTTTATTTTTTTCCCTATATCAATATTCATGTGTCAAAAAAAAAAAAAATCAAAGTTTACATATTATCCCCAAACAATAATAGTGGAACTAAAACAATTCCAAATATTATTATATGGTTAAATGGGCCAAACAAAGAACTACAAGTACCTGCTATGAATGAAGAAGTTATTAAAGTATTTTTTGAAAAATTGAAAAAATTATCAAAAAGTTTGATAGCTTTTTTATTTTTCCATAAAAAACTTTCTAAAATAGTTTATTTACACATACTCTAAGGACATACATTAGTAAAACTCATTTTTTAGAGGGTGACCTTCATAGCTCCATGTGCATAAAGTGTATATTTGGTAAAAATTAAAAAGTCAGCTTATTTTATTATTTAGCTTATTTTTGCGACTATTCATGGGTCCTACAACACTTTTTAGTACTATTTATGAGTCGTACTCTATTATTTTAGCTAATTTTTACATTTATTTACAGTATTTATAGCAAAAAGTTTTCAATTTTAACAAAATAAGCTAATCCAATAAACAAACTAAAAAGCCACAAACAATTCCCAATCCCAATCCAAGTCAATAACGTTGGGTTCTGCGTTATGTTTCTCATCTACCCTTTTTTTTTTCTTTTTTTTTGGTTTAATATGTTAAGAAAAACTTAATGGATGGAGTAATGAGATTAATTTAAGAAATATTTTTAAAAATTATTTATGAGGAAAAAGTAATTAATCTATTTGAAGATTTTTTATATTTGTCATAAAAGTAGTGTCAAATTTTTTTAAAATATTTTATTAATAGTTGCCCTAAGAATACCTGTTAACATGATCTATTTTTTTTTTTTTTTTATAGTAATGTTACAATTACCAATACAATTTTTTTTCCATAACAAATTTCTATATTTCATCTTTCAAAAAAAAAAAAAAAAATCAATATTTCTTAATTATTGAGTTGGTGAGTGGTGGACGGTACACAATTGACATTTATAAACATTTTTATTTTATTACCCATTATTGACTAATTTAACCATTGTGAAATTGATGGTTAAAAAAATTATGTAGGTAACATTAATTTTTTTTTATAGGAATGTGGGTAACATTACTGAATGAGCAGATTGTGAAACCAAATGATGGGGTTTGTTTCTGAATGAGCAGACTGTGAAACCAAATGATGGGGTTTCTATGGGCAAAAATCTGCAAGTTCTTGTTGTAATTCAGCTAATACTGATCTCTCTTTTCTTTTCTTTTCTTTTTGGATAATAAGTTAATGTTGTGCTATTTTATGAAAAGTTTGGGGGCGTTGGATTTGTACTATGTGTGGAATATATGATCAATAAAAAAAATTCAAGTTTCAGGTTTGAGGTTTAGAAAGCCCATTGCTGGGGGGTACAGGTGGAGTGTGGACTTAGCTGAGAATCTTTTACTGGTCTTTACCGCTGATGGGCCAAGGTAAACTCTCGTATGGAGGAGAAAATTGGAGAAGCTAGCTTCAGCCAATTGTTTGATCAAAGGTGATGGCCATCCTTCAATGCAGAGTACAAGGCCTTGATCATAATTTGTGGCCTTGGATCCGAGCGTTTCTGGAATACAACCAATTTGGGGGAAGTGACTTGCTACTAATTCCTAAATGTTGGGTGCATCATAGGGCTACGTACGATACTCTCGGAGTATGTAAGTATTTCTCGTGTCATAGCACTGTGTGGGTCCAGCCCACTTTGTCGAAGTCTCCCAAGCCTTTGTGACAAGTTAGACTTTTCTTAATGAAAAGTGAAGTCAAGCATGTCTCAGAATGAAGAAAGAAAGAAAGAGCTGAAGCATTAAGGCCATTCGGCCATTTTTTGGTGTGAGATTTGAAGTCGCAGACAGTGAGAGAGACATAGACACAGAGAGGTTCATGAGAGGTGCAATAAAAAAGAAATAGAGAGAAAACACCGTAACAGTAAGTGAGAATAAAAAAGAAAAAAAGACATTTTTTTTTCTCAAGTTATTCACAATGGTGGAGTCAGGATTTCAGTTTAGGGAAGGCAATATTGAAAACCAATACTAAAAATAAATTAATCTAAAAATATTAATTGATAATAATAACAAAATAAATTGACAATTGTAACTACAAGTATATATTTCATATTATTAAAACAAAGGAACAAAATAATCAATCATAGTTACTAACAATCAAAGTGAGAAATTAATTTAAATACATAAAATTTAGACATAATTTGATTACTTAAATTAAATTAAAAAAAAATAAATCAATTTACAAAAGTTAACTATAAAACCTACTAATTGAATTGTCATACAATAAGGCATGCGTAACTTTTTCATAATAAATTTTACCATTATTAAAAGAGAATAAGTTTGGTCCGGAGCTGGCGTAAGAGACACCTTTTATGCCAGCCAATCAGCCAATCCTGGAGTGACACGTCAGTCAAAACATTTAAACTCAATACACCATATTACATGCCATTATAACCCAATTAAAACCCCAAATGTTCCTCAAACACGTTCAAAGCTTCTTCTTCAAACAGCAAACCAAGGGTAGACCCTCCTCCTCCTCCCCACAATGGAGCTTCATTCCGTCACAGTGATCACCGGAGTTATTTTTAGAGCCTGAAAAAGATGCCGAATCCGCCATTAGTCTAGTGTCACAATCTCAAGGTTTGTTTTCTCATGATTTGGTGGTTTTCCCCTATTTTTAATTTCGAAATATCAATGGGATTGGTTTTTTTTGGACGTCAATCACTTGATTTTGTATGGGTTTTGTTGATTTGGTATGGGTTTTGCTGTTTTTCTTATTAGATTCTTAAATCTTAAGTGGTAGGTTCAATGGGAGGCAGATGGATTGAATATGAATGTGGTCAATTTTTCTTCATTTTTCAGAAAAAATTATAAATCTTAAGTAGGTTTTGATTGGATTCTTAAATCTTAAGTGGTAGGTTCAAACCCATCTGATTGTGGTTCTTTAGTGATATGAAGGAGAATAGGATTTTTCACAGTAAAAGAACAAGAATTAGAATGATGAGAATAAGATTCTGGACTTCTCTCTATTTTTTATAAAAAATTTAAATAGTTACGTCCATATTTATACTACTAATTTAGAAAATTCAAAGAGAACTTATAGACTTTTGTTTGGAGTAGTATTTTTAAAAAGCAATTAGAGTGAGGGTTGTATATAATAGAAGTGCATAAGGATTAAAATGATGTTACTAATTTTCCCTATGAGGTGAAAAAAAATTAAAGAAATTAACCAATTGCTGATTCTTGTTTAATTTCAAAGCAATAAACTTATGGTTAAACCCATTGTGCTCAAATTTCAGTTCAGTCAAAAGATATGCTAATAAAAAAATTACGATTTTTACAAGCTGAAGTCATAACAGAATTTGAAGTACATTGGCAGATGCTAATGACATACTTGATACCACTTGGACAGAGTTTACTTAAAAAAAAAAAAGGGTAATTTTTAAGATGTTCCAGATCTGTTGGTGAGAATTTCAAACTAGGATTGATGAAAAAAAAAAAATCAGACTAGATAGATGATAGCAAGCATTATGACTTAATGTTCACCATGAGGTTTGATATTTCTATTGCTTTGTTGTGTAGTTGTACCCTTCGTTTTGTATTGACTTCTCAAGAGTCAAGTGTTTTTATTGTCTAGATTTTTCAGCTAATGTTGGCTGCAGCTTATTCTCAATTTTTTCCCCAGCTCTGATTATTTTTCTTTTTTCCCAGCTGTGATGCAGAATTGCAGATAGATGGTTTTGAATACTTAAAAGAAAACTTCCCTATTGGCTTGACTGAATTCTTGGAGTATATGGCTAGAGTTGGTGAACAATCTGTCATCCTATGCCGATGTGGATATGAAGCCTAAACATCCTGTATTTTGGAGGAACAACTGAATCATTAAAACTTCCAGAAACTTTGATATGAATGTATTGTTAATTAGTAACTTTTAGAAAGAATTGTGATAGGTTTTACTTAAATGTATTTCCAATCCTATGATCATCTTTTTGTATACCGAACCATGACAAGCTTTATTTTAAATGTATTTCCAATCCTATGATCCTCTTTTTGTACAATATATCATGACATGTTTTATTTCAAATGAATGTATTCTGAATTAGAGACCTTTAAATAGAATTGTGACTCTTTTTTTTTTTTTTTTTTTTCCAAACCTGTGTGATAGGTTTTATTTCAGATTAAATAATGAAATTAAAAACTTTCAATTGTTGTATTAAGTATTTAACAATCTCAAATTCCTTTAAATATTGAATTGTGTCAGGTTTTATATTACATGGAAGAAATTATTAAAATTTTTTTGAGATGTGTTGATAAAATTTTCAAGTTTTATTCACCTTCTTGTAAACTAGGTGATTCCTTCAACAAATTAACATTCTAATTAGTGGAGGTCTATCTTAGTGACATCTTAAGATTCAATAAGATTCAATAGAGAAATAATTGCCACTAGAAAGATCTCTAGAAGATTAGATTGTGATGCCAAAGGTATAGGTATTATTTACACAACTTCTGTAATAAGCCAATTGCCACTTGCAACATGCCATTTGCATGATTTATAAATTCAGTTGTTCTCTAAAATACAAGGTTTTGCTGTGAAAAGAGCAAGAACTAAAGAAAGTTAAAAGTATATAATTTCCTCATTTGAGGGTTTTATCCCCTCCATATCTATATAAATAGAAAACCAAATCTAGGAAGTGACTTTTGCTGATTCAGTTCTCCAAAATACAGGATTTTTAGGCTTCATTTCCATGCTGGTGTTGGATGACAAAGTGTTCACTAACTCTAGCCACATGCTCCAAGATTTCAATCAAGATAGTAGGGCAATTTTCCTTTAAATATTCAAAACCATCTGTCTGTATCATAGCTGGGAAAAAAAGAAAAACAGAATAAGTTGCAGCTAACATTAGCAAAAAAAATTCAGACAATAAAAACACTTAGAAACCCACTTGAATCTTGAGAAGTCATTTAAAAAAAAAAGAAAAAAAGAATGAAAAGTCATATACACGTTGAGAACACTCGTTCTAACCATTAACAAAAACTCTGTTGGCTATGTAATGCAAAGGGCACAACTACCAAACCTCCCACCCTTCCCCACCCCCACCCCACCCCCCCACCCCCCCAACCCTCCTCCCAAAAAAAAAAAAAAAAAAACCCCAAAAAAGAGCATTAGAAACTCTGTTTTAATCTATGCTTCCTTTTAGTCATTCATTCTCATGTAAATTTCAATGCTACTTAGTATAACGAATGCAGGTTTATGACTAAACAGTTTACCCCAAAAAATAGAGTTTAGAGCTAAAAACATTATGACACATAAAGATATTATTAGTATGAACATGAGATAACATAATTATATATTATCAAGGATGACAACTGCAGGGTAGGTCACATGCCTTCAAAACTAAAACTTTTTTGTTTATAAGTACCTTCAAAACTAAAACTTCCCATTTGGATGCATGATAAGAATTCATACAGTACTTAATACACTAAATCAACCTATATGGCCAACTAATGGACCTCAGAAATTCACAACTTGGCCATTTCAAATCAGTTTTTCATTTTGTCATGAATAAAAAGCCTATTAGGGAAGAACAAAAGAACAAACTTGCCAAATTATTGGATTGGCCATATCTTGATTAAAACAATTTGGGACCTATGACACCAACTCCACATCGCCAATTGAAATTAAAACAAAAGCTTCGTTAGGGAGAGAACAGGGTAGCTCAATCATATCTAATATAGAAAGCCGATTAGAACAAGCGCAGCCACACAAAAGAAGATATAACTGAATCTTGTTGTTCTTGGTTTCCATACAAAGGCATAATCTGGTTTAAGTAAATCTCATCTCACATCTTTAAGACATAAAAGAGAATAAAAAAATCCCATTTCTCATGTTACATATTATAGGAAAATGAATGGTATGTATGTAAATATTAACATAAAGAACAATTCAACTAATTAAATGAATCCTTTCAAAAGAGCAACGGCAAAGCAATACTGTGATCCAAATACATAGGAAACCTCAAAAAAAAAAAAAAAGTTTCATAACTTAAAAAGGAAACCCACAAAAATCATGATTTGGAATCGAAACACAATTCATCCCAGACTAGCTTAGAAAAAAAAAACTGAAGAACCACAATCAGATTGGTTTGAACCTACCACTTAAGATTTAAGAATCCAATAAGAAAATCAACAAAACCCATACCAAATCAAGTGATTGACGTCCCAAAAAACCCAAACCCATTGATATTTCGAAATTGAAAATAGGGGAGAACCAAATCATGAGAAAACAAACCTTGAGATTGTGACACTAGACTAACGGCGGATTCGACACCTTTTTCAGGCTCTAAAAACAACTCCGGTGATGACCGTGGCGGAGTGGACCTCCGATGTGAGGACGAGGAGGAGAGTCTGCCTTTGGTTTTCCATTCCGAGAAGAAGCTTTGAACGTGTTTGAGGAATACTTGGGGTTTTAATTGGGTTTTAATTGCGTGTAATAAAGTGTATTGAGTCTAAATGTTTTTGTTGACGTGTCGCTCCAGGATTGGCTGGCGTAAAAGGTGTCTTTTACGCCAGCTCCGGACGTAACTTATTCTCTTATTAAAATAGTAGACTGTGAATTGTGAAGGAAATAAAGTGACAAGTTTATCAATGTAAGTTGTTCACCCATCATAGTTAACTATTTTTGCAATTATGAAATTTATTGTAAAAAAACGTAGTGTTTAGTAGGCCTTAACAAACCCGAAGGCTCATCCAACCTTACCCGGTTTACGTGAATTGTGTTGAATTGATTTTAAGAGCTTTAATGGGCTGGGCTGAAATGAAGATTTCTTAACCTTGGGTTCAAAAATACCTAAATTTGACCCAATCCAATCGGTGCACAACCTTAGATGCAACCTTGGTGAAACACAAACCTTACTAATGTATGTTTTGGAAGGCCCTTCTTTTCCTAATGCTCCAGTCCTTCGGCTTATTGCTAATCTTTTGTTAGAAACCAGGTTCTTAACGAACCCAGTACCTTCCTCTTCTTTTAGTTGGGTTCCAGGAGAGCCAATAAGGCTGCTTATGAGCTTGGCTGTTAGTCCCTCTCTAATATAGTTTTTGGGTTCTTTGGTTCCTCTTGCTGTTGTGAACGTTATTTTGGAGTATGCTCTCCTTGTATCTTAGTTTTTTGTCTCAAAATAATTTTGCTTCCCAGAAAAAAAAAAGTAGGCATAATTATATATATATATATATATATATATATTTATTTATTTATTTGTTTGTTTGTTTTGGAATTCTTTAGTAATTAAATTATATATATATATATAAAATGAAGTGGTGTCTTAGCCATTTAGTTAGACTATTGCTTCATAACCATGAGACAGTTGCAAACACCATGGACCGACCACCTTTTCCAACCAAATAGCAAGTGATCACTTAATAATGAACACTAACTAAAAGCGGCTAGGAATGATTACTTGTAGTGACTCAAAAGGGAGGTCTTGCATTCCATAAAATCCCATATCGCCTAGAGAAGCACATGTAAATGTGTTTATAAGGAATGATCTCTCTTTAATGTGAGGTGAGGTCATTACGTTACTTGTCCCTTATGGGAATTGAACCCGTGTCATCGCGATGTCCTAACTCCAAAGCATTGGACAAAAGGGACCAAAAAGCCGCTCTTCATACTCTTTAGCTCCAAGAATAGAAGTGGTTCATTTTGTTTCAATACATAATTTAAGATTTCCGTTGTGTTCATATAGTGTGGTAAATTAAACCCGAGACTTTCGAATTTACATTATTTTCCAGATTAATGTACCCACCAAACATATATCCCCACGAAGGGGGTTTAATTAACTAGTTGAAAAACACTTGATTCCAAATTCCATATGTTTGAGAGACTAAAGGTGAATTTTGGATTAAATATTTTATTTTAGCTTATTAGCACATTTGTTTATATTTAAGTTTTTAAAGTTTTATTATTATTATTTTTAAATGATTGTATATAGTAGTTGCAGTTGTCGTGGTTGAAGCTACGGCTCCCTCCCTTTTTCTGCGTTTACCCCAATTAGTCCCCACATTGGTCCATTTTATACCTTGTTTTTGGTAAACTTATCACCATCCTGGGCCTGAAGCTACAGGCATAGCATGTGTGTGGCAGCCCACCATTGCTGTCTATTCATACATGCCTATTCTGTGTGTACACATTATAATACTGACTGCTTGCTAAATGTGGAAGTCATTTGTTATTGATGTTTGTGCAATTGCAATTGGTTTGCCAAACCAAGATAATGGGAGGTTGTTCAATTAGGTCTCTTGTAACAGTTATACCAAGTAAATTTAGTTATGAAACAACCAATGAATGAATTATATGTGATTCAATTTTTTCATCTTATCTTCATTATCGAGTTCCTTTTCATGGATCTAGAGATAACATTTGCATGCCCCAAAGTTACATGGCCCACTATTCTTTTTTCAATGATTTAGTTTAGACAAAGCTTCTCGATTATAACTAAAAAAAAAAAAAAAGAAAAAGAAATTTAAGGAGTGTACTATCTATCAAATTTTGATTCTCTTTGATATGCTACCCACTTTAGCTTTGGTTTTAAAATTTAAATTTTGTAGAAGAGAGTACATAGAGAATAAGTAGGATTATAAATTACAATTGGACATGTATCACTTTACAATAACATCTCCCATGGCCCATATAATAAAACCTTATTTAAACAATATCCCTAACTCATTGCCATTGGGTAAATAAGACGCAATATTAACTCTTATCTCACTTGTGATTTCCATGGTATTTTTCTTTTTCTTTTACTTTTTGACATATACCTAATTTACTCTGCATATTTGTCTAACCAGTCCAAGTTGTTTGACACCCAGCAGAATCATTCTGTTGCATTGATTGTGGTATTCCGTCCAACAAGCAGAAAACTGGTGGAATAGTAAGTGTCTGCATAGTCCCATAAGCATTCCAGCAAAATGGGTTTGACACAACTTTTGCTTTGATAGGAAGTAGTTCCACTTCAGAAAGTGTGAGGTTTGCGCATGGGAGAGAGTCACTGCAAGCAAAACGCATTGGAGGGCTTCTTACATCATATGTGCCTTTTATGTTTGAGTACAAGATATCAGAAATGGTAACTGCAGAGGTTTGGTTGGGACAATTCTTGGTCAGGCAGTAGTATTGGTCTATGATAATTGGGTTTCGGACGGTGTCCATGTATATGTTATGGAATGTCACTTTAGATACAGAACCTAATCCACCCTGCCAAGTTTTGATCCTAACACCATTATCTGAATGCCTGATGACCGAATCACTCACTGTGATGTTAGAAACACATGCCTGGGAGTTTCGAATGCCTAGGCTGCCAATACTGCACCCATTGAAGAGGATCAAGTTACAATTAAGTTAAGCAAAAACTTGCACAAAGTAGGGACAATGAATAAGCTTTAAAGATAAGAGAAAACTGTAAAAATTATTGAGGCAAAAATTACAATTATTGGAGTTTTTTTCTATGAAAGCACTTTGTTACCTTATTCCATGACTTGGACCACAAGTTATGTTCCTTATATCTACATTATAACAACCAGCTCCAATTGATACACAGTCATCACCTATACAAGGAAGGTAAATAACCAATAAGCACTGTGAGTCTCTGAAGTAGAATATGGCAGAGACATGAAAAATTGATATCTATATAGTTACCATTGGATATAACTGAATTATATATTTTGACATTTTTTGTGTTCTCGATGTGAATTCCATCGGTGTTGGGACTTTGAGCAGGTGAGTTTATGTTGAGCAACTCTATATCGACGTATTGACAAACGTCAAACCGTAAATGAAATTTGGGGCTGTTCTTAACTATAAGTCCTCGGACTGTCAAATTGGAACTCATGAAGAATCTTATGGCCTGCATCACAAATTTTGAAGATTAATTTTTAAGAAATGTACTTTTTAAAGATGGAAACAAGTATTCCAGAAATATTTTAACTGTGTTTGTCACTTACAACTGGGCTATCACAAACACTAGGCAGTGTTTTCCCATTAGGTGCCTGTTACATTGATATACAGCAAATAAGTAAACAAATTTGCAGAGGTGGTGAAGTCAAAAAGTGGTATTAGAGGGGGGGTGGGAAGGTCTTACTTTGTGTGGTTTGCATGGAAGATTCCACCATTTCTCTCCTCTGCCATCTATGACACCACCCCCTTGCAATGACATTCCATCGATTCTATAGAAAACCAGCCATTGTTTCTTACTACTTTTTATTGGCCATGAATCAGGTCCATCCGGTGGCATAATAGTCCCATCAATCTTCTCATTATCCAAGCCAAAAGAAGAAAAAACCCGTTAGTTTTTGGTTAAAAGGAACAAGAAAAAGCTACTCTTATAGAATTATATAAAATCTCTACTTTAGCAGAATATCAATATTACCTGAAATGTGATGCCGGATTTGCAAGGGCCTGTGAATATTGTAGATTGTATCATGAAGGAATAACCCTCAGGAACAAGAAGAATTCCTGATTTTTCAGCTAGGCAAGCAGTGTCCCAGGCCATTTTGAATGCTTGTGTGTCATCAGTGACACCATCCCCAATGGCACCAAAAGATTGTACATTGAAAGTAGTTATATTACTAGCAGAATCCACATTGTAACTTGGGCTAACTGCTTCAGGTGCAGGATCAGGTGGTAATGAAATTCTTGATATTGTGCGCAAATGCTTCTGTTTTGTGTAACTATTCAGTTTGTCTTGAATTAGAGGAAAAGAGACACATGATGAGAAAAGGCAAACAAGAATGAGAATCCTAGGGAGTATCATCTCTGTTATGGCTTTAACTTGGAACAAGGGCAATTGGAATAAAATATATTCAGCTACTTATAGATCTTTGCTATGCTAGAGTAGGTCTTGTCACCAGACACAGCCAAGTTCACACTTTTGAAATTCAGAGAACACAACTTGGATTTTGACACATTTTGTCATTACAATCTACTAGACACATACGTTAGTATATAAAGCAACAAGGAATCACAGTTCCGGGAATTTGAGGGAAGTATGAAATACACTTAAGCAGTATGAGTGACCACTTTGAGCACTAGAACAACTTACAAGAGATTAGAAATGATTGAGTAGAAGATACTAGAGAATTAGCCGAAATGAAGTCACTTTTATGGTAGGAATTCTAAGTGGAAGCTACGTTTGTGGGTCGGTCCATGCCTAAACTTATCATAATGTCATGAAACCGACCATGTTTAGAGTTTAGCATTTTGTTGATAATGTGGAGTCTGCATATTAGCATTCAAGTAAAAAGAATACGAGGTCGATTCTCAAAAAAAAAAAAAGAAAAAAAAAAAAAAGGTAAAATAATATGAGATGGATAGCAGTAAATTTAGGGATCCCATGTTCTTCTCACTACTTTCACTTTCTTTAGTGCTAAAAATAGTAGTTTCACTAAAAAAAAGGCTGGTTAGATTAAACTCTTTCAATGAAAATTATTGTTGCTACTGGTATGATTATACTTTCATTATTGAAAAAGGTTCAATCGAAGTTAATATGTTGATAACAAGAATAACAATGGCCAATGTTAGATATTTTATTTTCTGGTAGAACACAATTAGTACTTCCCAATAAAATCTTAAAAAAATAATAATAATAAATAAAATGGGTATGTATTATTGCAAACGATATATACTTATGAAGAAAAAAAAAGGAAATTTCAGACCTTTAAGTTCAAAAAGTTATTGGAGTTATTTTGATATAAATTTTGGAGTATTGGTGGATAAATTAGCATGGAAAAAGTGCCAACTGAATTTTCAGTTGACGAGTAGAAATTCTTTCACCTTCTGAGTGTCAATTCAATTACATTATATCATCCCACTTTGGATTTTCTAATATTATCTTGATGTAGGTCAACAAGAAAGTAATATTCTTTAAAGAAACTCATGCCCACTTTGGTTTTCTTTTTTTTTTTTTTTTGCTGCGATAGGGTTCTGCTTGGTTTTGTAATCTATTCAGCATTTGAAAAATGACGGTGGATTACGTCTTGGATAACATAAATCACATTTATTTTAGTCCAAACAAAGTGTGGGTGGCATAAGATAGAATTTAGGCAACATTCCATTAGATTCATAGGCCCAGAAACTACACAAGGGGGGTTGTATATAGTATTACTGTATTAGTAGCAAAAGTCCCATTATCTGCAACAGAAGTAGTCCTAGCAAAGCATTAAAAGAATTAGGCAATGGCATGCTACCAATGATAAAAGCTTTGTTCACAAAGGTAAGCCTATCAAATTTTGATAATTACCCTAATAATTGTTATCGTAGAAAATAGGGCTTGAACCTTTTAGCATTCGTATCATAGTAGTGGTAATATATCATTAGGCCTAGCAACATGTGGTTGATAATGGTTCTTGTTTAAAGTTGAACATCAACAATTGACATAGGCCAACTAAACGTATTGGTGAATAAATTGTCAGTGGATCCAAAATTTTTAATGAGGTTATGAGCAAATCGATTTCAATCGAAAATCCTGCCATATATGACAATGGCCATAACCAAAAAAAATAAAAATAAAATAATGATCTAAATACACCATGAATCAGAACTTTGAAGCACAAAAACAATTTCGAAAAAAGTTGTAAGGAAATACTTAAAACAATAGTGCCTTACAGATTTTGGAATTACCATTCAATTACCATTAGAATGATGACCATTGGATGTGTTCCGTAACCGAGTTCTCCATTATTATTTGTGTAGACTTCCAACTTAGAAATATTTGAGGCAAAGACACTCACATAAAGAGAACGAAGTCTTGACCATTGGATGTGACTCAATTCTTCATTTTGGACCAAAAAAATTGTTCACTTTTACATTTTATTCTCCTAGTGAATTTGAACCATGCTATGATCGGTTTCTTCATTAATCATTAAGTCGTCGGACTGTTTTATTATAGTTCATGAGGAAACTCATAGACATAGCTTACATTGAAAACTTATTTAATCAAAAAATACATCTCTTACTATGGAAATTAAATTCCAAGAAAATTTTATTGTGTTAGTAATTCATAATCATTAAGTCGTCGGATTGTTTTATTATAGTTCATGAGGAAACTCATAGACATAGCTTACATTGAAAACTTATTTAATCAAAAAATACATCTCTTACTATGGAAATTAAATTCCAGGAAAATTTTATTGTGTTAGTAACTTACCTGGAACATGAAGCCAGTTTTGCATGATCCTATGATTTTGAAGCAATAAGCTTCTTAAACTGAATTTTCACTTGCAACCAGTGTCCCTTGCCATTTTAGATAATTGTATGTAGATTGATTTGGTCAGTTGTGCTTGTGGGTTTGGCATATATATGTAGCACCCCCAACTATGTTGATGCTAGGGACTGATCAACCATGGTCACCTTACATGTTTGTCTTTTTAGACTTTAGAGTATGATTTGTGCTCTACTGCTCTAGATAGCTTTTAGATTCTTCATGGGCATTAAATTTGTACCTAATTATTGAATTGTGCCTCTAAGGTATGCATTCCCTAGTTTCATTTAAAAGATTCAAATTATTCTTGGTTTCTTAAATTAGCTAGTCTATCACATTACTATTAGATATATCGCCTGAGGTTGCTGCAAAAATGTCAATTATTGATAACAAAGCCTCCACATTATTCTGGAAATTTTTTTTGGAAGTCTTTTATAAGAAAAATTTGTCTTCTTTTTAAATATAAGAGATTTTTTTTTTTTAAATTTTTTTTATGTGAATAATTAGTGATAGTATTGGATTATTTTTTATGTGAATAATATGTTATCTTTATGGTATTGAAGCATGGTGACCACTTCCTAAGCACTAGCTTATGTGAAATCTCTCTCTCAATCACTTAGGCAAATGTGCCCTCACACACGAGTCCTTACACACTTCATGAAGTGGAATAACCTTTTTTAACCTCAAACCAAAAAATCAGTCACCAAGAATAGCATTTCCTCTTCAACTAGTCAAAAGTCCAAAAAAAAGTCTGCTCTATTTTTTTTGTCCCCTGCCTTTATGTGACAGTTATTAAGAAAGTTGACCAAAGATGATTGCTATGGTACAAATTGATCACTTGTAATGAGGAACATTTATGTGTGGCTTGTGTTGCTATAATACATTATTTATGGTAAAATTGTATTTTGATTTCTATTTATAGGTGTAATAAATTAAACTCCTGTAGTTTCAAATGTAATAAATTAAACTCAGAGATTTGAAAAGGTAACAAATGAAGCCCTAAGTCCATATCTTATCCCAAAAAAAAACTTGAGTCCATATTAAACCCCAAACACAATTTCATTCTATTTAAATGGGCTGGAGTTTAATTTGTTACTTTTAAAAACTTTAAGATTTAATTTGTTACATTACATTTGCAATTTTCAGGTTCAAAATATAATTTCCCCTACTTCTGGGGTGTTGGGAGAGAAGAGAGGGGGGTGGGTGGGTGGGTGGGGTTGGTGTGGTGGTGACTCCAAAAAGGGGAAAACTGAGTTTTTCAATAACCCATTTTCTCTTTGTACTTTTCCCCTTCCTAACTTTTTTTTTTTTTTTGGGTATGATTGCTCTTCCTAACTTGTGAGGTCATTTGTTTGGCTGAATTGCTTTGCCCATCAAGGTTTTGTTTGGTTGTATAACCCAGAAGATGTTTGGTTTAAAAAAAAAAAAAAAAAAAACAAAACAAAGCATGATATTAAGGGTGTGCATCTAATCCACCAATCTGCCGAAATCGACACCTTAGGTTGGTTTTCATGGATCGGGTTGAAATTTTATTTTGAGTCTTAGATTTCGTTGATTGTTTTTATTTCTATTTTTTTTAACTCACTTATTTGATCTATCCCAACCCACCACACACACATATATATTAACCTTATTTTAATATTTTAGTTACATTCATTTTTTGGTATTTTGAGAATTAGATTAGTTTCGGAATATAATTTAGACATATTATGTTAATTGTAATAATTTATTAATAAAAAAACTTAAATAGTTCATGAAAATCTAATTTTTTTTACAAGAGATAAAACATTCAAGTATAATACGACCTTAACGGGTTGGGTTAAAAAAACCCGGTAGCTGTATACCCCAGCAATCATGATACTAAATATGCTAGAATTATTCATTATTTTAATACAAAATGCAACGAATAGTCAATTTTTCTTCTCTAAATGGGGAAAACATTAACAGCAGCCTTCTATGACTATTGGTGCACCACCCACCCATTTTGTCCTATTTTACACAGTTTGTAGATAATAGAGAGACAGAGAGAGCCAGAGAGAGCACATCAACATATTCTTTGGACTTCCAAGTTCCGTGCCCTCTTAGTGAAGTCACTTCCACATTCTCAAATCCTTCTCACTTCATTCTCTAAGTATCCGCATGCCAAACTTTTTGACAAAGTTTGTATTCACTCTTTTTCCTTCTTCTTTTTTCAACTTAAACATAAATGCATAAACACTGTTCTACTATTTGCAAATCCACGCGATATATCGAAAAATGTAATATAAATATTTTATAAAAATATAATGTAAAATTTATAAGTTAAATAGTGTATTTTGCATTCAACAACAATACATAAATTAAATAATTATTTTCAATTTTTATAAGTTTTATATATATGAAAAATGTAATATAAATAGAGAAGATGTTATTAAAAAGATTTTTTTAAAATATACCATGATCAGTTGACTAATTTGAACATATTAAGAAAAAAGTACATCCTCATTCCATGGAACACATGTAACATGTTATATTAGGTTTAAATTATCATATATGTTTAGAATTGTAACATTTTTTTTTTCAAAAACAAGTATAATGTCTATATTATTGGAATTTGAATTTTAATGTAATCTAGTGAATATTTATCATGTTTAGTACTTTTTTAGGCTCATATCCCTGACTTCTAATATCTATTTTGTTTGTATTTTTTTAACCCAAAACTAAAGAGTTTGGCACAAATAGAATAAAACTTTATACTTTCCAACCTGAAAATTAAAGAAAAAAGAAAAAGAAAAAGAATTTTTGAGCCCCAAATTGAAAAGCAACTTATTAAAAAAAAAAAATTTAAGACCCAATTAATCCAAAATGATTGAAATAACCAAAATGAACCAAAATGCTACGATGATGTGGCTTAATAAAAGCGTAATAATAATAAATGCTACTATTCATCTTTTATATATCATATAGATGTCTAGCATGCACCACTTGTAGCAATACTTAAGCATCAGTTCAATTTGATAACTATTGCTACACAAATATTCTCATTGAATGAAGAAAATATCCCTGGTCTTTGACAATGAATCCAAGATTCCAAATACACCCCCTCCCATGAATATGTTATACAACTACATACTCTCATTGACAATTCACTCATCAAGTGAAAATATGTCAACTGAAAAGGGCTATATACTCATATTCATCGATAAGTCCAAAAAAGGCAATTATACCAACAAGAAAAGTAATCCTCGCATAATGAGTTGGATTTGCATTTCCAAACAATCTTTCTGAAACATCACCAACCAGTCTTTTTTGGTTCTTCAGTAAATAAGCAAATATATTTTCCACAAAAAAAAAAAAAAAAAAAAAAAAAAAAAAAAAGGAAAAAAAAAAATCAATTCCCAAACAACTCGTAGAAAGACATTCTAAAAATTATGCGGGTTGAGATTTGAACCTTGACCTTAGAAAGAAGCCTGACCCCAAAGATCTTTAATCAATCACAAAATCAACTTGACATAATTACAACTAATTGTTTAACACTGATCACCATAATCGTCTTCTACTCAAGCTGGCTTTTTTGGACATCTGGAACAAACAAGAAACTAGTGGACGAGTTCTTGTGTGTATACTGCCATAAACTTTCCAGAAAAATGGATTCATATGTTTCTATCCTTGGGCAGGAAGCAATGCAACTCCCAGAATTGTAACATTTCTGCATGGCTTTGAATTGTGCATAGGCAGGGTTCTTATGTCACAAGCACCATACATGTTCTTGTATGATGCATCAGAAATGGTAAGTAAAAAGGTATGATTGGGGCTCTTTTCACTGAGGCAGTAGTATTGGTTTAAATAATTGGGTTTTAAATAGGTCACTTTGGATACAACACCAGAGCCACCTTGCCATGTTTTGATCCGAACATCAGTAGAGTGTTTGATGATTGAGTCCCTCACTGTTTGAAATGCTGGCTTGGGATTTATCTCTGCTAAGACTGCCAAATGCTGCATAGGTACAAGGATTCAGTCAGAGAAAGGGACTAGTGACAGAGTTTTTTCAACTTAATTAAACAAAAGTGGATTAAAATTTGTGCAAATTGATCCCTATATTTAGACTGGTAACCTCTGAATTTTATACTACAATGAAGAAAAGAAAAACAACGAAGTTTTCTACTACAGCACATTCTATTAGATAACTAAAAGTGCATATAAACCCAAAAGTGATGACCCTTGGGTGTTGGTATGTTAATGGTAGTATTTTTGTAGGTTGACTTTTTTACAACTTGCAATTTTAATGCAGACTATATTTTCAGCAAATAATATAAGAATCAAGCAGTGAATGACCTAATTCCATGACTTTGGCTGCATGAACATTCCTTATATCCACATTGTTTTCCAATACAATCATCACCTGCATCGAAGGTATAAACCCAAAAGTGTGAACTTTTTAGAATAGTAAATACATAGGGAAGACAAGAACTAGGATTTGAGAGCTTATGCCAGTGGATATGAATGAATTGTATGTTTTCAAATTATTGAATTCCATCCGTGTTGGGACTACCAACAAGTGATTTTATGCTAACCAATTCTAAATGGATATTTTGAAAATGATCAAATTCAAAATAAACTCGGAGCTGATCTTTAGCTCAAGTCCCCTTACTTTCAAATCAGAACTAGAAGCAAAACTTATGGCTGACATTAGTTAAAAACTTCAATGAAAGAACTTATACAGAGTTTAACATCCAAAATTAATTTCAAGCTACTTTTGTTTGCATCTTAAAGCATTATCAATATTTATTCCATTAATATAGAATGTCAATATTAATGAAGTATAATTAGAAATAAAAAAGGCTTGATTTGTCGTGCTAGCCATGAATATTCTACCATTTCTCTCATCTGCCATCTATAAGACCAACCCTGTGCAATAACAACACCCGATACATATGAAGATCAGACTCTCTTGCGTACTAGTTTTTGGCAACCATGCTTCAAATCCATCTGGTGCCATTAGAGTTCCACCAATCTTCTCATTATCAAGCCAAAAAGCAAGTTTTTCATCTTAAAATCAACCAACAGGCTTAAAGAAAAAAAAAATCTCAGCTTATAACTATATTACTAACACAACCAGAAGGATAAGATGGGATTTACAAGGCCCCTTGAAAATTGTAGTTTGTACCATGAATGAATGAATATTTGGGTGGAACAATCAATGCAAACCTTTTGGCTTGACAAGCACTACTTCAAGCATTCTTGAATCCCGTGGAGTCATAAATAACACCATCCACAACAGCAATGAAAAGTACATTGAAAAGAAATAATGCACGGATTCATGTGCCTCAGCTAAGTATTCCTTCTCAAGTATTTAGAATTTTAGATTGTGTTCCCCCTTTCGTAAGTATGAGAAGACAGATTTGAAGATATTAACTAAATATAGAACAAATTCTCTTTATAATAGAGTAGGACTCAAAACACAGTACACTGAAGTACAAGCCAATTAACTTAATTTGACTATAAAGGATAATGCCAGTTAGCGTCTCAATCATTTTAAACCAAAACATGGACTTTAGACAGCTTTTTGTCTCAATCATTAGTCTTAAACCAAAATGATATAGGTGAAGCAATATTATTAATCTTGTCAAGCAGGACTCCACACAAAGGGAATGCCATGTAGTAGCTTAAATCAGTGGACCAGAAATATATAGGACTTCATTTTTACTTATTTGGAGAGGTTAGGGGAAATTCATTTTTTAAATTCACAACATAATAGAGATACCAAACATCCAACGGATAATGAAAAATGCATTTTTTGCCCCAGAAACAGAGAATGAACATTTTTGTAGAGATATCAAATGCCATTTCGATATGGAAGCAATGTATTTATATGTGCCTTAAGTTATGTATTTACCCTTTTAAAATAAAAAATAAAAATGAAGGATCCCTAGATTACATTGATAGTATAAATTAACATCGTCTTAGTCCACATGATGAGATTGATATGAAAAAATACAATGAAATCATCTTCCATGAGACACGTACACTTTCTGTTTTATTATGATATAAACTTCATGTTGATTTTAAAGGATGACATTTGAATTTTTTTTTATAGTCAATATGAAGTAGACACCAAATGTGTTATATATATTGTGCACACAACAAAATGTTTAAAAATGAAGAGTGTAGTGGTAAAACCTACAGGCTGCAAAACAACAGAGTATCAGGAATATACCTGTCTGGCAATGAGATTACTCTGCTCATGAATAAAAACCTACAGGCTGCAAAACAATAGAGTATCAGGAATTGGCAAATTGTTCAATGGGTAAAATAACGAGCCCATTTGTTTGAAAGATAATTGTGTGTAGCGAAAATTTAGGAGAATGAAAGGAGTTAGATTGATTACTCACTGACTGGGGGTAGCACACATCTACAATTGCATACTGGTTTTCCAACAGTTCCACCAAATAGAATAGAGAGTAAAGAATCTAAAGATACAACTAAACAAGGAAAATAAATGTAAGAAGAAGAAAATGAAAAATGAAATGCTCAAAAGAGAGAGAAAATAGGTTCTACTATCAGAATGCAACCGTTGAATTTTCAAAATATTGATCCAATATAATATTAATTAATGGTGTAACATCCAAAAGTTACACTAGGTGTAACTTGATCCTTACTCTAAAACTATTACTCCAAATTGAAAATATCAAATAGCAAAGCATACAGGCAGACAATTAAAGTTGTGTCCACAAACCATGGTTGCAAAACTCATTAATGAAACTAGGGCCAGTTAAAGGTTCCAATTAAACACTACCTCATCAACCATTAGATCAAACATTTGGCTCTTGGCATCACACTACCAACATCATAAACTTGGCTTAGGGTCTTGTGAATTATGTGAAAGACAACACACCATAATTTTAGTTACCTATGAATGGATCTTGTCAGACCCATACCCATGTAAGACTTAAGGCCAACTACATAAGCACTAGGACCATCAAAGAAAAGCCAAATATGCAAACTAAGCAAGTTGATCAACCACAATATAAGCAAATATGGATCTTCAAACAGAAGATGAGATTAAATAAATCAGAGCACAGATAATTAAAAATATTTTTTTGTATTTCCCAGTCAAAAGCTGTAGGGAACGACTCAGAGGAGTTAATCTGATGCTTTACTAAAATATCTCAATATTCTTACAATTAACACTTCAATCTACTGCTTCATTTGAAAGCCAAAGGCAAAACAAATAAATCAATTAATAAAAGAGTAATGTTTTGGCATCCTAAATGTATCATACACAGTATTTAATAGATATACATGTGCTCCAAAATCAGCATCAAGACAAACAAGAAAAAGATAATGATAAGGAAAATGAATTACCTGCTCAAAACCAAGCATAAGATTTGCCCACTCTATATCCCTAGTAATCAACAAATTGGACCTAGCAAGGAGTGCAACCTGGGCCTAAATAAATCACAAAATACCAAGTGAAACATTATTCATATGTTACAGACAGTGGGTGAAAAAGATTAACTTTGAATATTAAGATCTTGAAAGAAACTTCAAGGCAACCTCAACCTTTCCCATGCTTTTTCCCCTTTGTTGTTCTTACAGGGATTTCTCTAAGCTAATTTCTTACTCCACACATCCACAACCAGTATTTCAATTTTCACAAAAATAGCAATAGTAAAATAGCAGCAAAAGCACAATGAGCAAGCTGATGTATTTGTTAAAGATAATGAGAGATGGAGCTACTGAACAATCATAGCACAACAACTTAAATAATAATAAATCTACAGATTAATTCTAAAAATAACAAACTGACAGCAACACTAAACCCAACTCACCTCCTCTGGAGATTCTGGCTCCAGAAAAGCTAAGACAGATTGGCTCAGAGGTGGTTGATTCAAAACTGGTTTGCCCTTGTCCAAAAAATCCTGTTCTGCAAAGAGGTGCCCCTGAATACCATCTTCCATATTCATGTTGGTTTTCATATGCTGTCCCAGAAAAATTTCCATACTTAACCAATTTCCGCCTTCTTTTTCCCTTTGAATTTTTCATTTTCCTATCAGCAACCCAAAGCTGTACAAGAAAATCTCTGTCCAAGTGATTATCATTTTCAATGCTGTGTCCATACTTACGAGACACAACTATCTTTCTCTGTTTCAACCAAGGGGCATTTCCTTCTAAACCACCAGGTAGCTTAAATCTCCAAACAAGATTTCTTGCCAGAACCAACTTTTTTTGAAAACCTATAGCTGTACCCCACAAACCATCTTGGAAAATAATCTTGCTGGAAATGTCCCACTTTGAGATTGCAAGTACTGAAGGACTTGAACCTTCTCAGGGGTAAAAGCACCATTTTGATTTTGATTTGTAGTATGATACAATGATTCACTCCTTCTGACAGTTTTATTGGTGCTGGCAAGACAACATCAACTCTTTGTCATCAAATAGAACTGTCACAGTGCCTGCAGAAATTCAATTTGCTAACTACTAAAACTCCATGGGTTGCAGGCGGAAGAATGGAAAAACACAGATTTTTAATAAAAGGAATAAATAAACAAGATATATACGTGTTGGGATGGAGAAAGAGTCCGGCATATATTTTCTGTACACTTTCACTTGCACTTTGCCACAACTGTGTTATGTATTAGATTCTGAGTTGCAGAGAAAAAATGGCAGGTTCATGTGATGGTGACAAATGGTGCAATCCTACAAAATAAATTTTACAATTTTTTAGCACTCAGCAAGATATAAATGGTAGCAACATCAATTTCATCTAGAATCACCGTCATTATCACTTTATGACATTCAAATTACAGATTAAACACCTCAACATGTGTGAAACTTGTTGTCAAATTGTTTATTTGCTTAGACTTTCTCTTATTTTGGTTTAGTCAAAGTTTTCACTTCAATTATGGTTGCATGGATGGAAGGGGTCCCCTCCTTCATTCAAAACCAGTTGGGATGGACAAAGCAAAAGAAATTGTGAACTGGAAATTAGAATTGGTTTAGTTAAAAGGGAACGTCTCGGTACATGCTTGTTATTTCACATTCCATACACATTTTATATGAAACTGTGTTTCTAAAAACAAGATTTTAGTTCAAATTGTGAAATAGTATTTTCAAAATCACAATTTTTGTTAAATATTCCTAGGGTATTATTCCTAGACTGATGGAGAGCAAAATATTCCTAGGGTATTATTAGGTTGGAAAAAAAAAAATGATTGACCATGGAACAAAAAAAAAAAAAAAAATGCAGCAATAAATTAAAAAAGAAATAGAAATAGAAAGGAGAGAGTTACCAATACAAGAAGCAAGATTTATGTGCCTAGATCAAGGAAGTTTGGACTGGTCCTATCTTCTCCTTTCCACTTCTTATGGTGTCCTTTTCAAAATAGGCAACTATGGATTGCAGCAGATAGCAAGTATTTATCAAATTGTGCCCTCTACCCTTGGTGGTAACATCTCACTCTTCCTCATCTTCATTGACAAGAAACACATCACTAAGACAAGAAATCTATGTGCATCCAGAATCAAACTTTAAAGTTGAAACATCAAAGCCTGAAGATTAGCAACTATACATTCAAACCCTCAAAATTAAGGATAGAAGGCTGCAAAAGTTGTAGATTGTCAAGTACCTACCCAACCTTTCATGTGTTATACGATATGCAAGCTTTACTGCCACAATAAAATGAACGAGTTTCTTCTGTAGGTCTTACTCAAAAGTGCATCCATGCGTGAAATTTTGCTCAAGCACAAAATATACTTCCCTACATAATAGAATTTGATGTATGGTTTAAATGAGGCCAACAAAATTAAATATCTAGCATGATGGTATTATAGATGGAAAAAACAGTAAGAAAAATCATCTCATTACAAAAGATAAAAAATGATATTTGGATATACCTTGCAACAAAAGAGAACATAAGAAAAAAAAACAGGAAGCTTGGCAAATTTTATTTTTTTGGGGACAATTTTATAAGGTGAAAATTGAACAGGTTCTTTAAAAATGGACAGCATTTTCTGTATCACTTAGAAAAGCAAATTAAAATGAGATGCAAGGATTGTATTAAGTTTAAACACAAGAAAAATCCAACTCAAAATTAAGTAAAATAGAAAATAACAAGGCCATATGACAATAATAAAAATCCACCAGTAAAGTTTCAGTACCATTCAGCCTGGGTTCTTTAAAATAAATAAAAATCTTCAATACATTTACACATTTTGGTAATGTTGCAAATAGTGGGCCTACTAGATTGAACCATTGGTGACAGTCCTGTTGTGAGTTTGGCCAAAATTTGATAAATTTCTTTGGTGGGATTTTTTTGAGAGATAATGAAAATAATTAATTGATATTTCAGCCAAATGACAAAAGCAACAAAAGACGAAGAAAGAAATAGGAAGAAGTTACCCTTTACTGGTTCAGACTTTGCAATGCCAAATCAAGCCGAGGATGAACTTTGCTCATGTGCAGTTTTTACGATTTCATCTAAATCAAGAAAATGAGCAAGACCCATAAAAATATTAAACTGCAAATGAAATAGAAAGAGGTAGGCATTTGATTTTGAGTTGTTTACATTTAAATGCAAATGAGTGAAAATCTGGAGACACATTCGTTTGATTATTCCATCTGAAAGTCCAGCCTTTTATTTTTTAAATCATTTCTGAAAATTTATTGTACCCATCAAGCAATTTTGGATACATCACAAACTAACTGAATCTAAGCAACAACAATAAACTACGCTAACTCAAATTTATGAGAATATGTTAAATTCATCAATCTAGGTTGTGAGTAATTTACTTTCAGTGGGAATTTTTACTAGAAAAATGAGAATATATAATTGATAGTATTTGTTTGCAAAATAAATGAAACGTAAGGAGAAGAAGAAGAATGAGTTACCTTAAATAATAAGAATGTTCTTCAAGATCGATGATTGGGATGTGAGAAATGGTGCGCCAGTCCTCTCCTGTCTCTCTTTGGCAACGTTCCTTGATAATTGGACAGCCAGCGATCTCCAATTTATTCAATGGAATTGTACGCAGGAAGTCCGGCAGTGACTTTAACTTTCCGCAGCCATGAATTGCCAACCGTTGAAGACGAGGCATTACAGTAATACAGTCTGCATTATCTTTTCCTCCAATCCCAATCCATTCTTCCAACTCCTCCAACCACACAAACCTGAGATATTTCAAATTTGGGAATATTTTTATGTCTTCTTTCTTGTTTTCAGATTCTATTCCCAAAAATTCAACACCCACTTGTTTCAAACTACACACATTCCTTATAGTTAATGATTCGAGGAACGGAAACTTCCCCAAAGGAGGCAAACTCATTAACTTTGTGGCCGAAAAGATAGAAACAAATTTCAATTTGGTCAAGGACATCAACCAATTAGGAGACATTGTGGTGCCCTGGTACCAACGAATGTCTAACTGCTCCAAGTCTTGAGGTGGCTCTAAGGCATTTAAAACTAAGACATCCCTCTCCATTCTTCTATCATTGGGGTCGACCGCATACGGAACCGGATCATCCCACCATCCTCTATCCTTCCCTTTCTTAAAAGATAGTATCATTTCACGAAGTTGTGTCTTCTTCTTAAGTTGTGCATTCTCGGCCTCACTTACATCTATCACATTCCCCAACCCACGTATTCCAAAACTCCCTTGCAGGTGGTTCAAATTTTTTAATTCTCCAAGTTTACATCCTTCGCAATCCTCGTCACTTATGCTAAAACATTTTAATGTTCTAAGAGAAATCAATCTTCCAATCCCTCTTGGAATCAAAAAATCTTCTCCAATAAGATGTCTTAAGTTAATTAATTTACCTATCCCTTGAGGTAATTTTGTGTAGACAGAACCAAAATCCTTGGTAATCTTCAAATATTGTAAATTGCATAAATTACAAATGGCTTCAGACAATACCTCAATACCCCCAAACAAATTGAGATACCTTAAATGTATTAAATTTTCTATTGCATGTGGAAGTTCCATAGTTTTTATCAAAGTTAATACTCGTAAAAGTCTAAAATTCTGTAAATTGGGTATGTCATAATCAAGTTGATTAAAAATGATGAGGGTGCGCAGATTTTTGGCACTATCAATGGACAAAGGAAATTGGGATACATTTCGAATTTCTAATCCCAAATGGCGAGCACTATTAAAGTCTAATTTTGACTCTATGTCACTACTGATTATAAAGCATTCATTCTTAGTAATTGACTGTGCAAAGTCATGCACTATATCATGCATTTTATACCTGTCAAAAAATATATGTTCCTCTTGGAAGAAAGAGCGAATGACTAAACTTTTAAAGTATTCTCTTGCCATGATTTCCACCTCCATATTTCCCTTTGACTCAACAAATCCGTGTGCTATCCACATAGATACCAACATATCAACTTCAAAGACATGATCTTTCGGAAAGACAGCACAATATGAGAAACACCGTTTCAGTGGTGATGGCAAATCATAATAACTAAGTAACAACGGTGCAAAAAGTCCTCTTTCAATATCTTCTAATTTCCAAAAATTGCTATACAAAATGTTCTTCCATTCTTCTCTGCTTTTCTTGAAGTGCATGAGACTCCCTAGAGTCTTTGCAGCAAGGGGCAAGCCTTTGCACTTCTTTGATATTTGCCTGCCAAGGTCTTTTAGTTGCTCACATTGCTTAGGATCCTTATCAGAAAATGCTATTTTACTAAACACTGACCAACAATCTTCCTCAGACAATTCCTCCAACTTGATTATATTTGTACTTTCCATCATCTTCGCAACTTTGTCTTTACGTGTGGTGACTAGAATTCTACTACTTTGGGAATCACAACTTTTGAGTGCATCTCTAAATGGCTTCCACATTGCATAGTCTTCAGCCCACACATCATCAAAGACAAAAAAACATTTCTTTCCCCCAATTAATTCACAAATTTTTTCCAACAGACTCTGCAATTCAGTAATTTTGGGGTCACCACCTGCAAGAGCTTCAATGATCGCTTTGGCAACCCTAGACTGATCAAAAGGCTCAGAAACACAAACCCAAATTTTTTTTTCAAAATGATCTTTCACCTCATGATGATTAAAGGCTAGTTGGGCAAGAGTCGTTTTTCCCATACCGCCCATGCCCACCAAAGAGATGACATGGGGGCATTTTTCTTTTTCAGTACCCTTGCCCAATATGATGCTCACTAGATCATCCTTAACCTTATCACGACCAAGAATATCAGACACATCAACATAACAAGTAGTTTTTGGTCTCTCAACTACTTCTTCAATGGCCTTACTCAATTCAAACCCGTACATCTCCCTCTCTTTGTTAATCTCATCTAATTTTTCGTTTAGTTCTTTTATCTTATGAGCGATATCACGATGTTGAAAAAGATTAGGAACTGAGATGAGTGACCATACCTTCCTCTTCTTAGTAGTGCTAGTTTCAGCATTTTCATCTTCTTTTTGTTGTTTCTCAATCTCTTCTTTGATCATGGCAGTGTTCCACTCATCCAACACGTCGTCCATCTCGTAGGATACGCATTTGAGCTTATCTAACCAAAGCTTCACAGCTTCCTCCTTCAGCTGCCTCTTCTCAGCATCGTTGAGCACTGCCTGGATGGTACGGAATTTGGTTTCAAGCTTTTGGACTTCTTGTTTAACGGTTGTAGTCAAGGTGAATTCTGAAGAAATGAAAGGACCAAGCTGCTCCACAATAGCAGAAAGTAGAGCACGAGCCATAGATTGGAAATGGGAAATTTGCTGGATATCACAAGAAGGGAAAGTCTGTGAAAGAGTAGGTAGATGATAAATGAACCTGTTTATGATATTCAGGACTCAGGAGAAACCAAATAGTAAAGAGAAATGTTGGTTACACACACTTTTACACAATTTTGTATCCCAACTTGCTATATGTTGTGTTGTGATTGTTTAGATTGTGTCCACACGTGACCCACTAACACATTATAACCAATCATATCTCAACATGTAACGAGTTGTAGTACAAAATTGTACAAAAATATGTGTCACTAGCATTTCTCAATAGCAAATCTCAGAAAAGGTTAAATGGGGTCAGGAACTGGCGTAAAATGTGAGATTTACGCCAGCCAATCCTGACCTGACACGTCAGCAAATAATAAAAAAACATTTTTCCTCTCCCTCTCTCCTCTTCCCATCTCCCTCACTTTACCAGAAACATTGAAGACTTGAAACAACGTTGAAGGAGCCACAGAACACCCTCAGCAAACAAAACCAAGAACAAGAACTGAATCATTTCTCTCCTTCAACAAAGCAAGCCTTGATTTTTCTTTCTCTCCAATGCCAATTAATATTCACAAAAATGTATAAAAACCCACTTCACCAAAACAAGTTTTAAGCTTTAAAAAATGAGGTTTTTTCAAATCCATAGATCCACAGACCCATCCATTAACAAAAAGCAAGAAACTTTCTTGCAGAGACCCATTTGCTCTTTCTGATTGGAACAAGAAAAACATACACCAGAACCATATCAGCAGTAAACAAATGCAAAAGCCTTAATTTTCCTAAAATGGGTTGAGGAAATAAAGGAAACTCACTTCAAGAAACCTGGTTTTATCTTAAAACAATGAGGGTTTAACGCCACAGAACTATGCATTTAGTCATATGTAGATAGAAAGAAAGAAAGAAAGAAAGAGCAAAGATCCATTTGTTCTTTTAATGGTTTTTTTGTGAAAATTGATTTGGTAATTTTGGCTTGGGGATTAACGGGGTTGTAAATAAGCCAATTGGTTTTTTCTCATTTGCTTTTTTTAGGCCAAAAGGTATTAAAGGGGCCAAATGAAAAGAATGCAGAAACTGCTGGGTTGATTTTTTTTTTGGGTGGATTTGAGACTGTGGCATGGGTTTCTCACTGTATTTTTTTGGTGAGTTTCATTGATGGATGGTTTGGGTGCGTGAACAGCTCCTTTGCTGGGATAATTTTATAAAATTTGCAGGCTTTCAGAGGATTTTGCAGAAGGGAGGAAGATATGAAGAAAAAAGAGACCGTGGCTCCTTCAACGATGTTTCATGCCTTTAATGTTTTTTTTAATCTCATCTCAACAGCATAGCCACCTCTTATCAATGAAGTCCTGGTCTTACATTATTAGTCCACACTAGTCATCTATCACATCCAGCGCACCGCACAAAGTGTTTTTTAGCTCATTTAATGAGCTTGTTCCAAAAGTCTTGGAAGGCGAGCTTTCTCATTTATTGAGAAATAATTACTTTAATAAGTGTGGCTCACACGCTGAAGTAAAAGAAAAGCCGAAGGAAAACAAAAGAGGCTATTCGCCTCTGGGAGTAGCTGAAGAGAAGTTCCACAGCGGGTAATAGCTCTAATCTCAGCCCTTGATAGAATCTCACGGCTACAGTAAATTAACACGTCAGCGATCCTTGTCACATTCTTTTCTCTCCATTTATATGAGCAGTCAAGGTGAACTCTGAAGAAATGAAGGACCAAGCTGCTCCACCACAATAGCAGAAAGTAAAGCACGAGCCATAGTTTGGAAATGGGAAATTTGCTGTATATGACAAGAGTCAGTGAAAGAGTAGGTAGATAATGAACTGGTTGATGATATTCAGGAGAAACCAAATAGCAAATTCAAAAGCCCCCGCTCTAATCCACTGATCTATTATATTCTCTTGAATCTCATCAATAAAGTCCAGGCCCTACGTTATCTGTTCACACTGATCTATTATATTCTCTTAAACCTACCCACAAGGCACAAAGTGAAGTGAATTTCGCCGCTTATTTACAAAGTAATCAACTATTAAAAGTTGCAGTACTAGAGTCAGAGTGTAGTGTCGACCACGATGAAAGAGTTATACAAGAACATTTGAACACAATATCTTTTTGGTTCTTTGTATTTTTTGGTCATTTTTTACTTTGGCTTTCAATTTTGACGAAAATACTATTTTCGTTTCTGCATTTTTTAGTTACGATCAATTTGATTCTTATATTTTGATAGCAATTAATTTGACCCAACCACATACCAAGTTTCCATTTCTTCCTCAAACTTAGCCCAGTTCTCGACCTTAACCACCACTGTGCAACAAACAAACCCTTCAGTTCAAACCCTTCTATCAATCGGTGGAGGTGGGGGAGATGTTATAGCCCAAAGTTTTGCTTCAATGGCTAGCCAAGCTAGTACCCGCAAATCATTCATAGATTCCTCTATACAAGGTCTTACAACTTTTATGGCCTTGACCTTGACCTTGACTGGGAGTACCCTTCTACAGCTACTGAATTTACCAACCTTGGTTTACTTCTAGACGAGTGGAGAGCTGCAGTGGCTAGTGAGGCCACAAGCTCTGGCAATACACCATTGCTTCTAGTTGCAGGTTTCTTTTTACTCTTCAAACTATTACGGGTTGACTCATCCAATTCAGGATATATCAAACAGCTTGGACTGGGTCAATGTTATGGCCTATGACTTTATTGCACCTGGTTGGTCATCAAATGTGACTGGACCTCCTGCTGCGTTGTACAATCCAACAAGCCAAGTTAGCGGAGATAGTGGCATCACAGCTTGGATTCAAGCTGGTGTTTCAGCCAGTAAGTTGGTACTCGGTGTTCCATTTTATGGCTATGCATGGACTCTAGTAAATGCTGATGACAATGGAATATTTGCACCGGCTAATGGAGCTGCTATATCCTCAACTGGGGCAATAGCTTATAGCCAAATCAACAATTTCATATCCCAGAATAGTGCCACAACAGTGTATAATTCCACGTTTGTTACAGACTATTGCTATTCTGGGACGACATGGATTGGTTATGATGATACGCGGAGTATTTCTACCAAGGTCACATATGCTAAGGAAAATGGATTGCTTGGGTACTTTGGGTGGCAGCTTGGTCAGGACCCAAATTTCGTTCTTTCTCAAACAGGTTCATATGAGTTTAATCATTTAATCATATATACAACTTGTGCATTTCAAGTTTGTTAAGACCCAAGAATATAAAAATCTACTGATTTCTGAGGTGCATGTTTGTTAAGCTATATATAGTGATTGCAACTTGCAATATATTGCTTTTTAATCAATTAAAAAAAAAAAAAAACAACAACAACAACACTAATAGTGGGAAATTCATGCTAACTTGTAATATTTGGTTTACATAGTTTGGGTTCAATTACATGAGGGTGTGAGAAATTAAGCTGAAGAATGCAGTAGAGTTTTATCCAAATATAAATGACGTGGAGTTGTTTGAACTCTGGAACTTTTAGTTGTTTGCACGTTCACGTACATGGCGTCTTTGATTATTACTATTCTTGTTTGACTTTTTAATTTTTATCCTTTCATGTTTTCACTTAAATTATTTTACCATATTTTTACAGACTATTGATGTGATAAATTTTTATTAGTTCTAATATGGATCTATCACTAACATCATATTTTTATTTATAATAATTATTTGAAAAATGTTAAAATCACATCAACAATTTGTAAAATAGTTTGTGTCTGTAACATTACTTTTAAGATAATTATCATCTCGAATAACACATGTCAACACTTGATTTATTTACTTTAATGACATATAAATATAGAATTTGTCACTAAATTTTGATATGCAATTTTATAATTGGTTTAATATTTTGTCTTCTACAAATGTCCCATCGAGACTTGGACATGTTCATAATTTTGAGTGTGAAAAGTGGTCTAAGGGTGGGTTTGGATTGCGCGTTTGGCGTTTGCGTTTTTCCTTTTTTTTTTTTTTTTTTTTTTGCACGCGTTTGTGAGACTGCGGCTACTGTTCATGTACTGTTCAATGAATAGTAGTCGCCAAGTTTGACTTTTCTATTTTTTTAAGTCAATCAGTGCACATCGTGCACTGTTCATGGACCCACAAATTTCACTTTTCAGTAACTTTTTCATTAAAAATAGGTCACATGGTATTATTTACACATTTAGAAATTATTTTGCTACAATATTTTTCAGTTTTCAATTTTCAACTGTATCTAAACGGACTCTAAGTTTTGACAACTTCAAGCTTTGATGCAATTAATTTTGACGCCTTTATATATGAAAACGTACTTGAGAACCCGTGACTTCAAGAGCTTCAATATGTGCATGAGTCCACCACTATGGGAATTGGGAAGAGTTTTGCTCCTAATCAAATTGTCTTGCGAAGATAGCTTCAAGAAGGAAAATATGTTTCCTAGTCGAAGTAGTCTTGGTTAATGACTTCTAATAGGAATTAAACAAATATCCGCAGACCGCCTGATATCATCAGTCAACGTCCCAACTATATAAGGACTGAAACTCTTATCTTTTGGAGAAGTCCAATTTAAACTCAAACATTGGTAGATAGGAGCAACACGGCTGAAATATCAGCCCTCTCCAAGCTGGTCAAACCCTTTGTCTTCGACTTATCTCCAATTTGGAGACCTACTCGACTTAGAAGTGCAATGTCTCATAACAAAGTGACCACTATAAAAACAAGCCTTCAGTGAGCAAATCCCCACTATTTTTTTACAAGTCAAATAGAGGTATGAGGTCTCTCCTTTTGTTTCTTCCTTTCTTTGGCGCAATATGCTGACTTGAATTTGCTGATCCAGATTTAATCTCAAGCTTTTTGTAAAGGCTTCATGCATGCTTTTCTTCTATGATGACATATGCGAATTTCTTATCTTCTTCTTGATTCACGTTCATGCATGATTAGCCTCAAAGATGCAAACATATTATTTATCATTATGTTCTTAGTGAGTATGGTATGAACTGACCTGCATCTTAGCCATATATTAGGTATACCACACGAGATACACAAGCAGAGACAGAGAGTTAATTTTGACTCTCAACCAACTCATGCTTTTTGTATGGGCTGTTGTACACCACATGAACTGACTTGTATATTGGCACAACCTCGATTTTTACAACAGCCCATACAAAAAGCAAGAGTTGGTTGAGAGTCAAGATTAATTCTGTCTCTGTTCGTGTATCTCATGTGGTATACCTAATATATGGCTAAGATGCAGGTCAGTTCATACCATATTCACTAAGAACATGATGATAAATAATATGTTTGCATCTTTGAGGCTAATCATGCAAGAATCAAGAAGAAGATAAAAAAATTCGCGCATGTCATCATAGAAGAAAATCATGCATGAAGAGATTAAATCTGGACCAGCAAATTCAAGTCAGCATATTGCGCCAAAGAAAGGAAGAAATAAAAGGAGAGTTATCATTTAACACATGGTTTAATTCATAGGGCACGTGTTGAATTAATTATTCAATTATTTTAAGCCATATAAGACATTGATATTAGAGCTAGTTTCATATAAATACATGATTATAATTCAATATTAGATATCATTAAAGAATAAACCAATTGATTGCTTAGTGCATTTCATCTCTCTCTCTCCCCATATATGAAAGGTGACTACCTCGAATTAAGTCAATTTCCCTATAATTCATATCCATCCCCCTACAATTCCTATCTATCCCCATTAAGAACCACTAGGTTCGTAACATTTGGTATCAAAGCGGACGATCTTGACACATGTGAAGATGACCTATGATCAGATTTTCTAGAATTGGGGCGAATGTTCAACACAATTTATGAGAATTTCAAGGCCTTTTGCGAATCTCACAAGGCTATGAAAAAAGAACTCTCAAAACTAAAGGAGGATGTCGAGAACATGACGAAAGAGGAGTTACAATCTTTTGATTCAATAAAACTTGAAGAACAAATCAGGTTTCAAGAATCTATTGCTGTTGTTGCAAGTCGAGACGTTAATTTTTGTGTCAAAGTGGATAATGATATTCATGTACACACCGCCCTTAAAGTTCGTTCCAAAGAACCAACAAAGAAGGTAATGGTAACCGAGAATCAAAGATGCAAGTGCCAACAATTCTAATGGTTTTAGAATCAAACAAAGTCTTAAGGATCCAAAAACATTCCAAGGTCCAAAGAACCAATGAGAGCTTGAAGATTGAAGAACCATTGAAGGCTCAAGAGTTTGAGCAAAGGTTGAAGATTTAAGGAGAAGAAACTGTCATATACATGAGACCACTTGTCAAAGAGAAGTGCATGAATATGGTATTGGTTCATTGAAAGAATTACTTTCATGAAGATGACAACCACAACTATACCTTGTGGGCAAGGTAATTTGAAAGGGAGGGAAATGATAGGAACCCCAAATTATGTCATATGCCTTTTAATTGTTATGATCCTAGTGTCTCACATTACTTAAGTTTAAGTTTAAACATGTGTATATAAGATCTTAGGCACCCTCCCATTACAAGCCGGTTTTCAAGAGTGAGTTCTACTTATGAGTTCCTAATATTTAGTATCAGAGTCAACCACTACCCTGAGTTGGCTAGATCCTGGAAAGGGCGACCTAGATGTTAGATTAAAATAACTTATAGGTGAGTGGAGCTGCCAAAAAAGAAAGGGCTACCATCAGGTCAGTGTCGATAGAGTGAGCTGTCGTGAACGTCGGTTGCAAAGTGTAGTAGTATGTTATGATCCTAGTGTCCCACATTGTTTAAGTTTAAGTTTAAACATGTGTATATAAGTTCTTGGGTACCTCCCTTTGCAAGCCAATTTTCAAGAGTAAGTTCTATCCATGGGTTCCTAATAGTAATCACCTAATAGTTGTTGTAATTCATTTAGTTAGTTAGTTAAGGTAAGGATGAATTAGTTAGGATTTGAGCACCTATAACTCATTTAATACATGGCTTGATTCATAGAGCACATATTAAATTAATTAGCCAATTATCTTAAGTCATGTGGGCCAATGAGATTAGAGGTAGTTTTTTTATAAATAAATGTTTGTAATTCAACATTAGATATCATTGAAGAATAAACCAATTGATTACTTTTTTTTCTCTCTCTCTCAATATTTTTCAATGGAAGGTAGCTACCTCGAATTAAGTCAATTTCTCTGTAATCTCTATTTATCGCCCTACAATTCCTATCCATTGCCATTAGGAACCACTAGGTTCATATCACTTTTTTATATACTTTTAACAATTTGCCACTTAGATTTTGTTGTAAAAGTATTTTGTCTGTAGCATTACTCTTAAAATTACTCATTCATTAACAAAAATAATGAATAAACCTCCTCTTTGAACTCTGACTTACTTTGTCGTAGATAGTGGAATGAAACTATTTTTCCTTTTGATTGGATGTCTTTGCATCTTATGTTGACTTTAGAGGCATTGGGATGACTTCTAACCTTTCGATTACGATTGATTGGAGGAATGTTTTGTTGGAATGGGTTAGAGTTGGTTTTTTGTTGCTCAGGGCCGCCCTAAGGCCCCACAACCAAAAGAAAAAAATTGCCTAGGTAAAAAAGGCCTCATCTCCCTTTATAAAAGACCTAAAATTTTATAAATGATTGAACGCTATTGAGCACTATTGAGTCGGCCCTACTATTGCTACACGACAGTTGGTTGAGTTTCATTAAATTCATTCTTGGTCATTCACTTCAATGCTTGGAGATTGGTGATTTTAGTAAAAACAAAGTGGGGTTATGGATTGTGGGGGGGTTAATAAATTTCCTGCCATGATCATTGGACTTTTTAGATTACATAAAAAAAAAGTAATTTCAAATTGTGTTGATCCAAAAATAAAACTTAAGGCTACTTCAATAAAAGAAGTTGATCAATGGAGATGTGATTGATTTGTTGTAACTTAATCATGAATGACAAAATTTAAGAACAATTAATCAAGTATACTTTGAGTTTCCTATTTAAGTTTAATTATGTGACTGCATTAACCAATAAACTTCAAGAAATATTATTTTTTTGTAACAACAAGTAAATTTAACTATATTATTTTAGACAAAATTTAGCTACAAATTTGGTTGTAGCCCACAGCTATAATCCCTACTAAAAAAACTAGCATGACTATATATTTTGAGAATATAATTGTTGGATTATACGTTTTTTATGTTCTTAACAAACATGTTTAATTGTGTGACAATCAGATATTATTTATTGTTTGATCCATAAACTTATTTTTATGCTAAAAAAACTTGAAATTTAAATATTTGATTGATAACATAATTTTTGATTTTTGATCTTCTGAAAATTTTGCAAGGATAGAGAATATAAAAAGAAAATGTTACTCTATGGTGGATTTGTCGAAATTCACATCCAATAAAAAGATCTTGAGTAAAGTTGTAGCCATTGGTTACAACCAAGTTTGTAGATAAGCTTCATTTTATTATTTATGAAGTAATACTACCACACAATTAAATTTAATCAGGAAATATGAGAAATGGGCTCCAAGGAAAAAGAGAATATAATCCTCTACATTTCAAATTCTATTCATTATATGGTTCAATTTTTATTTTTTGGATCTAGCAATATACGTATTGCCATATCATTTATTAGATTTGTAAAACAAAATCTGAATCATAAATGAACAAGACTTGAAATTTTCGTAAGTTTTACCATTTAATTTGGAGCTATTAACTTATTCTCTTACAATTATCAATTTATTTTTTTAGTGGAAATAACAAAGTATCTTTTGTTGTCTAACAATAATAGGCAGGGTCTACATGGTTTGGGGCATTCAGTAGAATTAGGGGTGGCAAAATAAGCCTAAACTCATTTGCCCACCCAAATCCATCCACTCTAATTAAGCCCAAACCCACCAAATTATTAGTTGGGTTAAATGGGCATCAACCCAATTAGACCCAATAATTATTGGGTTTTAACTAAAAACCCATTCAACCCAAAAACAATACACCCAAATTCAACACAGCCCATCTCAACCCAAAAAAAAAAAAAAAAAAGGAAAAAAGAAAAAGAAAAAGAAAAGAAAAGAAAAAAAACCCAGCACTCGGAGAGTCAGAGTCTTAGACGTTTCAGGGTGAGGGTTTTCATTTTCCCTCATTTTCTCGGCCTCCAATCATGGCTTTAGTAGCTTCAAAGCTTCGGACACAACAAAACTCTTCAAAACTTCAGCAAATTTCTGAGTTATTCGCCGAAATATTCACGTTATCTCTTTCCAGTCACTCTAGCACTCATCGGTAAGCTTCAAATCTTGGATTTGGTTCCTCTCTTTAGTTACTCAAAAGTATTTTGGTCATTTTATGGGTTTTGGGGGTATTTTGGTCATTTTGTAGGTTTCAGGGGTATTTTGGTCATTTTTTGGGTTTTGGGAATATTTTGGTAATTTTTGGGCTTTAGGGGTATTTTGGTCACTTTTTGGGTTTTGAAGATATTTTGGTCATTTTTTGGTTTTTGGGGATATTTTGGTCATTTTTGAAGATTTTAGAGTACTTTAGTCATTTTTACTTTAGTGGCATTTTGGTAATTTTGATAATTGGGTAATTTGTTGGGTTGGGGTTTACTCATAATAATTGGGTTGCGTTGGATTTGGGTTAGAAGCAATTAATTAAATGAGTTTTAAATGGGTAAATGGATTTTATATGCCCAACTCAATTATGCCCACCCCAAACCCACCCATTTGCCACCCCATTGACCATTTTTGCACCAAAACCACATAGAAATGTTGGCCCAATTCCAAGACCACACTCAACACTAGGTTGGGCCCTGGCCGACCGCTTTGGGTCAGCTGTTGTAACATTGGTGCAATTTGTTAAATAAGTTTGTGTTGATCAATTGGGTTGGCTGAAAGAATCTTTTGTGATAGACTTTATTAAAAAAAAAAAAAAACAAAAACAAACAAAAACAAAAGAATAATAATAATAAAAAGCAAAACAAAACAATTGGGTCTTTTGAATCGAGCTGAGAAACACATGAATGACAAGGCCCTCCAGGAAAAATGAGTAAATTCTCAACAAACACAATCCATTTGTGACTTGTATTTCATTAAGAAGGTATATAAGGGAAGACATAAAAATATGTCATGTCAAGTTCCATTAAGGTTATTCATTCGGTCTCTCATCTTCAATTTCAAAATGCAGTATGTATTGTTTTTGTAAACAACCACTGCTCCAAACAACCAAGGAAATATGAAAAATATATACTGAGAAAGATGGATTTCAAATTATAAAAAAGAGATTCACACTAGAACCAAGAACCAAGGAAAAATAACAAATTTATACTAAAATAAATGTAGAATGTAACTAGTGGCGGCACTAGGATTTTTTTCCTAGGTGAGTTAACAGTGTCGGAGCTAGGAATTTGTTAATAAGGGAGTAAAAAATAAAATGATTATATATATATATATATATTTTTTTTTTGTATTCACAATTTTCATATTATATACAATAATCTAAAATAATATTCTAAATATAATTTAGTATACAATACAATTATATTGTACAATAGTTTTGAAAAATTATTAATAGTTTAGAGATAAGTAAGACAACAACTATTAAATGCAAAAATAAATATAAATAAATAGCTAATTATATAATTTTTGTCAAATTAATAAGTAATAATTTATTATATTTACATGTAATATCAATTAAATAAAAATATATGATAAAGAAGAGCACAACCCAACACATGGTTTTACAAACTAAGAAGAAGCTCTTATAAGGAAAATGGATCAATTTAATTCCATGTGTATTGTGTTCCTCCTCTCAAATCCAAACAAAGATTTTCAGCCATCCTCTTGCTTTCTATCGGTCTATAAAAATCTGTGTTTTCTCTTTGCCTCTCTCTCTCTCTCTGTGGACGGACCCAGGAGGGGCCCAAGGAGCCCGGGACCTCTGCCCCAAAAAAAAATATTAGGCATATTTTGGGTTTTTTTAGAGTTGGGTCCCCCTCTTCTAAGATATTAACCCACAGCCCAGCCCAACCCAAAAAAATAAAAACCCATTAACCATTAAAATTACAAACCAAATTCAGAAAAAAAAAAAAAAAATAGAGAAAGTCGAGAGAGTCCGAGAGACAGAGACTGGAGATAGACTTAACATTGATTTTGATATGATTTTTCTCTCTCCACTCCATACGTTTATAATGTTTGTGAATCCGAGACTGTTATTTGTTTTTGCAACTGCTGAGTGATTGAGACAGTGAGATGTGAGTTGTGATTTGTGAATAAAGTTATAATTATTGGCCTATTGGGTAATAGTGTGTTTGGGGCAGAGGGTGAGTGACAGAGATAAAAAAAAAAAAAAAAGAGAGACAAAAAGATGGAGATAAAGATACATAATATAATAAAAATGTCACACAAACTTAACAAAACAAAATTGGGACTTGCCCACATTGCTAACTCCTAATGCTATAACTAATATTTTTCATGTCCGTGCTTCCTATTAGAGAAGTGAAGAATGAAAATAGCCCGTTTTAGTGGGAAAAGATGTAAATCAATGAGTAAAGGATTTTCTTGGACTTCTTTCAAACAGGAAAAACTGTGCGTTTGAGCTCTCTGTTTCTTTCGCTGATGCATACGCCAACAAGGTGATAAGCACACTTAATGTTGCCGGAGCATTCATTTCTAGGAACCTGGAAGCAGAGTCTCTGGAGAAAGAGTTTCAAGTTCTTCACAACCCTTTGTCAATCTCCACAAGCCCCTCACAACTACATAGTTTCTACCGACATTTCTATAACTAAGTACTGCAAAAATGGCCAGCTCGACTTTGCTCGGAACCTGTTCGATGAAATGCCTAGACGAACTGTTGTCTCATGGAACACCATGATATCAGGTTACTCCAAATGGTGGCAATACTATGAAGCTCTGAAACTAACTTCCATTATGCACAGTAGTAATATAAAGCTCAATGAGACCACTTTTTCGACTATGTTAAGTGTATGTGCGCGTTCCCGGTTGGTTTGTGAGGGAGAAGAGCTACATTGTCTAGTTTTGAAACCTGGGTTTGAGAGATTTGAGCTTGTGGGTAGTGCATTGTTGTACCTTTACGCAAGTTGTATTGATATTGAAGGAGCAAAGCGGGTGTTTGATGAGTTGCACGGTGAAAATGAGTTGTTGTGGAGTTTGATGCTTGTGGGGTATGTGCAATGCAACTTGATGAGTGAGGCTTTGGATGTGTTTAATAAGATGCCATCTAGGGATGTTGTGGTGTGGACTACGTTGATTTCTGGGTATGCGAGGAGCGAGGATGGGTGTGAATGGGCTTTAGAGTTGTTTAGGAGGATGAGGGGGAGTGGTGAGGTGAAGCCTAATGAGTTTACTTTGGGTTGTGTTATAAGGGCTTGTGGAAGACTAGGAAGCCTAAGAGAAGGGAGGATTGCTCATGGGCTTTTGATAAAATATGGATTTGAATTTGATCACTCGATTGCTAGTGCATTAATTGAATTCTATTGTGATTGTGAAGCTATTGATGAGGCCAAGAGAGTTTATGATTGGATAGGAAACCTAGGTTTAAATGCTTCAAATTCATTTATTGGAGGGCTTATATTTATGGGTAGGATTGTAGATGCTGAGTTTATTTTTGGTAGGCTAGTTGAAAAGAATCCAGTATCATATAATTTGATGATTAAAGGTTATGCAATGAGTGGCCAAGTTGAGGAATTTGAGAAACTGTTTAATAGAATGGTGGAAAGAACTATAATTTCTTTTAATACCATGATTTCTGCGTATTCCAGGAATGGAGAAATTAATAAAGCTTTGAAGCTGTTTGAAGAAACAAAAGGGGAAAGAAACCCAGTGACATGGAATTCAGTGATGTCAGGTTACATTCAAAATCATCGACATGAAGAGGCTTTCAAACTATACGTGACTCTGCATAGATTATCAATAGACCATACTAGATCAACTTTTTCTGCTCTTTTTCATGCCTGTACATGCCTTGGATCTCTTCAGCTAGGAGAATTACTTCACGCCAATGTGATCAATAAGCATTTGAATCAAATGCTTATGTTGGAACATCTCTTGTAGATATGTACTCCAAATGTGGGAGCATCTCCAATGCACAAAAATCATTTAGTAGCATCTCTTCACCCAATGTGACAGCGTGGTCTGCTCTTATCAATGGATATGCACATCATGGGCTTGGCTCCAAAGCAATTTTACTCTTTGAGGAAATGTTAAAGCAAGGAGTTGTTCCCAATGGAGCTACCTTTGTGGGGATTCTGTCTGCTTGTGGTCATGCTGGTCTAGTCAATGAAGGGATGAAATTTTTCCACTTAATGCAAAAAAGTTATGGAGTAACACCAACTTTGAAACACTATGCATGTGTGGTGGATCTTCTTGGCCGTTCAGGCTATCTACAAGAAGCTGAGGAGTTCATAAAAGCAATGCCTATTGAAGTAGATGGGGTTGTCTGGGGAGCTTTACTTAGTGCCTGTTGGTTCTGGACAAAAATGGAGTTGATTGGGAGAGTGGCTGAGAAGATCTTCAATTTGGATCCTAAGGCAGTATCTGCTCATGTTATTCTGTCTAACATGCATTCGATATTGGGCAAATGGGGAGAGAAGATGAATGTGAGGAAGAGATTAAGGAGCTTAGGCATAAAAAAGGCTCCTGGGTGTAGTTGGATTGAGTTGGAAAGCAACGTTCATGTGTTCTCTGTAGAAGATATAACCCATCCTCATTGTAATGCCATTTATGCAACTTTGGAGCATTTAACGTCAAATATAAATTCCCTATAGTGGAGGCTGACTTCTTTAAAGCAAAATGCCCTTATTGATAAAGGTCATGTTAGTTGTGTGATTCATTCTCCTATCTCATAAACAAGAGGAAGTGTGGGCCTTTTTTGTGATTTTTCTGTGCTTTCTTATGGAAGCAACCGGTTTAACCATTTCATGGGAGTAGCACTACTTGCACAATCCCCTCCTAGAAAACTACAGAGGGTAAGGTGGGCCTTTTATAGATTACGGGATATACAGGCTAGTGGATTGATTCTGTCTCCGTTGTTTTTTATCTTTTCATTTTTGCTTCTCTCCTATGCATGTCATTCTCTCTCTATGTGATAGTTTCTTGTCATACATATCTCTCCAACAGATACTGCTCTCAAAGAGAGAAGAATTTTGCCATTAAAAGAGAAGGGAAAGATTATGTTCTTGCTGAAATCTAAAGAAAAAGAAATAACAAAATTTTCTGTTTTTGCTGTAATTAAAAAAAAAAAAGGGTGAAGAAACATGATTGAAAAGGGAGAAAAATCTGGATTGGAACTTGCAGGTAGAATTGAAGAACACTAAAGAGGATTTTTCCTCTTGTATTCTTTATGTCCAAAACCAACTGTAGTAAATAAAGAAGTGTTCTTTAAATCTGTGTGCTTTAGTTTATGTTTTTTTTCCTTGTTTGGAATCGAAGGTTGTCTTAGGAATAATTAACAATCAAGGTTTACCTTGGTTGGAAGTAGAACTGTAAGTCAATAGAAAATACATGATACCTCTAGTCTTTGATGTCAGTAGCTAGAAAAATTCACACCAACCAACATAGTGTTGGAATGTTGCACCATAGATGTTCTGGGTTTAGCAAAACCAAATGGGTGTTTTCTTTGGGCTTGTAATATATATGTCTCTTGAATGGAAGTACTTATTAGGAAAAAAAAAAGGTTTCTTGAATGGAAGAAATAATAGAATTTTCAAATGCAACTTCAGCGAGGGTGACTATTACCATCAGGGACTGCATATATTTGGGATTTGGACATTTAGGCTTCAGGGCATATCCATGTCTAAGGTCCAGACTAGAATTTGGCATCCCTGCCCTACCCTTTTGAGCATCCTGTTCATGCTAGTTGGACTTCTCTTGTTGAAAATTGATAATTGAACGTAGATTCTCTCAGACGCCCTTGTCTGGTTTGATGTTCCTTCTTTACTACAGCCTTTGATCTTCCATACCAAAGAATGATTACTGCAAGTCTAGGGATGTAAACAAGCCAAGTGGCTTTGGCTTGGCTTGCTTCAAAGAGGAACTACCAAAGCTCAGTCTCAGCTTAAGCTTGATTTGAGCCTCAAGATCGGCTTGTGGTGTGCTCCATTGGGCTCACGAGTAGTTTGAACTCGTGAAATTTTATATTGGTCTGTATATCTTGAATCTGAAATGGTTGCTAGCCCAACATTGTGCCCAGTAGAAGCACCCTGAGAAAAAAACTAATTGTACTTGATCCATGTTGGAAAACCATCTCTCATGCACATTAGCAGAGAATGACACGGGTTCTTTTGTAAGGGAAACATGGCTCCTTAGTTCTGAGTTTTATTCCAAGTATACTTGCACAGTATTTACAGTGCGAGAGTGTGGATCAAGGCTTTTCAAGGTGCCATTCTTCTATTCATCTTCCAAACTCGGATTCCTAGGGGTGAAGGTTGTGACAGTCTTTGTTGGCATCTTAATGGAAGTGTGAAGTTTGACATTCCGGCTTTTTATCATAAGATTCGAAATGCAACACTTTCTACTTTCCCTTGGAAGTTCATGTGGAAAGTTAAGGTTCCTAAAAGGGTGGTATTTTTTATGTGGACTACAGCTCATGATTAGATTCTAACTTTGGATAATTTTATGTTTCGTAGTCGCCTTTTGTTGAATTATTGTTGTATGTGTTGTTGTAATGAGGAATCTGTGGATCACCTGCTAATTTTTTGTCCGGTAGCTCATTCTTTGTGGATGTATATGCTTTTATTTTTTGGATTGATTGGGTCATGCCAGGTTCAGTTGGTATCATTGGCTTGGGACGCATAATTCTGATGTTTGAAATTTGGTTCCAGGATGTTTAATGTGGACTATTTGGACTAAACGAAATTGGTGTTCTTTTGAGGATAGTGGGAAATCTTTGTTTCAATTGTTAGATTTATGCCAACGGACCCTCTTTGATTGCTCTCGGTGTTGGGGTCTCTCGGATTGTTCTACACTTATGGATTTTCTTTTATCTCTTAGAGTAGCTTAGTGGCTACTTGTTACTTTTTGTTTCTTTTTACTCTTTGTTCACTACCATGAACTCTATGTATTTTTCTTACTATTCCTTTTTCAATAATATTTTCTTCTTACTTATCAAAAAGAAGGATGAAAGCTCCTAGTCTCCATCAATTTTTGAGCTGGACTTTTTACAAGTTTTCATTTCTTTAGTCATCTTCTTTTCACACTTTTTTATATTTTTGATTTGTTTAGGCCCCCCTTTTTTATTTTTATATTTTAGAATACATCTTTTATTAACTTTGTGCTCTTTTCCTTTTGAGGTGACTCTCCTCTGCTTGTGGCGTTTTTATTTTTAATTAATTAATAAATTAATTTTTAAATTCTTTTTGTTAGAAACTTAGAATATGGTTTAGAGATATGAAATATTCTAAGACTTTAATTTTCTCTTACTTTTGTGAATATGACAATGCAAATAACTGTAAAATATACTATAAAAAATTTGAAACTATGAATATATCATATTATATACTATATATAAAAGTAGAAGCTGAGAGAGTTGAATCCTAAAACTAAGGTTGTTTTTCCATGTAAGAAAAAAGCCCATTTATAATTCTGCCACTTTAAAAGTTAAAATGCAAAAGGTTGTACCGTACGAGTCTTAAAACTCTTAAAAATCAAATGTTAAACTTATTTGTTCAACACAAACCAACAAAAGAAAAACCCTTCCCTCCATCTTTTCAATATTCATTCTAATTGCCATATACTCTGTTTGTTCTCTGCCCCATTTCATCTCTACAATAGTATATTCTGAAGGTTATCATGCTTTTTTCGTTGCTTTTATTTTATTTTTAATTTATTTTTAATTATTTTTCCCTTCGAATTGGTTATGAACTAAGAATATGAGTTAGTTTTGGGTATTTTGGCTGGGTTGGTTTTGATTTAGGTTTTTGGGTTTCTGTCTCAAAGCTAGAATGTTTTCCTTTGATTTGAGTATAACTAAGATTTATGACTTAGTTTTGGGTATTTTGGTTGGGTTTTAGGTTTTTTGGTTAGATTTGTGTTTTGGGTTTTTGTATCAAAGCTTTGTCTTTTCAATTTATATTCTCTGTTTGTCTTTTAACATTTTGAATGATTTCAGGAATATAGGACTGACGTAGAAGATTAACCTCAGGCCAAATGGTGAACTTGTCAAGGTAAAAAAAAAAAAAAGAACCTTTGTTTGGGTTTTTTTAATGCTATAGTTAATTTTTTTTTCTTTTTTTAGAATTCTGTAAGAAAATTTTATTGAAAAAAACACCAATGCTCCTGCACCTTCAAGAAGAATGGCAACAAAAGCCTCCAAAACAAAGTATTTACAAAAACTTAACAATACTACTTGTTAATGTATATTATGTTATGGGCTTTAGGCCCAATTACTTTACTTGTATAGCACACTTATACTTGTATTACACTTTACTTGTATCGCACACTTATGCTTCCTTATAAGGCACTGATGTATATTTTCTCATTAAGAAATACAATACAAATCCTCTAGTATTTCTAACATGGTATCAGAGCCACTGCTCTAATCCTTTGGTATGCCGCTCTTAAGCAATCTTGTCTTCTTGGGTGTCAACTGTAGCCGTTGTTGTGAGCAGCACCACTGCCTCCACCGTGACTTAAGTACATCAAAGACCACTGCCTTGCCGCCACCACCGCTTCCGCTTCTTCGATCAGACCACAGATTACACCATCAGAAAGTAATCTCTTCGATCTGCCTTTAGGTGAAATTTCATCTTCATCAGACCATCCATGCACCTCCACGCGCCACCAGAATTCTCTGCGTCACTGGCACGCGCCTTCACGCGCTGCCAATACAGCCCACACGCTGTCACGCGCCTCCAGGATCCGCCATGCACCGACACGCGCCAGGGTTCTTCTGCTGACGTCAGCCCTAGGTGACTTCATCTGCCACGTCATCCGCACGTCATCTGCTAACGTCATTCGCCACGTCATCTGCTGACGTCATAGTTGACCAGACCGTTGACTGCGTTGACTTTGACCGTTGACTTTTCCACATGGTTGACTTTTTTAGTCCAGGTTCTTCTTATCCAGTTTTTCGCGTAGATTTCATTTTTGCAGTCTGTTTTTGCGTATTGTGTCTCTAAATGGATAAAAAGGATGTTTTTCTTTCTCGTCCCATCAATACTATGTTGGAGGGGTGTAAGAATTACTTATCTTGGTCTCAAGCTATGCGCAGTTTTCTTAAGGGTCGCATGCTCTGGCATTATTGTATTGGTGCAATCATTGTTCCTGTCAAGGGAGCCAATGAAGAAGATGCTGCCTTCCTTGGTCGCATGATTGAATGGGATAGTTATAACCACATGATCCTCACATGGATTCGGAACACTTCCATTCTCTCCATCTCTAACCTGTTGGGCAGCTTTGATGATACCAAGTCAGCGTGGGATATGTTGGCCAAAAGGTACTCCACTACTCATGGATCCATGAAATATCAATTAGTGGTTGAATTGCATCAACTCAGACAAGAACCAGGGCAATCCATCAATGATTACTATGATCAGCTTCGCTTCATTTGGGACCAAATTGACCTTTCTGATCCAACTTGGGCATGCTCAAAGGATGCTCAACAATATGCTTCCGTTAGAGATGAATTTCACCTCTATGAATTCCTGATGTCCCTTCACAAGGACTTTGAGCCCATTCGAGGTCAGCTTCTAAATCGCAGCCCTGCTCCCTCTCTTGACACTGCTGTGAACGAGTTGGTTAGAGAAGAAGCTCGTCTTGAAACCCTTCAAGCTCAGAATAAGCTCAATGTTTTGGCCATTACACCTTCTACTCCACCATTAGAGCAACCTCAGCAATCAGGTGATTCCTCTGGCTCTAGCAATCGTCGTAAGCAGACTAACAAAAAGTTCTGCAACTATTGCAAGCGTCCTGGCCACACCATTGAAATTTGTTATCGTCGCAGCAAATCTACTACTGCTGTTGCTAATACTGAGCCTACTCCACCAATGGCTTCCATTTCAGCTGAGTCCCAGTCTTCTGGATCCACTATCAACCTCTTCCCCACTGAACTACAGGAGATCATAGCTCAGGCTGTTCGTATGGCTGGTAATGCATCTCTTTCCACTGCTCTCTCTGTTTTACCTGGTAAGTCTCAAACTTGGCTTTTCGATTTTGCCTTTTGCAATCACATGACACCTCACTCCTCCTTATTCTCCAAACTTGACCCTACACCACGCCCCCTAAATATTCATATAGCTGATGGTTCCACCATGCATGGAAATAGTCTAGGTTTTGTTTTGACTTCTAACCTCTCTGTTCCTGGAGTCTTTCATGTACTTGACCTATCCTATAATTTGTGCTCTGTGGGACAATTAGCTGAATTAGGTTATCGCCTTATTTTTGACTATTCTGGGTGTATTATGCAGGATCCGAGGATGGGACAAGAGTTTGGAACCGGCCTTAGAGTTGAGCGTATGTTTCCTGTGGACAATCTTCATCTTCCACCTGTTGCTCCTGTTTCTGTTGCTGCTGCAGCTGCTGCAGTTTCTTCCTTACCATCTCTTGCACTTTGGCATTCTCGTCTTGGTCATGCATCATCTTCTTGGGTACAATAGTTAGCTTCTAGGGGTCTGTTGGGTTCTGTGTCCAAAGACAATTTTGATTGTACTTCATGTCAGTTAGGAAAACAGCCAGCTTTGTCGTTTAATAATAGTGAATCCATTTCTAATAGTATTTTTGAGTTAATTCATTCTGATGTTTGGGGACCTTCTCTTGTTGCGAGTATTGGTGGATCTCGATATTTTGTTATTTTTATTGATGATTATTCTCGATATAGTTGGATATTTCCTATGAAATCTCGTTCTGAAATTTTACCAATATACAGCAACTTTGCAAAAATGGTTGAAACTCAATTCTCCAAACGTATTAAAACTTTTCGTTCTGATAATGCTCTTGAATATACTCAATATGCGTTTCAAGCTTTGTTACATTCCTATGGCACTGTACATCATCTAACTTGTCCAGGTACCTTTCAGCAAAATGGTCGAGCAGAAAGAAAACTTCGTCATATTCTTGACACTGTTCGTGCTCTTCTTCTTTTTGCCAAAGTTCCTGCCCCTTTTTGGGGTGAAGCTGCTCTTAATGCTGTTCATGCGATTAATCGCATTCCAAGCGCTGTCATCCATAATCAAACTTCGTATGAGCGTCTTTTTGGGTCACCTCCTGACTATCATCACCTTCTATCTTTTGGATCTGCTTGTTTCATTCTTCTTCAGCCTCATAAACACAACAAACTTGAGCCTCGATCTAGACTTTGTTGTTTCCTTAGTTATGGCGAAACTCAAAAAGGGTATAGGTGTTATGATTCTGTCTCTCATCGTCTTCGTGTTTCTCGTAATGTTATCTTTTGGGAACACCGATTATTTGTTGAATTTTCTCACTTTCGTTCTTCCCTAACTACCTCATCTGTTTTAGAAATTTTTCTAGATGAGTCTCTTGTTCCTTCTACAAATACTTTTGATCCTTCTTTGGCTCTTTCTCCAGATATTTTTTATGCTTCTCCTAGACAAGTTGAAGATGAACAGGTTGATGACGAGCTACCCCACTTAGAGCCTGGGTCCCCTGCTCCTACTCTGCCTGAAGATCCTCCACAAGACATTCCACCTTGCCACTCAACCCGGGTAAGATCCATTCCTACACACTTACTTGACTATCATTGTTACACTGCCCTTGCTACACTTCACGAGCCTCAAACCTATCGTGAGGCCTCCACTGACCCTTTATGGCAGATTACAATGAAAGAGGAACTTGATGCATTAACCAAAAACCATACTTGGGATCTGGTCACTCTCCCTCCTGGACAGTCTGTGGTTGGTTGTAAGTGGATCTATAAGATCAAGATTCGCTCTGATGGGTCCATTGAGTGCTACAAGGCCTGTCTTGTTGCAAAAGGTTTTACACAGGAGTATGAGATTGATTATGAAGAGACCTTTGCTCCAGTTGCTCGTATCTCATCTGTTCGTGCCCTATTAGCTGTTGCTGCTGCTAGTAAATGGGACCTTTTTCAGATGGATGTTAAAAATGCTTTCCTTAATGGGGAGTTGAGTGAAGAAGTCTATATGCAACCTCCTCCTGGTCTCTCTGTTGACTCAAACAAGGTTTGTCATCTTTGCCGTGCACTTTATGGTCTTAAACAAGCTCCACGAACTTGGTTTGCCAAGTTCAGCTCCACTATCTTTCGCTTGGGTTACACTGCTAATCCGTATGATTCTGCCTTATTTCTTTGTTGTACTGATAAAGGCACCATTTTGCTTCTTCTATATGTGGATGATATGATTATAACTGGTGATGACCTCAGTGGCATTCAAGAACTCAAGAATTTTCTCAGTCAGCAGTTTGAGATGAAAGATCTTGGACATCTCAGTTATTTCTTGGGTCTTGAAATTACTCATTCCACAGATGGTCTTTATATTACTCAAGCCAAGTATGCTTCTGACCTTTTATCTCGAGCTGGACTCACTGATAGCAAGATGGTTGACACTCCAGTTGAACTTAATGCGCATTTGACACCCTCGGGGGGGAAACCATTGTCTAATCCTTCTCTTTACAGACGATTGGTTGGCAGCCTAGTTTATCTCACAGTTACTCGTCCAGACATCTCCTATGCTGTTCATCAGGTAAGCCAATATCTGTCTGCTCCACGATCTACTCACTATGCTGCTGTTCTGCGCATTCTTCGATACCTGAAGGGCACTCTCTTCCATGGCCTTTTCTACTCAGCTCAGTCTCCTCTTGTGCTCCGTGCATTCTCTGATGCTGATTAGGCAGGGGATCCCACTGATCGCAGGTCCACTACAGGTTATTGCTTTCTCCTTGGTTCTTCTTTAATTTCTTGGCGAAGTAAGAAACAAACCTTTGTGGCCCGCTCCAGTACTGAAGCAAAATATCGTGCCCTTGCTGATACCACATCTGAGCTTCTTTGGCTACGATGGCTTCTTAAGGATTTAGGTGTGTCCACATCCTCTGCTACTCCCCTTTACTGTGACAACCAGAGTGCCATTCATATTGCTCACAATGATGTCTTCCATGAATGGACTAAACACATCGAGATTGATTGTCATTTTATCCGTTATCATCTTGTCCATGGTGCACTCAAGCTCTTCTCCGTCTCCTCCAAAGATCAACTTGCAGATATCTTCACCAAGTCACTTCCTAAGGGACGCACTCGTGATTTGGTTGACAACCTCAAGCTGGTCTCACATCCACTTTGAGTTTGAGGGGGGCTGTTAATGTATATTATGTTATGGGCTTTAGGCCCAATTACTTTACTTGTATAGCACACTTATACTTGTACTACACTTTACTTGTACCGCACACTTATGCCTCCTATATAAGGCACTGATGTATATTTTCTCATTAAGAAATATAATACAAATCCTCTAGTATTTCTAACACTACTAACCCATCTAACAATTTATGTATGTAGAATTAGTGATAATCTGTTAATTCAGTTCCAGATTTTTATATATACAAATGGATCCCATAGATCTCAGATTGAAGCCTGATTTGTAATCTCTTCATGTCATAAAATAAGCTGTTGTGCACAACCTGCGATTTTGTTTTAATGTTGTTCAGTAATGGATTTTTTTTTCTTCTTTTTCTTTCTGCCACGTGTTTTAATTTTTTTTTTTTATTTTATAGGAAAGGGTCAAAAAGACAAATTAAGGAATAGAGGACATGGTGTGTGTACAGTGTCTCAGGTGAATTTGGAGAACTATGTTTAATGGTTCATACACTAAGAAGTTTCTTCCTGCCTATAAATAGAAAAAAAAAAAATAAAGCAGAAATAATAATCTATCTAAAGTGAAAGAAATGTCTATACTTGGTTAAAGAAGGAATTTTAGCATCAAATCTGTTCTCTGATGTAAAAAGTTAAGAAAACAAAAAAATATTTTAACTACTTGATGTGTTTAAATTTGTTCAAGATGAGATTTTAGATGCATTTCCTCTAGAATGTACTTCAACTTTGGATATCGGTTAAAAATTACTAAAGAACTATTTGAATTACAACTTATCAAAAAATAAAACTATTTGAATTACAAGAATTATATGCTTTTAATTATTAATAAAAATTTGCTTGACACTATAGTGCTTATGACCATTACACACTTGAAACTTCCATAGTGGAGATTTGGTGGCTCGAATTGTAAGATGCATTCTTAGAATTTAAGACTACAAAAGATTGAGCAAAGTGTAACTTGGAAGAGAAAAAATATGTATTTTTTTTTTCTTTTCCAATCACGATCACAATTTTGATAGCCTTGGAGGGAGGGGCTTCGCCATCACTTTTCTCATAAACAAAAATCTAAAATGGAAAAGAAGAGATAAAGATAAGCTCATACCAATTACAAAAGAATAGACCTTATATAGACAAAGTTATGAGCTAAAAAGTTAATTCTTTGTAGATAAATAGAAAATCCCAATAAGAGGGAGTTTAAAGGCAACTTTCCATTTACTAAGGTTTGATTATATAGACTGAGGTTGCAACAAGAAGCTATATGCTGCATATATGAATTTTATATATGTTATAAGATATGATACATTTATTTGCTAAGTTTTACATAATTACATAGTGAGAGACCCAATTTCATGCATTTAATATGCAAGACATAATTATATCTATTCTATCCATTGTCAAGAGTCTTGTAATTCAACTGACACTTCCTACTGTTTTGAACTAACACATCATGGTGTTACAAATAAAAGAAACACTATATACAATATAACAAGATTAAACTAATCAAATGTATTATTACAATCTCAGTTAATAATAATATATGTTGTGTGAGAGATTGATTTACAAAGATTAAAACCTCAAGTTGTTAGGAAAAATTGACATTTAATGATAGTTTGATACAATTACAATTTCTTTTTCAGAGAAAAAAAATTAGGTTTTTAATTGAGTTAAATTTCTATTGGTCCAACATTTGTGGTCTTCATAGAGATAGGAGAAATCTCACAATATTTTCCTATCTAATATATATAAAGGAGGTGGGGGAAAGAATGCACAACCCATTTAGTAGTTAGTATATAATTCTCTATTTTGTTTCTTCATGATTTAATAGTTAGGAGGAGAGGGAATCTAAACTGTGGATGTCGTCGTTATAAACATTAGGAGATACCAATTAGTTAAGCTATAAGGCTGATAAATTTTTTATTATCTCTTTTATTCATTGTCTAAAAATGTAATTTAATAATCATGATAATTATCAATTGAAATTTATAATTATTGTGTTTTTATATAGAACTATCTGTTATACTATTTTTTTATTTTTAAAAATGATATGATAAGATTCTAATGGAAAGTTTTTTTTTTTTGGTTATGAAAACTATAGAAAGTTTAAATATAGAATAGAATAGATTTTAAAATTAGTTAAAATATATATCATAAAAGAATAACGTGTGAGATGCATGTGAGATCACAAAAACTTATGTGACAAATATTATGAGAATAATAAAAAGTTAAACATCTTTGCTTATATATCTGTATGTATGTATGTATGTATGAGATAATTTAACATAATATGATTTTTTTTCTCTCTTCTTTTTGGTTTAAATATGAAATCTATTCATTATGATAGTTATTAATAAATATTTATTATGATTTTATTTATATATGGAACTATATATTTTAGCATTAGGCATTTATTATTATCATCATGTTTGTATATAAAATTATATATTTTACTATTTAAAAAATAATAATGATAGGCCAAGAATGTATTGACCTCTTGTGATAAATTAACTAATTAATTAGCCAAGTTGATTAATTAATTAGATTAACATATAATATGTGTGGCAGCACAAACAAATCACCAATTATACTAAATATGCAATAGCAATTAAATTGATATGGTGATTTGTTTTCGAATGGGGAAAATCTACACTGCAAAAACCTCACTGAGTGATTTTAAAGTTACTACTCTCGAGAATTCACTATTATCACAACAAGCAATTACAAGTAAAGGAATCTTAGTACCTTATACCGACCTATAGTTGAGCCCTTATCCCAACACCCAATTAGACTTATTCTGTAGTGACAATCTCTCATTTCAATGCACGGTTCCTAGTACGTGACTAACTAATAGATGCACGGATCTCAGTACGCGACTTAATCACCAACATGAGAAGAATGTTGGTTACAAAGTTCTTCAGTTCATCACACAATGAAGATCAAGAAGCTCATTGGTCACAAAACCGTATGGTGTACAAATACAGCAGCTTCTTCCAGAGAAAGATGAACTAGGGCAAATTCTATTTCCAGTCACAATTTGCACGAACAAAACTTTGCTTCACACTTGCGCAATCTTTGACGGCCCTTAAAATAATCCCTATATATGTTTAGGGTTGTGAGAAAAGAAAGCCCAAACATATACTTACAGATTGAATGAAAAACAGCTCTGAAAAATTGAGTCTCATAAACCTCGATAGATAGCCATCTATCGAGCTAGCTGTCGAGCCACGAGCTTCAACAACTTTTAAACCTTGATAGATGCTAGTTGTCAAGTTTTAAAATCCAACACTTCCTTATTTGTTTCTTGAAGTATTAAACACATTCTAGATCTACCAAATTACAAGTAAAGTGTGTTTTGTCAAAGGATTAGCCAATTACATAAAATAGTGACATATGTTCCTAACATTGAATCACATATATGTCCTAACAAATAATATGTCAAGATTCTAATAGAAGGTTTTATAGAATATAATTTAAATTCAATTAAAAATATATACATCAAAATAATGATGTGCAAAATTGTGACATAATATTGTAAGTTCAACTAAAAGTAAAATGTTTTCAATTTTGTATATATTATAAATTATAGATGCTTAAGATTTTGTCCTGGAAACATTGTTATTGTGTTTCTCTTACAGTCTATTCTAGTAGTTAATTGGTTTGGACTTTGAAATGCTTCTAATTGTATTTCCCTATATATTAATCTATTCTAGTAGATTATTAGGGGAAAATAATCTATTCTGCAAATATATATTTATTATTATTATTATTTTATTATATATACTTCTAAATATTGAACTCCAAGTTAGAAAAACCGCACCTCCAAACCTTAAAAGCTATTATGTACCTGATTACAACAACAGTAACAAGAGTACAAAAGAGCTTTTATAACATAAGAACAGAGCATAAAGTATTTTATTTTGTACTTAAATGACTGAGAACTTTTTGTTTATTTTTTTTAAGGTAACCGATGAAATAGAACTTTCATTCAATGTTAAGTGCAAGAATACAACTGTCGATACAAGTAGCTCAACCTGCAGATGTAACTACCAAAAAAAAAAAAAAAAAAACAATCAGTCTGCAGACCAATTAAACTACAAAAAAATAATCTAAGCAATCAGGACACATTAAACACAAAGATGGGAATAGTAATGTGCCAAAGATTGAATAGAATTCTTAATCTTTGAGAGCTACAAGCTAGTCTAATTTAATACCATTTTAACAGCTTGAAGGAAGTTTTCTTGATTGTCTTGATCTGCCCTTTCTACATAAACTAAGCACAGCAACTAGGCCAAATTTTAATACCATTTTAACAGCTTGAAGGAAGTTTTCTTGATTGTCTTGATCTGCCCTTTCTACATAAACTAAGCACAGCAACTAGGCCAAATTTTAATAGCTTGAAGGAAAGAACATAGTCTAATTCTATATAACTGGAGATGATAGATCATAGATAGCAACAGCGCCCAAGTAAGTTTTCAAAGAATTAATAACCCTGAAATTCTGACCTTTCAAAGTATAAGATTTAGTTGGTTTACATTCATGGCGAATCTTCAGATATCTTTTTGTTTAATGGAATCTGTGGTTATACCAAAAGCAAAACTAAGACTTGCTAAAAGTCACTATATGCCAACTCAACCGGAGTATTTTATTATATTGAATTTTTGGTGGCTTTTCATGGCACCCTAGACAAAATTGATGTACCTCTCTAGACCCATTGAGTGGTATAATCCGTTTTTTATATAAACATACTGACTTCTTTGTTTTTGATTGTAACGACAGAAAAACATGTTGAAATCTAACAGTACTACCGATCGGGTGGAATGAAGCCAGAAAAAAATGCATAAACGATGATGAATATATCAGTATAATACTCGTTGACTGAGGCTGATAGCTAGCTCAAAGCGAGTTGCATCTTTCTTTCTTTCCTTTTTTTTTTTTTTTGGTTATTTTTTAAAGCCAACACTTTAGACATAGAGTAAAGGTGAGAATTGAGATGCTGCACTTTAGGTTCTTTCATTGAATTGTATTGATCAGTGCCTTATAAAAACAATGTTATTTTTTTCGAAGAAAATTAAATTCAAAATTTTTAGTTGATTGGTTAATGAAATAATTACAGGGTTGAATTTAATTAAAAACTTAAGAGGTAGAACCTAAAGAATTGTACATGTGTTTTACCCTTAAAAATAATTTAGTTATCCCTATAATTCTTCGTAAATGTTTATGCTACAATTCCAAGCTATTAAATCAATTTACCTCCAGACTTTTGATTTTGGGTGATGAGTAAAACATTATCTTGTTTTTTGAAGTATGAAACATGATGGAAACCTAAACGACTGATAAATCTCGTTGGTAACTGCCATTCTCATCCTCCCTCTCTGTCGCAATCTCAAATGCATTGGGATCCGATGAGATCTCATCAAGATCTGGGTTAGATTCATTGAGATCTCATCAAGATCCGTTGGGATATGGACTAGATTCGGTGAGATCTCATTTGTTACTACCTCCCTCAGTTTCGACTGAAAATGACTCAATCCAAACGAAGAATCATTCAATCTGATCCTATGGTGCTCACAGTTGGTGGTGGGTCCACTGTCCTACCACCTGCTGAAATCAGTTTGAGCTCAAGTAGAGTTCAAACCCAACTAGGACTGTCACATGGATAACCTTACTAGCAATAGTATACTCTTGCCTTTTCCTTCCGTTAGTATATAGCTTAGACTAGTTTAGTCCATTGGGCTTAGCCCAATATACTATACTTGTAGTTTACTCCTTTTACTTGTACTGCACACATACCTAGCCTATATAAGGCTCTCTATTGTACATTATTGTACACACATCAATATACAGACTATTCAGTTTTTCTCTCTCACTTTATATTGTTCACATGGTATCAGAGCCATTCCTCTGACTCTCTGGTTTCTGTGGACATCTCCGGCGTTCTTCTGCTGCCCTCGCCTTCATCCAGTCGTCATTGTCAGAAGCGAGCCACCGTCGTCACGCCCACAGTACCTGCAACACTTGGATATCAACGTTCTGCGCATTCAACTGCCAAAGAAAAGGCATAGAAAGACAGAATAGCCAATCCCGAGCAAAACCCAACCAAGAACGGCCAGAAATTGCATCACACGCACCTCCACACGCTGTTTGAAGTTTCTGCCTCACGAGCACGCGCCGTCGGTACCTGCCACGCACCTTACGCGCCCCCCATGCGCCAGTCCACAGTCACCCACGCGCCACACGCGCCCCATGCGCCTGCTGCGCTTCTCTTCCTGCCACGTAAGCCCTAGGTGACGTCACACTGCCACGTCAGCACACGTCATCCGTTGACTGTTGACTCTGACCGTTGACTTTGACCGTTGACCGTTGACTTTGACCATAGTCAAAAATTTTCAACAGGACCTGTTTTGCTCAGTTTTTCGCATAGATTCCGATTTTGAGCTCCGTTTCTGCATTTAAGGTCTCTAAATCCCATTTTGGGGTCATTTTATTCATTATGGCTCAACAAAATGAACGAGATATCATCCGTCCTATCACTATTATGTTAGATGGTCCTACTAGTTATCATGCGTGGTCTCAAAATATGATTGTATTTCTCAAGGGTCGTAAACTGTGGACATATGTGACTGGTTCAATTCCTAAGTCAGTACCAAACCCTAAGTCCAAAGCCACAACTGCTGAAGAGTCTTCGAAGACTGCTGTTACAATAGATGATTATGAAGAACGCCTAGAGGAATGGGAGAGTATTCAAAGTAAGATCTTGTCTTGGTTTATCAATACCTCTATTCCCTCCATTCATAATCTTCTTCCTCGTCTTGAAACTGTTGAGGCTGCTTAGAAATTTTTGGCTGATCGCTATAATTGCACTAATGATTCTAGCTTGGAGTTCCACATTGAATCAAAGCTCTATCAAATGCGTTAAGAGACAGGTTAGTCTATTTCTGATTTCTATTCTCAGACTTCTACTATGTGGGAACAACTCTCTGCTGCAGATCCTCCACTGGTGTGTTCTAAGGACATTGAGCTCTTTGTCAAATATCAGGATCGTCGTAAATTTATACACTTCATGATGGGTTTACGTGAGGATTTTGAGCCTACTAGGGCTTTTCTGCTTAGCCGGTCTCCTACTCCTTCTCTTGATGCTGCAGTCAAGGAGCTCATTTCTGAGGAGAACCGTCGGCCTACTTATCACATGTCATAATCTGATCATGTATTGGCTACACCCTCTCCACAGCTTCCCATTGCTGCATTCACTGCTCCTCCACGAATAAACCCTGAACGTCCCAACTCTCAGTCTTCCAAAGGTACTCGCTGCGAGTTTTGCCGTAGCAAAGGCCATGACATCTCTGTTTGTCGCAAACTGCAGAAATTTGTGCAAGAGCATAATAAGGCTTCTCTTCCTCGGGCAGCTGCTGTATGTCCTTTAGATCCATCAGTTCCTACAGGTCCATTTTTGACTTCTTCACTTACTACGGCCGATATTGAGGCAGTTGTTCAACAGGTTTTATCCCGCACTTCCACTACCCTTTCTGTCATCTCAGGTAAATAATCTTGGTTCTTTGATACTGCATGTTGTAACCATATGACTCCTGATGAATCCCAATTTTCTGATAAGGCACCCTTAGAACATCCAATCACCGTTTACACTGTTGATGGAACTCCTATGCCTGTTAGTCATAAAGGAACAATCTCTTCTCCTGCTCTATCCCTTAATGACACTTTTCATATTCCAAAGTTATCCCTTAATTTGCTTTCTGTTGGTCAACTTTGTGAATTAGGCGTAGATCTTCTATTTACTAATCATGGTGTGGATGTGCAAGATCCTTGGACGGGTCAAGTGCTTGGGACAGGCTGTAAGGTTGGTCGCATGTTTGAGGTTCATGACTTGAAGATTCCTTCACAAGTTGTTTCTGCAGCTGCTACCACTACCACCTCCTCACCTGATCTATGGCATGCTCGTCTTGGTCATCCATCCTTATCTCGTCTTCAGTTGTTAGCTTCTCAAGGTCATTTAGGTTCAGTTCAGTTTCAAAAATTTGATTGTACTTCCTGTCATTTTGGCAAACAAACAAAATTGCCCTTTAATAAAAGTGACTTCTTTTCTTCTGCCTCTTTTGATCTTATACATTCTGATATTTGGGGTCCTGCACCTGTTCCCATTGAAGGGGGATCTAAATATTTTGTCATATTTGTGGATGATTTTTCTCGACATACTTGGATTTATCTGCTTCACTATAGGTCTGAACTTATGTCTATTTACCAAACATTTCATAAAATGATTGAAACACAGTTCAATCGCACCGTCAAAGTCTTTTGATCAGATAATGCTCAAGAATATAATGATAAATCTTTCTTATCCTTTTTAGATAGTCATGGTACTCTTCCTCAGCGGTCTTGTCTTTACACTTCTCAACAAAATGGTCGTGCAGAACGAAAACATCGTCACATTCTTGATGTTGTCTGCACCCTTCTCATTTCTGCCTCTCTTCTTGAGCGCTTTTGGGGTGAGGCCGCACTCACTGCTGTGTACACCATTAATTGTATTCCTTCACCAACTACACACAACAAATCACCATTTGAGCTTCTTTATGGTCAAACTCCTGACTACTCCTCCCTTCGGGTTTTTGGTTGTGCTTGCTTTATCTCTCTTCCTCCTCATGAACGAACAAAGCTCCAGCCTCGTACTCGTCTCTGTTGTTTCCTTGGTTATGGTGTGTCTCAAAAGGGGTTTCGCTGCTATGATCCCATTTCTCATCGCCTTCGTGTCTCCCGTCATGTTAAGTTTTGGGAACATCGTTCTTTCACGAGTCTTCAGCAATTTCCTGCATCTCCTTCCTCAGAGTCTCCCATTTTTACTGATCTTTTCCTTCCTCTCTATCCTGAACTTGTGGAGGATTCTTCAACATCGGCTGCCTCTCCAAACGACTCATCTCCGGTTTTGTCTCCGGCATATGACCCGTCTGTCTTGGATCCTGTGGCACCACCCTCTCCTGAGTCACCTGTTGGTCTTGAACTTCGTCATTCCACTCGGGTAAGCATTCCTCCCCCTTATCTCACTGATTATCACTGCTCTTTTGCTCTTGCCACCCTCTATGAACCTCACACCTATCGTGAGGCCCATACTGACCCTCTTTGGCAGCAAGCTATGAACAAAGAACTAGATGCCCTTCATAAGAATAACACTTGGGATATGGTTGATTTTCCTCCTGGTCAGTCTGCAGTAGGTTGTAGGTGGGTTTACAAGATCAAGACCAAGGCTGATGGATCTGTTGAATGATACAAGGCTCGCCTAGTTGCCAAGGGCTTTACTCAGGAGTATGGTATTGACTATGAGGAAACATTTGCTCCTGTTGCTCGCCTTACATCTGTCAGATGTCTCATTGCTGTGGCTGCTGTTCGCCGTAGGCCTCTTTATCAAATGGATGTGAAAAATGCTTTCCTTAATGGAGACCTCCATGAAGAAGTGTACATGCAACCACCCCTTGGTTATCCACACTCAGGCAGCCAAGTTTGTCACCTTCGTCGTGATCTTTATGGCCTTAAGCAGGCTCCTCGAGCTTGGTTTGAAAAGTTTAGCTCGGTTGTTGCTTAGCAGGGTTTCACTTCGAGTCCTCATGACACCGCTCTCTTTGTCCGAAGATCCTCTACTGGTATCACTCTTATTCTTCTTTATGTTGATGATATGATTATTACTGGAGATGATTCTGCAGGTATCCGCTCTCTTCAGCACTTCCTTAGTCAACATTTTGAGATGAAAGATCTAGGCACTCTCAGCTATTTTCTTGGGCTTGAGGTTACCTCATCCTCTGATGGATACTATCTTTCCCAGGCTAAATATGCTTCTAATCTTCTCTCCAAAGCCGGTATCACCGACAACAAGACTGTTTCCACTTCTTTAGAATACAATGCAAAGCTCACACCTTTGGATGGTGAACCTATATCCGATACTACTCGCTATCGTCAGTTGGTTGGCAGTTTGATCTATCTCACTATTACTCGTCCGGATATTTCACATGCCATGGGTATGGTTAGTAAGTTCATGGATGCACCTCGTTCTGTCCATTATGCTGTTGTTCTTCGGATTCTCCGATATGTCAAAGGCACACTTTATCATGGTCTGCATTACTCCTTTCGATCTTCTCTTGAGCTTCATGCTTATTCAGATGCTGACTGGGCAGGTGATCCGATTGATCGATGCTCTATCACAGGTTTCTGTTTCCTGTTAAGTACTTCTCTTGTCACGTGGCGTAGCAAGAAGCAGGATGTGGTTTCCCGTTCCAGTACTGAGGCAGAGTATCGTGCCCTTGCCGACACCACTTGCGAGCTTGTTTGGCTTCGCTGGCTCTTGGCTGACATGGATGCTCCGCAACTCACTACCACTCATCTTTATTGTGACAATCGTAGTGCTATCTACATCGCTCATAATGATGTCTTCCACGAACGTACCAAGCATATTGAGATCAACTGCCACATCACTCGCCAGCATCTCAAGAAAATAAATCTCAAGTTGTTCTCCATCTCCTCTGCTGACCAACTTGCTGATATCTTTACCAAGACTCAGCCGCCTGGTCATCTTCGAGATCTTATATCCAAACTCCAGTTGACTTCTTCCTTGCCACCTCGAGTTTGAGGGGGGATGTTAGTGTATAGCTTAGACTAGTTTAGTCCATTGGGCTTAGCCCAATATACTATACTTGTAGTTTACTCCTTTTACTTGTACTGCACACATACCTAGCTTATATAAGGCTCTCTATTGTACATTATTGTACACACATCAATATACAGACTATTCAGTCTTTCTCTCTCTCACTTTATATTGTTCACACTTTCAATGTTATTTCTTGCCGCAAGTCTATCCGCCAATCGCAAACCAATCTTTTGGTCAATCTAAGTCTTCTCGAAAATCTGATTTAGTCTTATGTGGTTTCAACCTTCATTTCAAATGTATATTGAGTCAAACCTCTATAATTTTTGGAGCATTATATATCTACTTTCCAATAAAATAAGTCTCACTCAAAAATTCATTTTGGAGCAAAAGATATGAGCAAAAGAGTATAAACCCTTCCTCTTGGGCATATTGAAAATTTGTCATCTTTGAGGAATTTCTAACTTAGATTCAACCCACTTTTACAACAAATAAATTACATCAATAAACTTAAAATTAATTAAATGCAAATGTTATGAAATGAACCAATACTAAAAAACCTAATAATTAATATATGATTGTTACAGACTCCCTTGCTAGAGGTAATTAGTAGAGTAGCCGAAAAAAGGCACAAGTAAAACAAGTCTTTGATCCATTTCATTGGAACAAGTAAAAATTAGTGTGTACTGATCAACATTTTTTTTTCTTTTTTCCCTTTTGTCTCAACTTTCTTTTAAATAATCGAAATATTTTTTTTTTAATAAGCTAGTTTTTAGTTTTTTTATCTCATATTATGCAAATAAATAACAAAAAATAAAAAATTCCCAAATGGACACTAATGTAACCCCTAACAAAATTATGAAGTTTGCAATGTTTTTATTATTTTATTATTTTTTATATATAGAGATATTAGGGACATTAAAAATATTATTATAGAAATTTTTAAACACACACCAAAAAAAAGTTATCATGCTACTAATTTGGTAGAAATTACATTAATCTTCAAGTCAATCTACAAAATTTTTGTAATAAAATTACGTTAAAGTAACTTTAAAGTCTAGATTTATTACAAAAATCTTGCAAACTAATTTGTCAAGAATATGATTGGTGCTAGTTAAATAACATGAATGTTCAAATTATCTTTTTTTATAATTAGTGACACGTTGGTTTCTAAGGTTTATATAGTAAAATTTGTAGTATTACTCACATCACTCTAACTTTAAATTTTTTTTTTTTTAATTTCTGTTTTCGAGTGGCTGCTCATCTCTAATTGTACGAGTTAGCCACTCATCTCTAATTGTACTAGTTCCGAGAGAGTGTCAGAGTATTACAGCTAGTTGATGGTGCATGCATGTACCTTCCTTGGAGTGAAGGTGTTTCACACTAGAGAGAGGAGCAGGGTTGGCCATAGGCCTAGGCTAGTTGGGTCACCGCCTAGGGCCCCCTATTAGAGGAAGACCCCAAATTTTGGGGCAAAAATTGATATATTTAAAAAAAAAAGATAAATTGGAGATATAGGAAAAAAAAAAAAAGTTTTATAATTCTCCTCTACTTTCAAGAAGTCCAAAGTATTGAGTAATGCTAGAGATAGTACAACTTTAAATACATAAGTCTTACAAATGGAGTAATGCTATAGTTTTAGAAACTATTTTACAACATTTTTACAAACTGTTGTTGTAGCCAATTTCTTATTGGTTCTCATTTGGATCCACTGATAATATCACTTTTTTATTTATTTATAATCATTCTTCACATCATCAATTTGTAAAAGTTTTTGTAAAAGAATTTGTATCTCTAGTATTTTCCCTTACAAATATATGTTTTACTAATCGCAAGAAATAATTCAGATAAAAAAATGCTAGAAATATTATTAATTTTACTTAAAATTTTTACAAATTGATGTGACAATTAATATGATATGTGAATGTTAATAACCTATTAAATGCATTTTTGAATTATTTTTTGTGATTAATGATACATCTTTGCAAGCCTCATGTTGTAAAATTTATAATATCCCTAACATCATTCATTCAAATACTTGTTTATTATTTTCTTGAAGTGTCACTAATCAGATTCATTTCTACATTGTTTGAAAGTTTTTTTTTAGTAAAATTTATTATATCTTTAGCATTTTTCCAAGAAAAAAAAAAGCATATTACAAAATAAAAGGAATAGATTTTTGTTATAAAAAATTATGATATTAAATACTAGTTAAATATTATTTAAGTGATAATAAAAATTTCATATTTAAATATATTGCCTTAGGCCTCCACATTTGTTGAGCTGCCTCTGGTGAGGAGTTGTGACATATCAGAAAGATCTTAATTTGCATTAGTTATGACAGAGAGAGGGAGATGGTTAATTGAGAGTTTCCATTTATGGTTATCACAAGGATATGCATGATAAAACCCCCAAAGATATGATCTCCACGTTGAAAACATTAGTGGCTTGTTTGGATGTAAAAAAAAGGAGAGAGAGTAGAGTAAAGGGAGAAAGAGTAATTCAATTATCTTGTTTGGAAGTTTTTTAAGGAAGGAGGAGGGAGGGATTTGGAGGGGTTTAGAGGGGTTTCAACTACCTCTAACCCCTCATTTTTAATTCCCCCAAATTGGAGAGATTTGGAAGGAGAGTAGAGTAGATAAATTATTGACCAAATAAATTCCCTAATTTACCCTTTCTAAATTAACAAAATTACAAACTCTCTCACACAACTTCTTCAAGCATCAAATAGCATCAAACATGATCATCCAAAATATAATCCTAATATTTTCCTCCCAATTTTCTTAGCAACCAAACAGATTATAAACCTCAAAAATGGTACCTTCCATAGAGCCATTTATAAGATTGAGAGTTGGAAACTTGTTAATTATATCACGAGATCGTTTGTGTGAACAAGATGAATTGCCTAGACCCACTAGTTCTGCTCCACAATAGCTTGTTCTTCTGGCCTTCTATTTGATTCTGTCAAACTAGGAGATCCCATTGCTTTTGATGATGAAAAGATTTGGGGAGTAGTTCAAGGAGGTAGTCTCTCAGAGATTATTGTCTCAATCACTCATGCTGGTCCAAAAGGTACTAAGCTTGGATCTGAAAAATCCATCAACATCCCAGAAAGCAATATATGGTTTGAAGGCCTTACTTCAAAGTATCTTATGGATCTTGATTTTGTTTCTGCTAATGGGTGGGTCCGTGTGTGTTTTCTTTTTCCTTTTTGATGTCTTTTGCTATAATGGTGGTTGAGGATTTTTTTATATAAAAATATTAAAAAAAATAATAATAAATCAAAGAAACACTCAAAATTTAATATTTTGTTGATTTTTTCAGTAAACAAACAAACCAAACATTTTTTTCTTATTTTAATTAGTATCAATTAAGGATGGTTTTCTTTAGTATAATAAAAAAAAGCAGAAAAAATATTTAATCATAGACCAATATTGATTATTTAATTCACATTAGAAAAAAAAAATTGTCAAAAAAAAAAAATATTGCATGCTATAGTCATAATTATTTAATCTAATAAATTAATAATAGGCCAATATTACAAGTCTATTTTCAAACAGGGGAAAATTTGTTTATTTAAATCATTGCCTCTCTTCTCCCTCCTAATTTTTAAAACATCCAAACAAGAGGAAGGGTTAATTACTCTATTCTCCCTTACTAATTTTAAAAACATCAAAACAATGTGGAGGATAACCATTCCTCTCTACTCTCCTCCCCACTACTCCCCTTTACTCTCTTCCCTCTCTAAACTTCCAAACAGACCATAGGTAGAGCCATACATAGATAGAGGCGTTATGGTCAAACCGCACGCATCTTGTTAACAAATCAGAAAAGAAATACAAAAAATGTAGTCTTGTTAATTACTTGAGGTTGTTTTATTTTCTCCTCACATTTTAATAAATAGTCATAGCTAGAATTGCACTCTTGCAGAGATTCTTACCGAAAGATCAGTTGCTCAACAGTCTCAATCTCTAACTTTATTTAAACCCAGTATCTTACAACTCAGACAGAGAAAAAAAAAATCACAAAACAAGCAAATTGCATAAATAATATATCATTAAAAAAATCACAATACCTTACAAGCAAATTGCATAAATATAGTCGTTGATCAAGCTATAGTCTCATATTGAAATAAGAACACAAAGACTCATCCCTTCAATGGCTTTGAAAACCATTTCATTTTTTGAGAAGAAGGTCGTTAAATCTTCGTATTGGTTTTTTGACAGTGCATATCCACTCTCCGACATAGACTCCACCTTTTACACCCACCTCTTGTGTGCCCAAGCATTTGTTGATCCCAACACCTTCCAACTCAACATATCTAAATCAAAAACAGCCCAGTTCTCAGTTTTCACACAAACCTTGCAGCAAAAAAACCCTTCACTTAAGACCCTTCTATCCATAGCTGGAGGAATCGCTGATGATTCAGCCTTGTCTTCAATGGCTAGCAATGCCAGTACCCGAAATACATTCATTGATTCTTCAATAACAATAGGCAGGCCTTATAACTTTCCATGGCCTTGACTTAGACTGGGAATTCTCATCCACAACCACAGACATGACCAAACTTGGTTTACTCTTCAAGGAGTGGCGAGAAGCCGTGGAAAAAGAGTCCAAGAACTTTAACAAGCCACAGTTGCTTCTAACTGCGGCGGTTTATTACTCATCAGTATTTCGTTCATTGAGTTATCCGGCTGAGGCTATGGAAAACAACTTGGATTGGATCAATGTAATGGCTTTTGATTTCGGTGCACCAACTTGGAAACCAAATCTGACCGAAGCGCCAGCTGCATTATACAATCCATTCAGTGAGGTTAGTGGTGATTCTGGGATTAGTTCTTGGATTCGGGCTGGTTTTCTGGCCAGAAAAATTGTATTTGGTTTGCCATACTATGGCTATGCATGGAAGCTTAAAGATGCTAATAACCACGGATTTTTAGCACTAGCTAATGGTGCTGATATAACGGCAGATGGAGCATTAGGTTATACGCATATCAGGAACAGGATCATAGGTCAAGGCGGTGCCATAACAGCGTTCAACTACACATTTGCCTCAGATTATTGCTACAATGGGACAACTTGGGTTGGTTATGATGATGTTAAAAAGTATTATGGCTAAGGTCCTGTATGCTAAGGGTAAGGGATTGCTTGGTTACTTTGCATGGCGAGTTGGCCTTGATGACAATTGGACTCTCTCCAAAACAGTTTAGTAATTATGAACATATGTTATGCCAGTATGATCATGCATTCAGAATTTGGAAATCCTTTTTATTTAAAATATAAAGGGTATTTTACTGTTAAATCGAGAACGATCTTCTCGATTTAACAATGCATATAGTACCACATCACATGATACACCTTTAGATTTTAGGCGAAAACACCATTTTAGTCCCTACATTTTGGGTTCACAGTCAATTTGGTCCCTACATTTTAGTAGCAGTCAATTTGGTCCCTATTATTTTCAACTTACACTCAATTTGGTCCCTACTGTTAACTCACTAATAGAAAATGCTTACGTGACATATAGTTTATACTGTTGGCATACCTAATATTAAAATATTAAATGAAATGCTGACATGTTTAAATTTTAGTGGCTGATGTGCCACATTAGCGCTTATGGCAAATAAAGCCACGTTACCTTTCAAAAATATATATATTTTTTTACCAATTTATTTTTTATCATTATCTTTAGTTTTTCACCTTTTTTTTTCTTTCTTTTAGAAACCCACAATATCATAAAAAAAAACATATGAACTCTGATCCCTTTTCTTATTTCTTTCTTTCATCTCATCTTTTAAGCTTTCATCCCTCTCTCTCTTCCTCTCTCTCATTAATCACTTAATCTTTTATTCATGGCCAAAGAACCCATATCCCAAATTCAAACTAAACCCCAAACCTTACCCAAATCCACTACCACTCATCTTAGATCCATCCCTTTTCTGTTAAGCAAATCTTTGTGAAAACCTTAACCGGCAAGATCATTCCTCTGGAGGTGGAAAGCTCCGATATGGTCAAAAACATGAAGGCCAAGATCCAAGACAAAAAAGTCATCCCTTCCAATCAACAACCTTTAATCTTCATCGGAAGGCAACTGGAAGACGGTGGTACTCTTGCCGATTACATCTACAAAAAGTTGACACTAGACAAGCGGCAGCAATGTAGGGGATTTTGGTGAATCTGTGGCCGTGGATCGGACTCTGTGGTGGGTTTGTGGTGTTGGACGATGGGGTTTTGGTGAATCTGGGTTTGAGGATTTTGGCTGAAATTTATGGAGTTATTTTATCTTTCTTGACTGATATCATAAGCTTTTTTTGTGATTGAAAGCCAAATTGACGATTATAAATAATGTGATCTATGTTAATCTGCAAGTTTTGGACTAGATTAGTGTTTGATTATCAAGAAAGGAATTGGAATGAAATTTTGTTTGGTTAGCAAGAAATTGCAAGAAATGAAAAAAAAATAATGTTGAGAAAATAAAAATGAAATTCTGAATGGATAAAAAATTTGTAAGAATATTAAAAGAAGAAATAAAGAAAATGAAAAAAAAGAAATCGGTAATTTATTTTAAAGCTGACGTGGCTTTATTTGCCATCTAAACACTAATGTGGCCACATCAACATTAGACATATCAGCATTTTATTTAATATTTTAATATTAGGTATGTCAACTGTATAAACTATTTGCCACGTAAGTGTTTTCCGTTAGTGAGTTAACGGTAGGGACCAAATTGAGTGTAAATTGAAAATAACAGGAACCAAATTGACTGTTACTAAAATGTAAGGACTAAATTAACTGTGAACCCAAAATGTAGGGACTAAAATGGTGTTTTCGCCTAGATTTTATTTAATCAAAACCTTGAAATGACACAATTACAAATAGAGAGTATAAAAATATGTGTGTTTAAAAATTTTCTTTTTACATGAAAAGATCCTATTCCTCCCTAGCTCTGATAGGTACTAGCTTCTGTAAATATTACTATGTTGTAACAATTTTCCTAGAAAGTGGAAACAGAAAGTCTACTAATAAGTCTTGATCAAGTTTCGAGGAGTCTTGATCATGTTATAAAGGAGAATGAAATAGGGTTTCAATCAAAATCTTTTTTCCTTTGTCTTTGAATTTATTGGGCTTGTTGGACTTAATTTGATGCATCATCATTGTAATTAAATTCATAGTAAGGCTTGGTTTGATTGGGGATCGAAAAATGGAAGAATATAAAAGATTTTTTTATTTTATTATTTTTATGCATGTTTGATTGCGGGTAGAAAACCGTAAAAAATGAAGAACTCTTTTATTTAAAAAGAAAAATAAGAAGATAGCAAATGTAGATGGTGTAAATTACTCTTATGCCCTTACTATATAATTTTTTTAATAAATATTTTAATGTATTTAAAAAAATTGAAAAAAAACCTGAATATTGAAAGTTTAAAAAAGGGAAAAAAAAAGAAGAAGAAAAAGAAAATAAAGCAATAAAGTAATGAAAAAGGAGGGAGGAGATGGCAGATAGGTAATTTCCCATCAAACCCTTGAGCCCCACCAAAATCATTCCCTCCCCAAATCAAACACACAAATCCCTTCTATTTTCTCCTCCCCACAAATCAACACAACCAATCATTATCTTTAGGTTAAAGACAATTTGCATATTTTTAATTGAACTAACTTGTAGCTTTATTTTTTATTTTTTATATTACCCTAATTATGGTAAAGACACACACATATATAAAAGGACTTCCGTCCAATACTCATGTACACTGATAAAGGCCCTTGTCAGTTTTAAGGTTTCCTTTTAGTTTAAAAAATAGCAATATCTTTCCTTATGTCTTTGTAATGAACAATTTACATTAAAGGAACCATCTTTTTCTTTTCTTTTTTTTCTATCAAAATGTGTCTAAACATACATGTTAATAATCTTAACACTCAAATAACAAGCAACATGACATACAATTTGAAGGACCATTACTTGTGGCATGTAATCTTTTTATTATTTATTTAAATATATTAAGGTCATCATTGTACATAAAATTTGTTGGTGTTCCCCTTTTCATAAGTATGAGAAGACAGATTTGAAGATATTTAGCTAAATATAGAACAAATTCTCTTTATAATAGAGTAGAACTCTAAACACAGTACACTGAAGTACAAGGCAATGAACTTAATTTGACTATAAAGGACGATGCCAGTTAGCATCTCAATCATTTTAAACCAAAACTTGGACTTTAGACAGCTTTTTGTCTCAATCATTAGTCTTAAACCAAAATGATATAGGTGAAGCAATACCTGTATGGATTTCTTGTCAAGAGGACTCCACACAAAGGGAATGCCATGTAGTAGCTTAAACCAATGGACCAGAAATATATAGGACTTCACTTTTACTTATTTGGAGAGGTTAGGGGAAATAAAAATTTTAAATTTACAACATAATAGAGATACCAAACATCCAATGGATAATGAAATATGCATTTTTTGCCCCAGAAACAGAGAATGAACTTTTTTGTAGAGATACCAAATGCCACTTCAATATGGAAGCAATGTATTGATAGGTGCCTTGCGTTATGTATTTACACTAAATAAAAAATAAAAAATGAAGGATTCCTAGATTACATTGATAGTATAAACTAACATCGTCTTAGTCCACATGATGAGATTGATATGGAAAAATACAATGAAATCATCTTCCATGAGACATGTACACCTTCTGTTTTATTATGATATAATATTGAACTTCATGTTGATTTTAAAGGATGACTTTAGAATATTTTTTTTATGGTCAATATGAAGTAGACACCAAATGTATTATATATATTGTGCACACAACAAAATGTTTAAAAATGAAGAGTGTAGTGGTAAAACCTACAGGCTGCAAAACAATAGAGTATCAGGAATATACCTGTCTGGCAATGAGATTACTCTGCTCACGAATAAAAGCCACAGGCTGCAAAACAACAAAGTATCAGAAATTGGGAAATTGTTCAATGGGAATAATGAGCCCATATGTTTGAAAGATAATTGTGTGTGGAAAAAATTTAGGAGAATGAAAGGAATTAGATTGATTACTCACTGACTGGGCGTAGCACACATCTACAATTGCATACCGGTTTTCCAACAGTTCCACCAAATAGAATTGAGAGTAAAGAATCTAAAGATACAACTAAACAAGGAAAATAAATGTAAGAAGAAGAAAATGAAAAATTAAATGCTTAAAGGAGACAGAGAAAATAGGTTCTACTATCAGAATGCAACGATTGAATTTTCAAAATATTGATCTAATAAAATATTACTTTATGGTGTAACATCCAAAAGTTTCACTAGGTGTAACTTGATCCTTACTCTAAAACAATTACTCCAAATTGAAAATATCAAATAGCGAAGCATAGAGGCAGAAAATAAAAGTCATGTCCAATTAAACACTACCCTGTCAACCATCAGATCAAATATTTGGCTCTTGGCATCACACTACCAACATCCTAAACTTAGCTCAGGGTCTTGTGAATTATATGAAAGACAACACACCATAATATTCTCATTTGTCAGACCCATACCCATGTAAGACTTAAGGCCAACTACCTAAGCACTAGGACCATCAAAGAAAAGCCAAATATGCAAACTAAGCAAGTTGATCAACCACAATATAAGCAAATATTGATCTTAAAACAGAAGATGAAATTAAATAAATCAGAGCAGAGATAATTAATAATAATATTTTGTATTTCCCAGTCAAAAGCTGTAGGGAACTACTCAGAGGAGTTAAACTGATGCTCTACCGAAAAATCTCAATATTCTTACCACTAACACTTCAATCTACTGCTTTATTTTAAAGCCAAAGGCAAAACAAATATATCAATTAATAAAAGAGTAATATTTTGGCATCCAAAAAGTATCATACACAGCATTTAATAGATATGGGTTACTACATGTGCTCCAAAATCAGCATCAAGATGAATAAGAAAAAGATAATGACAGGGAAAATGAATTACCTGCTCAAAACCAAGCATAAGATTTGCCCACTCTATATCCCTAGTAATCAACAAATTGGACCTAGCAAGGAGTGCAACCTGGGCCTAAATAAATCACAAAATACCAAGCGAAACATTATTGATATGTTACAGACAGTGGGTGAAAAAGATTAACTTTGAACATTAAGATCTTCAAAGAAACTTCAAGGCAACCTCAACCTTTCCCATGCTTTTTCCCCTTTGTTCTTACAGGGATTTCTCTAAGGTAATTTCTTACTCCACACATGCACAACGAGTATTTCAATTTTCACAAAAATAGCAATAGTAAAATAGCAGCAAAAGCACAATGAGCAAGCTGATGTATTTGTTAAAGATAATGAGAGATGGAGCTACTGAACAATCATAGAACAACAACTCACCTCCTCTGGAGATTCTGGTTCCAGAAAAGCTGAGACAGATTGGCTCAGAGGTGGTTGATTCAAAACTGGTTTGCCCTTGTCCAAAAAATCCTGTTCTGCAAAGAGGTGCCCCCGAATACCATCTTCCATATTCATGTTGGTTTATATATGCTGTACCAGAAAAATTTCCATACTTAACCAATTTCCATACCATCTTCCGTTTGATTATTTCAGATGGAATAATCAAATGAAATAGAAAGAGGATGAAATAAGTAGGAAAAAGTTACCAATCTGTATCAGAATCCGAGGAAGTTTCAGAATCCAAGGACGCTTTAGAATCTGAAATCCTAAAGAAAACCATATGAGTTATTTGATATTAGTGTAACGAAATCAAGAAAATGAGCAAGACCCAAAAAAATATTAAACCTATTAAAATTGAAGAAGGTCCAACTTGTGAACACGGTGAAAACAGAGCACAGCTGGCACAGCAGAAAGGAAAAGAGCCTCAAGGGGCTTACACGTGTCAAAGAAAGAAGAAAGTAGAAGCTACAGGTGTACAGATGAAGGAAGGAACTAGTAAGAAGAAGAACAAAACGGAAGGACAGCTGTCATAATGTAATTGGTTGTTAAGAGATTAGTTAGTTAGTTATTTGGAGGGAAATTCTGTTATTCCCATTTACGTGTATATATATAGCATGATTGTATCTATTCTGTAACTAATTCATTCTTTCAATTCTTCAATCAAGAAATTGATTCAGAAATCAGAGTTTTCTCTCTAGTTTTATCTTTAGCATTCTCTCTGTTTTTCTTTCTTCTCTGCTTTTTCAACATGGTATCAGAGCGAGTTTTCTAAACTTTCTTTGTTCACAAACAGAAATTAGTGTTTCTTTTGTGTGTTTTCCTTTTCATTCATGGCTTCCGATTCCACAACCAACACTCAATCTCAAACTGAGCATTCAATGCCTACTTCAAGTGTAGCAATTGCAGACGAATATGCAAACAATCCTTTCTTTCTTCCTGCGAATGAGAATCCAGGTCTCATGCTTACTTCGCAGCCCCTTTCTGGTCCAGATAACTACATGAGTTGGGCACGATCTGTGTTCTTGGCTCTAAGTTCCAGAAATAAGTTTGGTTTCGTGGATGGTTCAATTGCTATGCCTGATTCATCCTCTCCACTGTATAATTCTTGGAGTAGATGCAATACCACAGTGCTTTCTTGGTTGACTAATTCACTCAGTTTGGATTTAAAGGCCAGTGTTATGTACATTAACAATGCTAGAGATCTATGGATTGATCTCAAAGACAAGCTATCTCAAGGTAACACTCCAAGGCTATTTGAGCTTGGGAAGGAAATTGCACATCTCCAACAAGGATCACTCTCGGTGAGTTCTTACTTTACAAAATTCAAGACCTTGTGGGATGAATATGCAAATTACCAGCCATTTACAATCTGTACATGTGCTTGCATCTGTGGTTCTAAGTCTTCTCAGATTGATGCTCATCATAAGGAGCACGTTTTCAGATTTTTGATGGGACTGAATGATGGTTATGGACATGTTATTAGCCAAATTTTGCTGATTGAGCCTCTACCATCTCTTAGCAAAGTATGCTCTCTGATCTTGCAAGAAGAGAAGAGGAGAAACATTGGCCACAATTTCAACATGATTCAGTCCAGTAATGCTGCTGCAATGTATGTAAACAATGGAAGAGTTTTTCCAGGTCATCAAGGGCAAAGGAATGGAGGAAAAGGACCTAATGGTAAGAAAGATAGACCTGTGTGCACATACTGTGGCTTCACTGGACACATAGCTGACAAGTGCTATAAGCTTCATGGTTATCCCCCTGGTTACAAACCAAAAGGAGGCAACAAACCTATGGCTAATCAAGTTGGTTTTGATCCAAATACTGGCTTCTCTCATGGTGGCATGAATCCTGTTTTCTTTCCTGGTGAAGTTATGCCAGGTGTTATGCAAAATTCTGGTGTCCAGCCAACTTTGCCCTCTCCATTGGCTTCACAGACTCATGTTGATCATCATAATGCTGGTTCTCTTGTTCAAGCCAACTCACAGTTACCTCTATCACAGGCTCAATGTGAGCAGTTTCTAAATTTTCTGAAAGGCCATATGGCTGCTGGATCAGGCACTAATGCTTTGACAGGTCATCAAGCTGCTTCTGTCATGACCTCTTATCCTTCCATTCCACATTCTACACCATCCACATCATCTTCTGCTTCCACTCCATCATATTTTTCAGGTAATTCCTCTTGGACACCACCCAATTTTTCTCATTCTATTTTTGCTGCTCAAGTGATTGATAAACAAGCTTACAAATCCAATACTTGGATTATTGACACAGGAGCAACAGATCACATGGTTCAATCTGTTGCTCAATTGACTACCATTACCTCATTAGTCCACACCTTTGTCTATTTGCCTAATGGGGAACAAGCCTTAGTCACACATATAGGCACAATGCACATTTCTCCAAGTTTAGTTTTAATTGATGTTTTGTGTGTTCCCTCTTTCACATTTAACTTGATTTCTGTTAGCAAACTCACCAACTCCCTTAACTGCTGCCTCATTTTTCTTGGTAATTGTTGTTTTATTCAGGACCTTGCTCAATGGAGCATGATTGGTCTGGGTAAAGCACACAATGGCCTATACCTACTGCAAGAGTCAAGCTGTAAACCCTCTACATCTGCCCTTGCTGCTGCTGTTACATCTGTTTCTTCATCAGATTTATGGCATAGCCGATTAGGACACCCTTCTGCATCCAAACTTCAATTGTTGAAGCAATATGTAAATGATGTTCATATTAATAAAACTGCTTCTTGTTGTGATATCTGTCATTTTTCAAAACAAAAGAAACTTCCCTTTCCAATCAGCACCCATGTTTCATCTAATCCTTTTGATTTAATTCACTGTGATCTCTGGGGTCCTTTTGCCACTAGCACAGTTGATGGTTTTAGATTTTTCTTGACCATTGTGGATGATTTTACTAGATGCACTTGGGTATACTTACTGAAAACTAAATCTGAAACTCAAGTTTATCTGCCACAGTTTGCTTCTATGGTACTAACTCAGTTTAAATGCAAAATTAAAACTATAAGGAGTGATAATGGAACTGAATTCTACCTTAAAGAGTTTTTTCATTCTAATGGCATCTTGCATCAATTGACATGTGTTGATACTCCTCAACAAAATGCTGTGGTTGAGAGAAAACATCAACACATTCTCAATGTTGCAAGAGCCTTAAGGTTTCAATCAAAACTTCCTTTATGCTTTTGGGGGGACTGCATTCTTACTGCTGTTTACCTTATCAATAGACTTCCTTCCAAGTCTCTAGGTAATAAGAGTCCTTATGAGCTGCTTTTTCAATCACCACCCCCTTATTCCCATCTTAAATGCTTTGGTTGTTTATGTTTTATCTCAACTTTACCTCACAACCGGGACAAATTTGCACCTAGGGCTAGGAAGTGTGTGTTCTTAGGCTATCCCCAAGGCATTAAAGGCTATAAGGTTCTTGATATCACCTCCAATACCATTCACATTTCCAGAAATATTTTTTTCTATGAACATATCTTCCCTTATGCAGATTCCTCACATCCTGCCACTTCCTATCTTGATGATTTTGTTTTTCCTCATTGTACTCTTGATCTACCTCCCTATGTTGATCCTATTACTCATATTTCTTCCATGGACTCCCATATTCCTGCCCTTTCCACTGCTGTACATCCTGCCTCTAGTGCTGCACCTAGTGCTGCACTTGATGCAGCACCTAGTGCTGCACTTGATACAGCACCTAATGCAGCCACAGGTATTGCACCTCATACAGCCCTTGGTATTGCACCTAATACAGCATCCCATACACCACCTAGTGTTTCACCTGCCCCTACCCATCTTCATCTTACTGATACAGCACCTAATGCAGCATTGAGTGCTGCTCCTACTACTGCACCCAGTGCACCACCTGGTGACTCACATGATTCTGCAGATATTACCCTTGCTGCCATTCCTTCACCATTTACTTTCCCTACAACTTCCAATTCTACACTTAGGAGATCCAATAGACCTCATAAGCCTCCTCCTTACCTATCTCAGTATGCTTGCAAATCTGTCAGTTCTAAGCCTAATTCTGGCATGCCATATGACATTTCATCTTATTTGGATTACTCTCATCTTGGCCCCACTTTCAAGTCCTTTGTCATGGCAGTCAATTCAACTCCCTCAGACCCTGCATATTTCCATCAAGCAGTCCAATATCCTGAATGGAGAGCTGCCATGGACAAAGAGATAGAAGCCTTAGAAATCACAAATACATGGAGTTTGGTTCCTTTGCCTCCTGGTAAGCAGCCTATAGGTTGCAAATGGGTATATAGAGTTAAATACCTTCCTGATGGCACCATTGAGAGATATAAGGCTCGACTGGTTGCAAAGGGTTTCACCCAAAAGTTTGGTTTGGACTATTCAGAGACCTTTTCACCAGTGACTAAGTCTGTCTCTGTCAGAATTGTCCTTACTTTGGCTGCTGTGAAAGGCTGGTCACTTCACCAGATGGATATCAACAATGCCTTCTTGCATGGGGACTTAGTTGAAGATGTCTACATGTGTCTCCCACTAGGCTTTCACAGCAAGGGGGCTAATCTGGTTTGTAAGTTAAACAAAAGTCTCTATGGACTTAAACAAGCATCAAGACAGTGGTTTGACAAATTCTCCAAGACCATTCTCCAAATGGGATTTGTTCAATCCAAGTCTGATTATTCAATGTTTACTCATACTCAAGGAAGTTCCTTTACAGTGCTTCTGGTATATGTTGATGACCTATTACTCACTGGAAACAACCCGGATTGTGTGAATACTTTGAAGAAGTTGTTAGATGATAACTTTGGACTAAAAGACCTTGGCTCTTTGAGGTACTTTTTAGGACTTGAAGTTGCAAGAACTGATGCAGGTATCAGTTTAACACAAAGAAAGTATGCACTTGAGATTTTGAAGGAAACTGGTTTCATTGGATCAAAACCAGTCAAATTTCCTACGGAACAGAATCTAAGGCTGTCAAAACATGAAGGGAAACCATTGGAAGACCCTGCAATGTATAGAAGGTTGATTGGAAGACTATTGTACTTAACCTTGACCCGGCCTGACATTACCTATGCTGTGCATAGGCTGAGCCAGTTTGTTTCACAGCCTAGAGAGCCTCACTTGCTTGCTGCTCATAGGATTCTTCAGTACATAAAAGGCTCACCAGGAAAAGGTCTTTTCTTTTCAAGCACATCCGATTTGCATATCAAAGCATTTTGTGATGCTGACTGGGCTGGATGCCCTGATACAAGGAGGTCCCTAACAGGCTATGCAGTGTATTTAGGGGAGTGTTTGATAGCGTGGAGATCAAAGAAACAAAGTGTAGTCTCAAGATCATCAGCAGAGGCTGAGTACAGAGCCATGGCTAGTGTAGCATGTGAAATAACTTGGGTGCTTCAGCTGCTTAAGGATCTAAGAATTGAGCATTCTAAACCAGCAATGCTCTTCTGTGATAATCAAGCAGCTTTGTATATAGCTGCTAATCCGGTCTTCCATGAGAGGACCAAGCATATTGAAGTGGACTGTCACCTGGTACGAGACAAAATTTTGGAAGGTATGATAAAGACTTTCCATGTGAACTCCAATGCTCAAGTAGCTGATGTCTTCACCAAAGCTTTAGGCTTTAATTCTTTCATGGGATTAATACAAAAATTGGGATTGAGAGATATTTTCATGACACAGCAATTGATAAACAAATTGCCAAGTGACACTCAATTTCAAGTCTCTGATTCTCCAACTCAGGACTTGAGGAGGAGTATTAAAATTGAAGAAGGTCCAACTTGTGAACACGGTGAAAACAGAGCACAGCTGGCACAGCAGAAAGGAAAAGAGCCTCAAGGGGCTTACACGTGTCAAAGAAAGAAGAAAGTAGAAGCTACAGGTGTACAGATGAAGGAAGGAACTAGTAAGAAGAAGAACAAAACGGAAGGACAGCTGTCATAATGTAATTGGTTGTTAAGAGATTAGTTAGTTAGTTATTTGGAGGGAAATTCTGTTATTCCCATTTACGTGTATATATATAGCATGATTGTATCTATTCTGTAACTAATTCATTCTTTCAATTCTTCAATCAAGAAATTGATTCAGAAATCAGAGTTTTCTCTCTAGTTTTATCTTTAGCATTCTCTCTGTTTTTCTTTCTTCTCTGCTTTTTCAACAAAACCACAAAGGAAATAGAAAGAGGTAGGCAATTGATTTTGAGTTGTTTACATTTAAATGCAAATGAGTGAAAATCTGGAGACACGTTCATTTGATTAATCCATCTGAAAGTCCAGCCTTTTATTTTTTAAATCATTATTGAAAATTAATTGTACCCATCAAGCAATTTTGGATACATCACAAGCTAACTGTTGTGCGCGTTGGGTGAAATAAATCTGTTTACACAATTCTGCTAGGAGACATAGCAGATCCAAATCCAAAAGCAAGACGGTGAAGTGCTATAAATGCCAAAAGAAGGGGCATATTAAGCGAGATTGTCCGGAGTGGAAAAGAGGCAAGGACAAAGACAAGGAAGGGTCATCAAGATCTGCAAACGTTGTGGCAGCAGATTCAGATTCAGATGGAGATATGCTTTCTGTTTTGTTCGACGGAACTGGTAACTTCGGGTTATGGCAAAGAAGGGTGAAAGATTTGTTGGTGCAACAAGGTTTGGTGAAGGCTTTGTACGGGAAAGCAAGGAAACCAGAGACGATGTTCCTTGCAAATTTCCTTGACTATTCATACACCATAGCAATTAATGCTTAGCCAAAATATTAATCCACCATATTCTAAATTCAAGCCATTTCAACACTAACTGAATCTAAGCAACAACAATAAACTACGCTAACTCAAATTTATGAGAATATGTTAAATTCATCAATAAAGGTTGTGGGTAATTTTTTTTCAGTGGGAATTTTTACCACAAAAATGAGAATATTTATTTGATAATATTTTTTTGCAAAATAAATGAAACGTAAGGAGAAGAAGAAGGAAAAAGAAGCAGAATGAGTTACCTTAAATAATAAGAATGTTCTTCAAGATCGATGATTGGGATGTGAGAAATGGTGCGCCAGTCCTCTCCTGTCTCTCTTTGGCAACGTTCCTTGATAATTGGACAGCCAGCGATCTCCAATTTATTCAATGGAATTGTACGCAGGAAGTCCGGCAGTGACTTTAACTTTCCGCAGCCATGAATTGCCAACCGTTGAAGACGAGGCATTACAGTAATACAGTCTGCATTATCTTTTCCTCCAATCCCAATCCATTCTTCCAACTCCTCCAACCACACAAACCTGAGATATTTCAAATTTGGGAATATTTTTATGTCTTCTTTCTTGTTTTCAGATTCTATTCCCAAAAATTCAACACCCACTTGTTTCAAACTACACACATTCCTTATAGTTAATGATTCGAGGAACGGAAACTTCCCCAAAGGAGGCAAACTCATTAACTTTGTGGCCGAAAAGATAGAAACAAATTTCAATTTGGTCAAGGACATCAACCAATTAGGAGACATTGTGGTGCCCTGGTACCAACGAATGTCTAACTGCTCCAAGTCTTGAGGTGGCTCTAAGGCATTTAAAACTAAGACATCCCTCTCCATTCTTCTATCATTGGGGTCGACCGCATACGGAACCGGATCATCCCACCATCCTCTATCCTTCCCTTTCTTAAAAGATAGTATCATTTCATTAAGTTGTGTCTTCTTCTTAAGTTGTGCATTCTCGGCCTCACTTACATCTATCACATTCCCCAACCCACGTATTCCAAAACTCCCTTGCAGGTGGTTCAAATTTTTTAATTCTCCAAGTTTACATCCTTCGCTATCCTTGTCACTTATGCTGAAACATTTCAATGTTCTAAGAGAAATCAATCTTCCAATCCCTCTTGGAATCAGAAAATCTTCTCCAATAAGATGTCTTAAATTAATTAATTTACCTATCCCTGGAGGTAATTTTGTGTAGACAGAACCAAAATCCTTGGTAATCTTCAAATATTGTAAATTGCATAAATTACAAATGGCTTCAGACAATACCTCAATACCCCCAAACAAATTGAGATACCTTAAATGTATTAAATTTTCCACTGCATGTGGAAGTTCCATAGTTTTTATCAAAGTTAATACTCGTAAAAGTCTAAAATTCTGTAAATTGGGTATGTCATAACCAAGTTGATTAAAAATGATGAGGGTGCGTAGATTTTTGGCACTATCAATGTACGAAGGAAATTGGGATACATTTCGAATTTCTAATCCCAAATGGCGGGCACTATTAAAGTCTAATTTTGATTCTATGTCACTACTGATTATAAAGCATTCATTCTTAGTAATTGACTGTGCAAAGTCATGCACTATATCATGCATTTTATACCTGTCCAAAAATATATGTTTCTCTAGGAAGAAAGAGCGAATGACTAAACTTTTAAAGTATTCTCTTGCCATGATTTCCAGCTCCATATTTCCCTTTGACTCAACAAATCCGTGTGCTATCCACATAGATACCAACATATCAACTTCAAAGACATGATCTTTTGGAAAGACAGCACAATATGAGAAACACCGTTTCAGTGGTGATGGCAAATCATAATAACTAAGTAACAACGGAGCAAAAAGTCCTCTTTCAATATCTTCTAATTTCCAAAAATTGCTATCCAAAATGTTCTTCCATTCTTCTCTACTTTTCTTGAAATGCATGAGACTCCCTAGAGTCTTTGCAGCAAGGGGCAAGCCTTTGCACTTCTTTGATATTTGCCTACCAAGGTCTTTTAGTTGCTCACATTGCTTAGGATCCTTATCAAAAAATGCTATTTTACTAAACACTGACCAACAGTCTTCCTCAGACAATTCCTCCAACTTGATTGTATTTGTACTTTCCATCATCTTCGCAACTTTGTCTTTACGTGTGGTGACTAGAATTCTACTACTTTGGGAATCACAACTTTTGAGTGCATCTCTAAATGGCTTCCACATTGCATAGTCTTCAGCCCACACATCATCAAAGACAAAAAAACATTTCTTTCCCCCAATTAATTCACAAATTTTTTCCAACAGACTCTGCAATTCAGTAATTTTGGGGTCACCACCTGCAAGAGCTTCAATGATCGCTTTGGCAACCCTACATTGATCAAAAGGCTCAGAAACACAAACCCAAATTTTTTTTTCAAAATGATCTTTCACCTCGTGATGATTAAAGGCTAATTGGGCAAGAGTCGTTTTTCCCATGCCGCCCATGCCCACCAAAGAGATGACATGGGGGCATTTTTCTTTTTCAGTACCCTTGCCCAATATGATGCTCACTAGATCATCCTTAACCTTATCACGACCAACAATATCAGACACATCAACATAAGAAGTAGTTTTTGGTCTCTCAACTACTTCTTCAATGGCCTTACTCAATTCAAACCCGTACATCTCCCTCTCTTTGTTAATCTCATCTAATTTTTCGTTTAGGTCTTTTATCTTATGAGCAATATCACGATGTTGAAAAAGATTAGGAACTGAGATGAGTGACCATACCTTCCTCTTCTTAGTAGGGCTAGTTTCAGCATTTTCATCTTCTTTTTGTTGTTTCTCAATCTCTTCTTTGATCATGGCAGTGTTCCACTCATCCAACACGTCGTCCATCTCGTAGGATACGCATTTGAGCTTATCTAACCAAAGCTTCACAGCTTCCTCCTTCAGCTGCCTCTTCTCAGCATCGTTGAGCACTGCCTGGATGGTACGGAATTTGGTTTCAAGCTTTTGGACTTCTTGTTTAACTGTTGCAGTCAAGGTGAACTCTGAAGAAATGAAAGGACCAAGCTGCTCCACAATAGCAGAAAGTAGAGCACGAGCCATAGATTGGAAATGGGAAATTTGCTAGATATCACAAGAAGGGAAAGAAGAGTCTGTGAAAGAGTAGGTAGATGATAAATGAACCTGTTGATGATATTCAGGACTAAGGATAAACCAAATAGTAAATCTCAAAAGCATAGCCACCTCTTATCAAGGAAGTCCTGGTCTTACATTATTAGTCCACACCAGTCATCTATTACATCCAGCGCACCGCACAAAGTCTTTAGCTCATTTAATGAGCTTGTTCCAAAAGTCTTGAAAGAAAATGCCATCTTCCTTTAAATTAAGGTAATTGGCATGTACTTCAATGCACTGTGTGCAGACCCTACTCTTTTAATAAGCGTGGCTATTCGCCCCTGGGAGTAGCTGAAGAGAAGTTCCAGCGGGTAATAGCTCTAATCTCAGCCCTTGATAGAATCTCACGGCTACAGTAAATTGACACATCAGCGATCCTTGTCACATTCTTTTCTCTCCATTTATATGAGCAGTCAAGGTGAACTCTGAAGAAATGAAAGGACCAAGCTGCTCCGCCACAATAGCATAAAGTAAAGCACGAGCCATAGTTTGGAAATGGGAAATTTGCTATACATCACAAGAGTCAGTGAAAGAGTAGGTAGATAATGAACTGGTTGATGATATTCAGGAGAAACCAAATAGCAAATTCAAAAGCAGGGCCCGCTCTAATCCAATGATCTATTATATTCTCTTGAATCTCATCAATAAAGTCCAGGCCCTACGTTATCTGTTCACACTGATCTATTATATTCTCTTAAACCTACCCACAAGGCACAAAGTGAAGTGAATTTCCCCGCTTATTTACAAAGTAATCAACTTTTTAAAGTTGCAGTACTAGAGTCGGAGTGTAGTGTCGACCACGATGAAAGAGTTATATAAGAACATTTGAACACAATATCTTTTTGGTTCTTTGTATTTTTGGTCATTTTTTACTTTGGCTTTCAATTTTGACGAAAATTCTATTTTCGTCTCTGCATTTTTGAGTTCCAATCAATTTGATTCTTATATTTTGGTAGCAGTCAATTTGGTCTCGGTTATTTTTAACTTACAATCAATTTGGTTCCTACCATTAATTCCTTATCAAAAAATGCTTAAGTGGCAAACAGTATGCATAATTGACAAATTTCACTCCTTAGTGTCTTATAAAATAATAATAAAATTTTGTGATCAACATAAAAAATTGCTACATCTATATAAAAAAAAAAAAAAACAAAAACAGAATTAATTCCTCAATTTTTATAATAAAAAGTCTTGAGAGTTAATTTAATTGATTTAAGGCGTAAATGCACTTTTAGTCCCTACATTTTGAACTTTTTCCATTTTGGTCCTTACATTTTATTTTTACTACTTTTAGTCCCTAAACCAATTAATGTATGACATTTAAGTCTTTACCGTTACCCAACTAACGAGAAAAGCTGAGGTGGTTGATGGAGAGAATTAAAAATTATTTAAAAACATTAAAATAATAATAATAAATTTTATTTTGGTATTAAAAAATGCTACATCAGCATAAAAATTTAAAATTTTAATTTTAACTAAATTAAAACCCAAAAAACACAAAAATTATGATCTAAAAAGTATCTTGAACAAAGTTAAAAAACAAAATATTCGAAAAATTTTCTTTTTCATTAGAATATTCGAAAAAACATGTTTTTTCCCCAATCTTTGGTTGGAAACATGTTCAGACCATCTATTTCTTTCAATTCCATTTCCAATTACAATTCCTAACTAAAACCAAACAAATCCTTATAAACCAATTTCTCTTCTCCACTAATTTATAAAAAAAAAAAAAAATTCTCTTCTCCTCTCTCTGAGCTATTCCACAGTCCCCATCTCTCCAAACCTCTGTCTCTACCTTTCGATCTCACTCTTTAGGCAATGGTGATGACAACCTTGAGCTTCTCCATGACAAGACCGTTCTCGAGTCAACGCCATAGCTTGACTCCCAGGCTTGACCACGGCTTTGCCAGGTGCGAGTCGAGACCGAGTCAAAGTGAGGCAACCGTTTGTGGATCAAACGACTCTTCCAGCAAGTTTGATGGGTTCGAGTTCAATTGGTGGTGGTGGGTTGTTTTTCTCTTAATCTTTGACTTTCTCTTTATCTAAACCCGACTCTCTCTCTCTCTTGATTGTTTGATAAGTGTTGTGGTGGTGGGTTTGATCGGTGGAAGTGGTGGCTGGATTTTTCTATGTTTGGGTAGAAAGAAAATTTTTTATACATAATTTAGATTACAAAAACTTGAAATTTAAACATTTGATTAATAATATAGCTATTAATCTTTGATCTTCTTAAAACTTTGCAAGCAAGTGGAATATAATAAGAACATGCAATCAACCGGTTAGATTTTTAAAATTTATATCTATTAGAAAGAAATAAAAAGAGTTTAAAGGTTTCTCTCCAAACCTATTCCAACCTCAAATGAAATAAGCTAACAGAAGCCTCAATGAGGAATTCAAACAAGAATGAAGCAGGGTTCAAATCTCAATACAGATCCTCAATACAAAGTTTTAACACTATATATATATATATATATATATATATATCTGCTAGTAGTGGTGAAAGCATTTATCATGTGAGTGATAGATTTCAATTGCAATCAAATCCCCAAATATAAGTTTAGGTAAGTAAAAATATTCAATAACAACGTGGCGAGTAATTGTTTTTTTTTTTTTTAATAGGTGTGCCGAGTAATTGTTGATAGGTAAAGAAGTGATTTTAATGATTTTTTTTTTTTTTTTTTTTTTTTTTTTTTTTTTTGAGAATCATTTCAATGATAAATTCAATTATAAAAATGTAAGAAATTATTTTATCTGTAATATTACCCAATCGCTAATGGTTAACCCGTTTTGATTGGATTTGAAGCAAGATAGTCAACACAGTACTAGAAGACATTTCAATTTGGTAAGGAATATGAAATATTTTGACACCAACTAATTTTGGATGAGTTATTGTGGGATCCAGCTAATAAAAAATTTGTATAAATTGATGGGGGACTAAAAATATTACTGAAATGACAAGTGGAACTCAAAAAGGTAACTTTGCTGGCTCCATACCTTATAAAGCTAGTAAAAATTATGACATAAATAAAAGAAATGACATTAAACTATTTCTTAACACTACTCTATACATGGTGATTTAGCACACTACCCTATACCAGTAGCAGTACTTAAGCATCATTTCAACTTGATAACTATTGGTACACAAATATTCTCATTGAATGAAGAAAATACCCTGGTCTTTGACAATGAATCCAAAAACATGCCAATGAATAGAATGGGATTATTTTCATGGAAGAAAATATCCCTCCTATGAATATGTTACACAACTACATACTCTCGTAGACAATTCACTTATCAAGTGAAAATATGCCAATTGAAAAGGGTTATATACTTAATCCATCAAGAAGTCCAAAAAAGACAAACTATGCCAACCAGAAAAGTAATCCTTGGATAATGAGTTTGATTTGCCTTTGCAAACAATATTTCAGAAACATCACCAACCGGTCTTTTTTGGTTCTTAGGTAAATAAACAAATATCATTTCCACAAAAGAAATGCATCAAACAACTCATAAAACCCCTATTGCTCAATGACATGCTCTAAATATTCAGAGTGTCAAGATTTGACCCTTGACCTTAGAAAGAAGCCCGACCCTGAAGGCCTTTAATCATTCTCAAAATCAACTTGTCATAATTACAACTTATTATTTAACACCGATCACCATAATCATCATCTACTCATGCTAACTTCTTTGGATGTCAGGAAACCGGTGGAAGAGTACTTGTGTGAATTCTGCCATAAGCTTTCCAGCAAAATGGATTCATATGTTTCTTTCCTTGGGCAGGAAAGCTATGTCGCTCACAAAAGTTTCAACATTTCTGCGTGGCTTTGAATCACTGCAAGCAATGTGCATAGGAGGGCTTTTTATGTCAAAAGTACCATATATGATGAAAGTATGACCAGAAGACTCTAGAGGTCAAAGGAAAAACGCAGGGAGGGAGAAAACTGCAGAAACAACAAACGAAAAAAATCGCAGAAATAGCAGTCGGCAAAAATGCAGAGAGAGAAGGCGAGCGAGACTGAAAAGAAGAATAAAAACAAATAGTGGTGTGATCTCAATGTTTGAGGTTGAAGCTTCATCAATGGCTGAGCCTGTAAGTACCTAAAACAGAAAAAAAAAAACTTTGAATCAACTAAACCTGCGAGAACTGTGACAACCGTCCATGGTTTTCAAACCTGTGAGGTTGAACCGCGGTTCGCATGACTCACTGAATTTTTCATATATGCTGGTTTTTGAGGTTAAAAGAACTGTTTTGGTGAACGGTTTTTGGTTAACCCGGTCGAACCGTACGGTCCGGGTTTCACAACCTTGTTTTTATGTCAGTTTAATTTAAAAAATATGAAATATTATATATATATATATATATATATATATATGTGTATAAAAAAAGCAAATTACAGAAAGAAATAAGTATATTTTTCAGAGTAGAAAGAGTGAGAGAGATATACTTGCAGGAATTGAAGTGTCTTTGTATCTTCTTGCAGATTCAATCATTATGCTTCAAAACCCCCAAGTTTCATTCAAAAAAAAAAAAAGCAAAAAACTGTCATTTCGCACAGAGCTAGGGTTTCTAAATTCATATAAAAACAATTGACAGAGAGAGAACTCATGATGTCTCTAACGATTACGATTCGAGCAAAAGTGGCCATAGAAGGGCATGAAAGGTTGGAGGAATTGGATTTGGAGGGAGAGGAACTAGAGAGACAGCACAAGGTGGGCGTGTGTAGCAATGTCCTTAACATAGATGAGCTTCTTTGGATTTTTCTTACTCGTGTGCACACGCACTAATAGTCTTAGTACTATTTGTAGTTGTAGGCTTGCAGCTCATTTTTACAATTTTAGTCTTACTTTTTTCTTGTTGGTAAAAAGAGATATTTATATTCAGGCAAAAATATTATTTTGGTTCTTACATTTTAAAATTAATTTGGTCTATATATATTTTTGTAGTAGTTAATTTAGTATATGTTATTTTTAACATGCAATCAATTTGATCCTTACCATCAAATCACAACTTTCCTTACATTTTCTTGGCAAGCAAACACAAGGACATAAATCAAAGTACCAATTTCTAACTTTAGTAGACATATATATCAACTTAGGAACTAAAAAACACATATTTGGACCCAGAATAACTGCAAATTAAAAATAACAATAACCAAATTAACTGTAAGTTGAAAATAATATGAACCAACTTGATTTCTTCCAAAATGTAAAGGACCAAATTGACTACTTCTAAAATATAGGGATCAAATTGATAGTATCCACAAAATGTAGGGACTAAAATGGTATTTCGCCTTACATTTATAAACTAAATACAGATATCCATAGGACTATGATAACCAACAAAAACAGTGCATATTAGTTTGTCTCATAAAAACAGTGCTACATATTCACATATGAGATTTGCTTAAGGAGATTCTTGCAATCCATAATAAGAGTGGAGGGATTAAATTGACACAATCAATAGTTGAGGAAACAATTTGAACATTACCTTACGGTTGAAGGACTAAATCAATAATTTGTTTTCAATTCAATTTTTTGGGTACTATCCCCATTTTTTTTTTAAGAAAAAAGAAAAAAAAGGAGATAGTACCCAAAAAATAAAAAGAAAACCTAAATTACTGATGGGATCCTTCAAGGGTACCATCCCCATTGTTTTGCAACCTCCTATTGTAAATCTTTCTATTTCTATGTCACGTGCGTACTTTCTTTTAATGATCACAGTATGAATATGGGGCTTGCAAAAGTTCTTCTACTATAGTTATCATAATTATTTATATATATAAATAAAAGATTATCGTAATTTTAAATAATGTTATACCATCTAATAAAATTTTATTACATCATCTATAAACTCATTTTTTTTATGCATAATTATAAATTATAAAAACTTGAATTTTAAAAATTTGTTTGATGACATAGTCGTCGATTTTTTATTATTTTGAAATTTTGCAAGTATAGAGAATATAAGAAGAAAATGTAATCTAACAGTAAATTGTCAAAATTCGCATCTAATAAAAAAAATAGTGAGTGATGTAATATTGCTTAAAGTTACATTATGTGTGTTGTGATTTTCCATGTTAGTTTTATTGGCTTTAATTTCGTGCCAATTTGATTGTAATTCTTTCAATCATTTACCTGTATTCATGTGGGATTAATTGTAATAGGTTTAGTCTGCTTTTTGGTGAAGAACTGCTCAAGACAAGATATTTCATGGCTTGCTCGTGATTGGCTCACGACTACTTCAACTTGTGAAAGGTTACGTGAGGAGCACATGAATGAAGTTCAAATGTTTGTTGTGTAAGACATTCTCGCAACTTAGCGAGTGACTCGTGCAATGATCTGATAGCTAGATTTTGGTGTCTTTTTCCTTTCTTCACCCACACTATATATATATATATACACACATATATATACCCTCATTCTCATGAAATTGCAAGAAAAGTTTCAGAGAGAAAACACTAAAAATCCATTTGAGAGATAAAGATGGTCATTCATCAATTTTCTACACATTTCTCTTAGTTTTCTTCACTCTTTTCCCTCTCAATTTCCATATCCTATGAAAGGAACATAGTCCAATCACAATCCACACATATTATTAGTGTTGAGAGCTATTTTGATGCATTTGGGAAGCATTGGTTTCATACCAATTCTTGGTAGGTGCTATTGAACATAATTGCGGAGTCCAGAAAACTAGTGAAGACAAGACTCGGTGAAGTTCGTTGGTAGCTGGAGCTCGGAGAGATCAATTACTTTGGGTAGCTTAGGCTTGGAGAGACTTTGTGTATTCATGTACTCCAACCGATTTGCTAGTGGATTATTTCAGCTTGTCTGGCTATATATAGACAGGTTTTTCCATTGAATTCTCCAGTTTTCCTCTTTGATAACACATCACATGTTATCTCGTGTTTGCACTCTCTTTCTTCTACTCCTTGTGGTGGTAAAATGTAAGCAAATTATGATCCGATTTATTCTCATACTTGCTGTGCGAAATATATAAAAGAGGTAATCTAAACAGTTACGGTTGTAACTTGTATAGTGGCTATAGACTATATAAGACTCCCTTCGCCACAAGCTTCTCCATAGTTCGGTCTACTTTCTCTTTTTACTTCATGTTCAAGAGAGAGAGAGAGAGTTGGGTTAAAACAAGATTTTAAAATTCGACACTTAAATTGACTTAATTGGACACATCTGCATTGAGCATGGATGAACGAGTTTATTTCAAAACACTACATAAGATTAGAGGTTCAAATTTGATTTTTTAAATATTATGAGTTAAAACTAAAATAATCCTAATTTTGGACGGTGTATTATAGTTTAGTACGCATTTTATAATAATTTCAAGTTGTGAAGAGTGAAAGATAACATAAAGAAAGCACGATTGATTGTTACTAGAGGTTGAGCTCATTCTCTTGATCCAACTTCTTGCCTCTGGATAATTAAGTTGAGTCTTGTTCTTGTAGACTATTGCTACCGTAACGAGCAAATCATATGTGATAAGTTGTTATTGGTTCTAATGTGAATTCACAACTTAAATTAAATTATAGATGGCAAGTTATTATTGGTTCTAATTTGAATCCATAACTTAAATTATTTTTTTATCCACTCATAACAATCAATATCAGCCGACCACTTAAAATTTGGTGGTGAAAATATTATGAAAATGTTGTGGAAGTAACATTTCTCATCCCCTAATATATATTACACATAATATATTTATCAGACTATACCAACACGGCATCAACAGTAAATTGAATTACCTTTCATTTTCGGACCTCTGCAATCTGTGTGCCCCATCAACTACCTTAGAAAGTTTCAAAGTCGTGGAGTCTAAAGTTTAAACACGCAATCTTATACATAATTTGCTTACATAAAACATTTCATCCATAAAGCAATCATATAGACAACTCCAAGAAATAAAAATAGAAAAAGCCACTTCCCACGTACGTACTTGGATCCAACCAAATTTTACTCATGTTACAAATACACATATATCTCCATGCTACCAAGCGATATTATCCAATAAGACCAGTACTACTAGCTAGCTACATTGATTTCAATTGCTTCCAAAACCCTTCCCTATATTTTTTCCACTCTCCTTTTCCTTCTCCAATTACAATTCTCCTTTTCCCTAGTGAAAGCCGCATACTGATTTCCCGGCACAGGATTGTCTGTTTCCGGCATAGATTCCACACTCTTCACCCATCTATTTTGTGCCTTTGCCGATCTTGACCCAACCACATACCAAGTTTCCATTTCTTCCTCAAACTTAGCCCAGTTCTCAACCTTCACCACCACTGTGCAACAAACAAAACCCTTCAGTTCAAACCCTTTTATCAATCGGTGGAGGTGGAGGAGATGTTATAGCCCAAAGTTTTGCTTCAATGGCTAGCCAAGCTAGTACCCGCAAATCATTCATAGATTCCTCTATACTACTAGCAAGGTCATACAACTTTTATGGCCTTGACCTTGACTGGGAGTACCCTTCTACAGCTACTGAATTTACCAGCCTTGGTTTACTTCTAGACAAGTGGAGACCTGCGGTGGCTAGTGAGGCCACAAGCTCTGGCAATACACCATTACTCTTCAAACTATGACGGGTTGACTTATCCAATTCAGGATATATCAAACAGCTTGGACTGGGTCAATGTTATGGCCTATGACTTTATTGCACCTGGTTGGCAATCAAATGTGACTGGACCTCCTGCTGCGTTGTACAATCCAACAAGCCAAGTTAGCGGAGATAGTGGTATCACAGCTTGGATTCAAGCTGGTGTTTCAGCCAATAAGTTGGTACTCGGTCTTCCATTTTATGGCTATGCATGGACCCTACTAAATGCTGATGACAATGGAATATTTGCACCGGCTAATAGAGCTGCTATATCCTCAACTGGGGCAATAGCTTATAGCCAACTCAACAATTTCATATCCCAGAATAGTGCCACAACAGTGTATAATTCCACGTTTGTTACAGACTATTGCTATTCTGGGACGACATGGATTGGTTATGATGATACGCAGAGTATTTCTACCAAGGTCACGTATGCTAAGGAAAATGGATTGCTTGGCTACTTTGCGTGGCAGCTTGGTCAGGACCCAAATTTCATTCTTTCTCAAACAGGTTCGTATGAGTTTAATCATTTAATCATATATACTTCAACTTGTGCATTTCAAGTTTGTTAAGACCCAAGAATAAAAAAATCTGGATGATTTCTGAGGAGCATGTATGTTAAGCTATATCTATAGTGATCGCAACTTGCAATATATTTCTTTTTAGTCAATTTAAATAAAAAAACAACACTAATAGTGGGAACTTCATGCTAACTTATAATATTTGGTTTACATAGTTTGGGTTCAACTACACGAGGGAGTGAGAAATTAAGCTGAAGAATGCAGTAGAGTTTTATCCAAATATAAATGACGTGGAGTTGTTTGAACTCTGGAACTTTTAGTTGTCTGCACATTCACGTACATGGCGTCTTTGATTATTACTATTCTTGTTTGACTTTTTAATTTTTATCCTTTCATGTTCTCACTTCTAACGTGTAATTCTTACTCTTGTCACAGCTTCAAGTGCATGGGGAGCTTAGAATTTAGAGGATCCGATGTAAAAGGCTATATTATTCAAAATAAGGCCAATAATCCGTTATTATGGTAGCATGTTATGTGCAATAAGGTTGATGAGCGATTTAACCAATAATGTGTGTATGTTGTATAACGTATATATTATGGAAATCAATTTATTTTTGTGATTATGTAAACAAGAATACAAATAGATTGTATAATCAAGAAAACAAACAAATGCTATTAAAAAAAAATTATATCTGTATACAAATACAACAAATAGAAATTTGTAAAAATTAATTAAAAAAAAAAAAAAACTCATAAATTGGATGTGTATAAAAATGAACAATGATTCTAATCAAGACTTGTGTTTGCCACTATCTCTAAGAAAAATTTCGCCCCTCACAATCAATGTTTTGAGAATCTTGGATGTTTGTTTGATAGGATACAATGATCATAGCAATCAGAAGAAGCACAAAAATTTGAATGTTATAGCAAACAAAACTGTGCCGCTTTCTCTCTCTTTGACTCTATGGACAAAAGATATTTTTTAGAAAAAAACCGACTTTCATGAATGAGGGTCAAAATAAATATAAAACACACTGGTGAATAGTCATACTGTATTGGTGCGATCACAGGTTAGGTGAGTTTGAGCTGAGAGTAAACTTGCCACTCGACTCAAGAGCATGTCGAGTGAAGATTGTTAGAGCTTGTTGATAATCAAAGGAATGGTGTACCTGCTTGTACCATGCTCTTGGGTAAGCAATCAGATTTGGTTGGATTATTGGGCTAAAAACCTTGCCTTTGTCCCATCTTTGAAAAACAAAAGGGGAAAAAAACCAAGGTCAACAACCCACAGGGATAATCACCACAACCAATGAACACACAATTTTGTAAAGCACAAAATTCTGCCCTTTTCTATGGGGTTAGCCCCCTCATCTTATGCTTAGCTAAATAAAAAGGAAGGAGAGAGAGAGAGAGAGAGAGATCTACAATTGACTAAAATTGTAGTGGCAATTGGAGATGGTTGATGGTCATGACATCAACGATTACTCTAATGAGTGGGTTGAGGTCATGGTCGTCAAAATGATCTATGGAGCACTGATTTTTCAAAGAGAAAGAGAGATGGACATAAAGAGAGATTTGAGAGATAGAGAGAGAACGATAGAAAATCTAAAGGGCCAAGGCAAAGAGATAAAGGTTCCTAACAAAGGGGACACGTAACATATGAGAAGAAAAAAAAATGCAGCCAATAAGAGCAATTGCATTAGTGGTTGTAAAATGAAAAATGTGTAAAAATTTACACAATATAGTATAAAATAGACCTGTATTGGTGCTTGCATAACTTTGCATATATCCACACTTACTACAGTAATTGTGCATATATCCACACTTTGCAAATCTTATTTTAATATGATCTTACATATTATATTAAGTTATGAAAACCTATTTCACTCTTTTTTTCTCTCTCCTCAAACTTGAAATTAGCGCCTTTCTCTGTTTCATTCCTGAACTCAAGACTCATCTTCTCTCAAATCTGCTCCTGACTCTCTCTCCACATACCACCTTCACCGTCAACAAGAAGAAGAAGAAAAGATTCATCCTCACTGTGAAGAAGAAGAAGAAGAAGAAGAAAAGAAGATCCAACATCAACGATAGAAAAGAAGAAGAAAATATTTATAATTTTTTCTATGTCTAATATAACTTTACATTAGAGTATTCACAGTAGAGCATCTATAAAATTTAGCTTTTAGCAACTCAAAACACTATTTTATTTATTTTAACAACTCATTTTATAATACACCTAGCAAAGGTTTTATATTTTTAACAACCCATTTAAAATAATATAAATAACTCATTAAAATAATGATAAACAACCACCACAAAAACCAATCCATCACTACACAACAGCAATAGTCACCTCCACCACCTCCATTGTTGCCCCACCAACCATAACCACAAACCATGACATCAAGGAAAAAAAAAACACAATCCAGGCCCTAACAACCTTACTCTTCCACCACTTCTCAACTTGCAACCACCAACCACCAAAAAAAAAAAAAAAAACCCACAATGTAGCCACCACCAACCTTCCTCTTCCAACTCTCAACCATAGCCACAAACACAACACAGTCATCATGACTCACCTCTCACCAAAATCAAGCCATCGAAGCTTAACCCGCAACCTCAATCCAAATCAAAACCCAATCTCCACTGCGATCCATGATCCAGACGCAACCCACAACCTCAACCCAAATCACCTGAATCAATCCATTGAAACCATAACCCACAACTTTAACCTAACCCATCGAAGCCACCTGACTCACCACCCACAACTTTAACCCAAATCAAAACCAATCACAAACCCAAAACCCACCAAATCAACCAAAACCAAACCAAATCTCAGTCACGATCCATGATCCACCACCACCATGATCCACTGGTGAAAGGGAAAGAGAATCGGTGAGAAGAGAGAGGGGAAAAAAGAAAAAAGAAAAAAGCACTGAATAGAGGATAAGAAAAGAGAGGGAAAAAAAAAAGAAAAAAAGAAGAAGAAGAGAGAAAAGGACCAGAGGAGAGGAGAAGAAAATAGAGAAGAAGAAGAGAGAAAAAAAAAAAATTCTGATAGGGAGAAACGGTGATAGGGAGAAATGGCAGAAAAGAGAGGGAAGAAAGAAAAAGAGAAAGGAAAAACATTTTTTTAAATAAAGGAGGAGAGAGAACAAATAAAATAATAGTTTTATTTATAAGTTTGGAGTTATAGTAGGTTGTTAAAGATGACAACTTATTGTAACTCTATTGCTAAAATTTTTGAGTATAGCTCTTTTGCTGTACTTGCATTTTGATATTTTAGTTGTTAAAATAGCATTATAGCAGTTATAGCACCTTTACTGTGAGTGCTCTTACAAGTATAATATGCACTTAAAAAAAGAAGCAGTATTTGGTTAACATTGTTTTGGGCCATTAAGGAAGTTATAAGGCTAAAGGGCAGCTCAAAAAAGATGCTGTTCACTGTTTTTGAAGGTTGAAATCTGAACTTCTTCTAAAAAAAAAAAAAAAAATAGTCTCAACTTATAGTTATCAACGTGCAGACAACTATAAGTTGAGACTTTCTTTTTTGAAGAGATTCTTTCCTTTTGTTGATTATAATCACATAACTGATTATCATTACTCAAACTTATATACTCAGTTCCAAAACCTCAAGCACATCTGATGGTGTTCTTTCTCACTCAACATGGGTAGGTCTGTTGGGCCTAAATTAATCCCTAAATCCTTTACATACTGCCTATAGAAAAGGTACTAATTACTTTATTTGAGAAGGAATAATTTTTCTTTCCACCTAAAAAAATACTTATTTAATTAAGTAAGAAAGTCCAAAATAGAAAATTTGAGTTAATTTCCAACACTTTGATAATTACTATTCTTGTTTGGATTTCTATTGTTTAAACTTTAAATAGTATTATGTTTGTGCAATACACTAAATAAATCAAAACACATATCTAAATCGAAAAAAAAAAAAAATTGCTATAAAGGTTAGGCCATTTTGTAACGGTACTGTGTTTATATAATGTATTATAAGCCTGTTTAAAAAACTCTATATATTACTTTCGTGTTTGTGTGTTCTAATAAGTAATATTGTTTCCTAAAATAATAATAATAATAATAATATGATTGAAATTAAATAATGAAAATTACTTTAAGTAATGTTAAAAAAAGCATATTGTGAAAGACCGAAGTTTCGTAAAAACAATAAAAACGTAATACATTATTAAATTAGATAATGCAACCCATTATAAATTTCTTGAAATTGTGATTAATGGAGTTTTATTTAGAGCCAACAAACTATATTAGTAATTTTAACTACAAGTCGTATTACGTATGACACTTTAGGTTGAGCGACATAGTGCTAATTAACACTATGTATAAGACCTTTTTTTTTTTGTTTAAAAAAAAAAAAAACTATATGATTAAATTAAATAATAAAATTTCTCCTAAATTTGTATAGAATTTTTTGTTAATTGATGTAGTTTTCTAAACTTCTTGAAATGTTGGCAAAACAGTTTCACATCAACCAAATTATGTTAATAAATTTAATGTTCTTACGGTGCTATATGGCAACACTTGTGTGTTGTACAAACGGTACAATTTAGTGCTCATTTGGTTCAACTTTTTGGACCCAAAAAACACATTAGCCAACCCAAAAAGCGAAATTGTGAATTTGTTGAAAATTCACCATAATTTATTACCATAATTTGCTTGATGTCATCGGCCTGCATTGAATTATCACCGGTGTTTTGGACTTCCATTGTTTCTGGTTGAGATTGGGGGTCTGTTGAGGCAGAATTCACCGGTGAAGATTGTCCAAAACCATCTCCTATGCCTGAGACTGTAGTGACTGATATCTTCCCCGGATTATGAGGTAGAGCTTGAAGCCAAACTCCATACTCGTCCTGCGTGAGTTTACCTTTGCTGGCTAGCCAAATCTCGCATTCCTTGTCTGCATGGGAGACTCTACCACACCAATAGCAGAGATTTGGTAGTTTTTCATACTTAAAGGCAACCCAAATGAATTCATCAGCATTTATGGCAATTTTCCTACCTACAACAAAGCGGTTTTGAGACATCTATCTCTACTTTGACTCAGGGGCGGAGGGAGGGGGGGGGGGGGGGGCGAGGGGGGGCACCTGCCGCCCCTGAAATTTCAAATGACCCCCCCCCCACACACACTAAAGACAAAAAATAAAAACTAAAAACTAAAAAATAAACCCCCATACTAAAGACAAAAAATAATAAATAATAATTAATAAATAAATAACTCAATTAAGTGAATTCACGTTACCTTTCCAACTTTCCTAGTAGTAGTAGTAGATGACTTCTACTCCTAGTACAATTCTATATATAAAATTAATGGGTCCCACTTAATAAACTTGATGGACTAGACCAAACTGTCTGTAGAATTTTTTTTATGTCTCAAGTTTCTTTCTTGGATAACCAACTTGAGATATACATCCATGACATGCAGTCCATTGAAGAGTTTTTAGCATTTAGAGGAATTGGACAGCTTGTTGAAAAGATGGTAGAAATGAAAAAGAATGTTTCATATCCATTGGTTTACTCATTAGTGACTTTGGCATTAATCTTACTAGTTGCAACAACTACTATTGAAAGAGCTTTTTCAACAATGAACATAATTAAAAATTGATTACGTAATCAAATTGGAGATCAGTGGATGAATGATTGCTTAGTTACATATATTGAGAAAGATATATTCAAGACTATTAAGTGTGAGGAAATCATGCAGCGGTTTCAAAATATGAAAAATCATTGAGGGCAATTGAGTAAAATAAGTTAAGTGTGAAAAATAAATTAAAGTTTACATTTTATGTTAGATTTTGTATAACAATTAAATTATCATATAGTTCTTTACTTATTTTGTTATTAATATTGATTAATTTTTTTATATTAATTTTTTATTTCCAATCTTGTCTTTTAATCTTGCCCCCCCTAACCTAAATTCCTGGCTCCGCCACTGCTTTGACTCGAAGAAAATCCCCTCCTACCATCTCCTTCATATGTTCCAATGGAATACAGTACCTATGGTTTCTCCAATTTCCACTCCTACCTCAGGATCGAGCATGCTCATTGGCATTCCATGCATTTGGACCCAAAAAGTTAATTTTGTGAACCTCAGCTGTTTGGCAGGAATTGAAAAGTCATAACGCTGGAAGATAACCATATGTTTATCAAATGACCATGGCTCTGTTGCTAATACCTGTTCCGCATTAGTCTCTTTGATCTTGAAATCTTTTCGTGCCCTCCACAATGGCTTGAAAGTTCTTCCCACAGCTTCAATATAATTAAAGTATTTTATTTTGTACTTAAATGACTGAGAGCTTTTTGTTTATTTTTTTTAAGGTAACCGATGAAATAGAACTTTCATTCAATGTCAAGTGCAAGAATACAACTATCAATACAAGTAGCTCAACTTGCAGATGAAACTACCAAAAAAAAAAAAAAACAATCAGTCTGCAGACCAATTAAACTACAAAAAAAATAACCTAAGCAATCAGGACACATTAAACACAAAGATGGGAATAGTAATGTGCCAAATATTGAATAGAATTCTTAATCTTTGAGAGCTACAAGCTAGTCTAATTTAATATCCATTTTAACAGCTTGAAGGAAGTTTTCTTGATTGTCTTGATCTGCCCTTTCTACATAAACTAAGCACAGCAACTAGGCCAAATTTTAACAGCTTGAAGGAAAGAACATAGTCTAATTCTATATAACTGGAGATGATAGATCATAGATAGCAATAGCGCCCAAGTAAGTTTTCAAAGAATTAATAACCCTGAAATTCTGACCTTTCAAAGTATAAGATTTAATTGGTTTACATTCATGGCGAATCTTCAGATATCTTTTTGTTTAATGGAATCTGTGGTTATACCAAAAGCAAAACTAAGACAAGCTAAAGTCACTGTATGCCAACTCAACCGGAGTATTTTATTAAATTGAATTTTTTGTGGCTTTTCATGGAACCCTAGACAAAATTGATGTACCTCTCTAGACCCATTGAGTGGTATAATCCGTTTTTTATATTGCAAAGTTGTAATTTACAATTATGTTTTATGTTGGTTTTATTCCATGACCAAAAGTGTTGTAATTGCTTTAATTTATATCCTTGTACTTTGTGGGATTTTATTGTATTGGGTTTAGTATTAAGTTGGTGAAGACTCAAGCTTAAATGAAGAATCAGTGGATTTCGCGAGAAGCTCGCAAGAAGCTAAGTCGCAAAAGAGCCACGTGAGGAGCACATGACTGGAAGTTGAAGAGTCGTGCTAGGCTGTCGTTTTCGCAAGTGTCTTATGGGTAAGGCCTTCCCACTAGACAGTTGCGAAACATTCTACCTAGAGGATTTTTATGTGTGACTTCCTTACCCTTCACCCATATTATATATACCCTCATTACTCACAAATGTAAGAGAGACCATTTAAAGAGAAATTTTTCTACAACACACACACCCATCTTTTAGAGAGAGAGCTACTCATCCTTAATGAAAATTCATTGTAGCCTCTTCTCCTTCCCTTTCCCATTATCATATCTTGAGAGGAGATTTGTACCCAAACACAATCTACACCTATTTAGAGTGTAGTGAGTGTTTTTGGAGTTGTTGGAAAGCATTAGAAGAAGCCAAAGATGGCAGATGCAACATGGAGCTTGTTGTAGGATCCAGAGAGCTAGACAAGGCATCGTTCCGAGAAGCCTTATTGGAGTAGGAGTTTGGAGGGCTTAGGTACAGCGGGTAGATTAGACTTGGAGGGTCTATTGCTAACCCATGTATCCAACTGATTGTCTAGTAGATTGATTACCGCTTGGAGGGCGGCGGAAAGGTTTTTCGCCGAGTTCTTCGATTTCCTCTTCGATAACACATCGGCGTGTTATCTATGTTTGCATTCTTCTTCCCTACTCTTTTACATTTCATTTTATTGCTATGAGTATATGAATATATGTTAGAGTAGCTTGTTTGTTTATCTGCTTGCATTTACACTATTCTGTACTTAGAATTAAGTTAGTGTAAAATCTATCGAACCGTAACTTTTATTTGGGGGTCTAAATAGCTCTTGTGTTTTATAACACACATTCGAGCTTTCATATATAAACATACCGACTTCTTTGTTTTTGATCGTAACAACAGAAAAACATGTTGAAATCTAACAGTACTATCGATCGGGTGGTACTGTTAGAAAAACATGTTCAAAGCCAATTGCATCTTTCTTTCTTTCCTTTTTTTTTTTTTTTTGGGTTATTTTTAAAGCTAACACTTTAGACATAAAGTAAAGGTGAGAATTGAGATGCTGCACTTTAGGTTCTTTAATTGAATTGTATTGATCAGTGCCTTATAAAAACAATGTTATTTTTTTCAAAGAAAATTAAATTCAAAATTTTTAGTTGATTGGTTAATGAAATAATTACCAGGTTGAATTTAATTAAAAACTTAAGAGGTAGAACCTAAAGAACTGTACATGTTTTTTACCCTTAAAAATAATTTAGTTATCCCTATAATTCTTCGTAAATGTTTATGCTACAATCCAAGCTATTAAACTAGTTTACCTCAAGACTTTTGATTTTGGGTGATGAGTAAAACATTACCTTGTTTTTAGAAGTTTGAAACATGATGGAAACCTAAATGACTGATAAATCTCATTGGTAACTGCCATTCTCTTCCTCCCTCTCTGTCGCAATCTCAAATGCGTTGGGATTCGATGAGATCTCATCGAGATCTGGGTTAGATTTGTTGAGATCTCATCAAGATCCGTTGGGATATGGACCAGATTCGGCGAGATCTCATTTGCTACTGCCTCCCTCAGTTTCGATTGAAAATGACTCAATCCAAACGAAGAATCATTCAATTTGACCCTGTGGTGCTCACAGTTGGTGATGGGTCCACTGTCCTACCACCCGCTGAAATCAGTTTGAGCTCAAGCAGAGTTCAAACCCAACCTGCACTATCACATGGATAAACTTACTAGCAATAGTATACTCTTGCCTTGTGCTTTCAACGTTATTTGTTGCCGCAAGTCTATCCGCCAATCGCAAACCAATCTTTTGGTCAATCCAAGTCTTCTTGAAAATCTGATTTAGTCTTATGTGGTTTCAACCTTCATTTCAAATGTATATTGAGTCAAACCTCTATAATTTTTGGAGCATTATATATCTACTTTCCAATAAAACAAGTCTCACTCAAAAATTCATTTTGGAGCAAAAGATATGAGCAAAAGAGTATAAACCCTTCCTCTTGGGCATATTGAAAATTTGTCATCTTTGAGCAATTTCTAACTTAGATTCAACCCACTTTTACAACAAAAATATTACATCAATAAACTTAAAATTAATTAAATGCAAATGTAATGAAATGAACCAATACCAAAAAACCTAATAATTAATATATGATTGTTATAGACTCCCTTGCTAGAGGTAATTAGTAGAGTAGCCGAAAAATGGCACAAGTAAAACAAGTCTCTAATCCATTTCATTAGAACAAGTAAAAATTAGCGTGTATACCAATCAACATTTCTTTTTCTTTTTTCCCTTTTGTCTCAACTTTCTTTTAAATAATCGAAATATATTTGTTTTTAATAAGCTAGTATTTAGCTTTTTATCTCATATTATGCAAATAAATAACAAAAAACAAAAAAATTCCCAAATGGACACTAATGTTACCCCTAACAAAAATTATGAAGTTTGCAAAGTTTTTATTATTTTATTATTTTTTATATATAGAGATATTAGGGACATTAAAATATATTATTATAGAAATTTTTAAACACACGAAAAAAAAAAAAAAAAGTTATCATGCTACTAATTTGGTAGAAATTACATTAATTTTCAAGCCAATCTACAAACTTTTTGTAATAAAATTACGTTAAAGTAACTTTAAACTCTAGATTTATTACAAAAAACTTGCAAACTAATTTGTCAAGAATATGATTGGTGCTAGTTAAATAACATCAATGTTCAAATTATCTTTACTTACATCACTGTGACTTTAAAATTTTTTTTCTTTCTGTTTTCGAGTGGCTGCTCATCTCTAATTTGTACGAGTTAGCCACTCATCTCTAATTGTACCAGTTCCAGGAGAGTGCCCATGTATTACGGCTGGTTGATGGTACATGCATGTACCTTCCTTGGAGTGAAGGTGTTTCACACTAGAGTGAGGAGCCGGGTTGGCCCTAGGCCTAGGCCACTTGGGTCACCGCCTAGGGCCCCCATTAGAGGAAGACCCCAAATTTTGGGCATAAATTGATATATTTAAATAAATAATTGGAGATATAGGAAAAAAAAAAGGTTTTATAATTCTCCTCTACTTTCAAGAAGTCTCAAAGTATTGAATAATGCTAGAGATAGTACAACTTTAAATATATGAGTCTTACAAATAGAGTAATGCTATAATTTTAGAAATTATTTTACAAACTGTTGTTGTAGTTAACTTTTTACTGGTTTTTATTTGGACCCACTGATAATATCACTTTTTTATTTATTTATAATCATTCTTCACATCATCAATTTGTAAAAGTTTTTGTAAAAGAATTTGTATCTCTAGCATTTTCCCTTACAAATATATGTTTTAATAATCGCAAAAAATAATTTAGATAAAAAAATGTTAGAAATATTATTAATTTTACTTAAAATTTTTACAAATTGATGTGACAATTAATATGATATATGGACGTTAATAACCTATTAAATGCATTTTTGAATTATTTTTTGTGATTAATGATACATCTTTGCAAGTCTCATATTGTAAAATTTATAATATCCCTAACATCATTCATTTAAATACTTATTTATTATTTTCTTAAAGTGTCACTAATCACATTAATTTCTACATTGTTTGAAAGTTTTTTTTTAGTAAAATTTATTATATCTTTAGCATTTTTCCAAGAAAAAAAAAGCATATTACAAAATAAAAGGAATAGATTTTTGTTATAAAAAATTATGATATTAAATACTAGTTAAATATTATTTAAATAATAATAAAAATGCCATATTTAAATATATTGCTTTAGGCCTCCACATTTGTTGAGCTGCCCCTGCTGAGGAGTTGTGACATATCTGCAAGATCTTAATTTGCATTAGTTATGACAGAGAGAGGGAGATGGTTAATTGAGAGTTTCCATTTATGGTTATCACAAGGATATGCATAATAAAACCCCCAAAGATATGATCTCCACGCTGAAAACATTAGGTAGAGCCGTACATAGATATAGGCTTTATGGTCAAACCGCACGTATCTTGTTAACAAATCAGAAAAGAAATACAAAAAATGTAGTCTTGTTAATTACTTGAGGTTGTTTTATTTTCTCCTCACATTTTAAAATATAGTCATAGAATTGCACTCTTGCAGAGATTCTTACCGAAAGATCAGTTGCTCAACAGTCTCAATCTCTAACTTTATTTAAACCCAGTATCTTACAACTCAGACAGAGAAAAAAAAAATCACAAAACAAGCAAATTGCATAAATAATAAATCATTAAAAAAATCACAATACCTTACAAGCAAATTGCATTAATATAGTCGTTGATCAAGCTATAGTCTCATATTGAAATAAGAACACAAAGACTCATCCCTTCAATGGCTTTGAAAACCATTTCATTTTTTGAGAAGAAGGTCGTTAAATCTTCGTAATGGCTAATGGCTTTTGATTTCGGTGCACCAACTTGGAAACCAAATCTGACGGAAGCGCCAGCTGCATTATACAATCCATTCAGTGAGGCTATTGCGAAATTTGTTTGTCATTGGAGGGCATTAATGCCATTAACGTGAGTCTTTAGATTCATTTTTCAAAAATTCGTTTGCTTATCTTAATTTAACAAAAATAATAACTGCAAGGATAGAGTGCTTATTACAAAAAGATAATTGAGGAATTAGTAAATTTTAAATTAAACGGATACTTATAGTTTAGAAGGAACAGTACAATTTATTTGTATATTAATAATTTTTTAATTAAGAAATAAAAACTTAGACCATGACATTTTTACACATGTAATTCTTTTCAAATCCGGTAATATTAAGAAATAAATAAAATAAAAATCAAGGAATCATTATTATTATTATTTTTTTGTTTTGAAAAATGAGTCATTATTTGGAATTATTAGTAATATTTATAAACCTTAATAACCTTATAACCCTTATCACCATATAATTTATACATGAAAAGCATACTTTTTGATGGAGGGAGGACCCATTATTTTGGCTGACTATTATTTAATAGACTCAGAAAGTACATTTGACTTACAAAGCACTATTATACTAGTATTTAGTATTTTTGTTTCTTTTTTTAAGTAAAGGGTTAAGGGTCTATCAACTTGTTGTGGACATGAGAAGTATATTATCAAACCAAAAGGGTCTTACACTGTTTTACTTCCATACAGAGACCAGAGAAAGAAAGATAGAGAGAGAGTTTACCCAAAAAGAAACGCTGAAAAAGGGTTTTAGAGAGAGAGAGAGAGAGAGGTGTATTATAATGTAATATAATGCCCATCCATCGATCAAAGTAATTTAAAAAAGAAAAGGCTTTCCTGTTCTGTTGGGAAGGAAAAAGCTAAAGACAAAATATACAGTAGAGAGAGAACAATCAAACAGAGGAGAGAGAGAGAGTCTTTCACTAAAATTACTAAAAAGATTTCTGTTTTGTTGGGTTGAAATTGAATCCCTTCACTGTTCTGGCCATCGCCATCATTGTCCATTTTGTACAGACTCCTCTAGAATGACATGTGAGCTGGGACCCACTCTTGTGCATCGGTTATATTAGGCCTCCACTCCACTATGTGCTACATGCAAGACGCCTTTCTCACCAGACTTTGGATATTCAGTTATTCACAGCAGAGCAGCCTGAGCTAGATAGCTAGACTTGTTTGTTATGCACTGAGTCTCTCTCTCTCTCTCTCTCTCTTAATCACTATGGTGTTTATAACTTGGGAGACCCAAAATTCTTATTTTCATGCTAATTTTCCTCTATGGTTTTGGGCGCTTTTTGGTTTTTGGAATGAGAGAAAATGAATTTTTGAATGAATGAAATTACACTAGTTCACTCCTTGCTTAGCTGAAGGTCTCAATATGTTTTGATGTGGTTTTTGCTCTGTCTGGTTCCTTGAAATCACTCTCATATTGTTAAGCATTTCTGACTTGGTTTTTTATTTATTTATTTTTATAATTATTTCCTCCCTCTCATATTTGTAATTCAATTTAATATGAAAGTCCTCTTTTCGTGATTTTTTTTTTCCTTTTTTTTTAAAAAAAAATTTAAAAAATCTAATATGTAGAGGTGAACAAATTATTAAATAAGATTAAGATGATTTAGAGAATATTTAAGGTTAAGGGAAAAGGGAGATGGGAGGAGGGGTAATAATATCATATAGCTTGATGGCACTGATTTTGTTCACAAGTTTTTGGTCAATGTAAGCAAATAGTGAAATGGCCGATGTATACAGATATCCAAAGAGTGTGCCAATGTATGACCACATTGATATGATTTTGTGTGTGTGTGTGTGTGTGTGTGGAAAAAGTATTTCTAGTGTGGTAGTATGGTTATTTTAATGTGTAAATGACTAAATGGTGTCTTAGAAATAGTCAGGCAAATCCTAAGTCTCTGTTTTGTTTTCCCATTTGAATATCTCCCCCAGTTCATGATTCAAGCATTATTTTTATGAGTATCTAAAAATTTATGTGCAATCCCAGTCTGGAAAATAAGACCCAGAAAGTGGACTCAGTTTTGGCTTCAATGGAAACTTTGCTTTCTGAATATTATTATTGAATCTTTAAGGAGTTTTCTCATATATGTGAAATGGATATGCTACTGAACCTGATGTATTGATATTTTTACTTCTTGTTTTCTCTTGTTGAGAGAAATAAATGCATTGTGGTTTCTATTCCAGACCCTTCATTTATGTCTAGTTTTGATTTTATGCCTATAGAACTTGTAAGCTTAGTTGGGTCTGCTTTACCAGCCCTCTTTCTTTCTGGAGCTGGAATTACACCCATATCTGCATAATTATATGCATGTCATTTATGCTTTCATTAGCTTTGTGAAATTTTATTAAGATTTTAAGAGTTATCCTTTGTCCTTATTTTGCTTTCCTTATTGCCTGATTTGTTATGTCCTTGCAGGTTACCAAATTGAGTTGCAAAAATGGCAGATGGGCCACAACTTCCATCTGTAATCCAGAAGATAAGAGTGCAACCTTACCTCTCCATCACGCACTTTCCTAACCATCAAACCTGGACTTCAAGCTTGCAAAACATGCCCGGTGCTGGTGGATATGCGATCGACAGGTCGCACAAAACATTGCTCCCAGCAAATGCTGGCTCTGCCTCCTATCTTGCTTCACCCCTGCTTCCAGTATTTGTAAGCGCTCCACTGGAAAAGCATAAGTCTGACTCTCGACCTGGGTTAATTTATGAATCACTCCTTGCTCTTTTTGGGGTGCTAACTGCTCCAATTGGGAGAGTGAAACTCCTGATCCAGTGCCAAGATGAGATGATCAAGTCAGGTAGACTACCTAAGCCTTATAAAGGAATTGTAAACTGCTTCTCCAGAACAATCCGTAATGAAGGCATCATATCCCTTTGGAGAGGCTACATCCCTGGTGTCATCCGCGACGTTTCCATTAGAGTAAATTTTCAGCAATTTTTTTCTTTTGTAACTTATTGTGCATTAACTGGGCTTCTTAAACTTGATTTTGACCACTAGAAATTTGTAGATGTTTTTGTTGTTTATTTCTTCTTTGTCTCATCTTAATCTTGTTTATTAAATCCACAGTGTTTATATGTACAACAGGTAATAAGGTCTGGCTTTAACAACTCAGAAAACAAAGATGGCTTGGCAGGAGAAATTTTTCCTCATTTAGCAACTCATTTTGTTGTTTATCCCCTGGTTTATGCCCAGACTCGCCTAGCCAATGATATCAAGACAGGCAATAAGATTGAAGAAAGGCAATTCAAAGGTTTGATTGATGTCTACAAAAAAACTATAAGATCAGATGGCATTGCTGGACTGTACCGTGGATTTGCTATCACATGTTGTAAACGCTTCTTAAGTAAAGGGTTCTACTTAGGCATACATGTTATGTTATGCAGGCTCGGGTCACAGGTCAGTGCAAACATGAGAATTTAGTGTCATTGGGGCTATTTCCTTGATGACATTCATAGTCCCTATACCCAGCATGCATTGCTTTTTTACAAACAAGGTCACCCTTGATTTATTTTTTCCAAGTGTTTCTTGACAAATTCCTTTCACTCTCTCTTTTGTTCTTGGTTAACATTTGGCTTTCCCAATATTTTTAATTTTAATTGTCTAAGTGGCATCTTCATTTCATGTAATTCAGAGATTTTTTTTAAAGGTTTTGCTATTGCTGATAAGTGTGAAATAGCAATCCATTCATGATACAGAATTATGTTGAATTACACTTGCTGTTTTTGCAGGATGACTTGTTGGCTGCACCAGTAATGGCAGTGGGAGTTGCAGTTTGTCAAAAGATGGCAACTTACCCATTGGACACTGTAAGTAGGAGGATGATGATGACCTCTGGAGAAGTTGTTAAGTATCAGAGTTCGATACATGCATTTGCAGAGATTATCAGGAATGAGGGTGTTGAGTCCCTTTATAAGGGTGTTGGTACAAGCATCCTCGAAAAAATGATTTTATCCTTTATTCTTGGTGCTTTTATCACAAGATTTCCCGATTATTTTTCCACAAAGAAGTCTAATTCTGCTGCTGATGGTGTGTCTGCAAAGAGGAATGGATCGGCTGGTGGTGGTCAATCTGCATCAACTCTCGCCATTAAATGGACATATGGTAAGAAGGACTAGGGGCAACGGTGGTGGAGGCCCACGCAGAAATTTCTCTTCTGAGGGGAACAATGATTTAGATTTTCTTTACAATTAGAGTTCAGTTGACAGTCTGAGAAAGGTCTTCTGTAATATAATATTATATGGAGTAAAACAATAGTACTTAGGTTTGAGAGTCTGGGCTTAACCTCTTCCCCGTAGTAAACAAATGAGTTTGTATTGTTCTGACTTCTAAAAATTGGATACTCAAATTACCACCACTTGAAATCAATACATCTACTGGAAGCTTAATAGCATTAGATCGTCTAATACATTGTCTTTCATATCGAAATATTTTTCTTAGTTAATGATCTGTTATATCTTTTGAGTACTTGCATCTGAGCCTGTGAATGAGAATTGATGCTCACTTGAGAAACTTTTAGCATGTGCATTCCCTCTACAGCAATATTAATTGTTATTTACTAAAATGTGTGGGGTTTTATTTTTGATGAGTGCTCTTTCACTGATTTACACATTTAAACTCGGTGCAGAACGAGTCTTGAAAGAAGTATATTGAACTTTAAGACTAGTTTACTAGTTTTAAACTTCATTTGGGTCACTGGGTGCAGGATTTCATTACATTTGGTAAATTGAAGTGATTCACAACCTGTGTGAGGAATGATTTTGCCTGCAAGTGTTCTAGCACTACCTAAATTTATCAATTTTGAAAGTTTCTTCTTGATTGGTGTTGACAAAAATGTGATACTGAAAATTGCAATGATTTCTTATTGGTGTGAGAATCTGCCATTGCATATGGCTCTGCTTAGGAGAGTTAGGACTAATTCCACACTTCGACGATTAATTAATACACAGATCATTAGAGAACTTTTATTGCTATAAAGCATCTTTGGATCAAGCTGAATGGTATTGTGCTTTTGGTCAAAAGAAGAGAGAAAGCCTATCAATTCAAGCATTAGATATTGTGCTTTGGATTAAGCTGAATGGTAAACATACAATTAAACTCACTTAACCAAGCCTGAATAGACAGGAGAAGGATTCAGTCATTTTGTTACACTCAATTTGGGATACGAAGAAGAAAAAATCGAAAAAATTAAATTTTACACAGCCATATTCCAACCCACACAGCCAACATCAAACTCACACAATCACATTTCAACCCGCACAACCAACATCACAGCCAAAACCTACACATCCACCACCACCAAACCACAAACAAAATTCCGAACCATGCCAAACCCACACATCCCACAACCCCTGCCCACCCCATCAAATCCACACCTACCGAAAGATTGCAGCGTGGTTTATGGTTTTATAATAAGAAAACCACAGAAATCGCACTGCATCACATTCTCTCTATATATTAATATATTTATTTATTTTAAATATTAAATATATGATTAATAGTTTAATAACCCTAGTTTTTTTTAAAAATAATAATAATAATAGTTTGATAATCCTAGCAAGTGTTGATTGGGAAAGCCAGACCAAAAGTAAAGAACAACTAGATCAATAGTTTAAAACTTGGCCCAAAATAAAGGGAAAACTTAGTTTTGGTTGGGTAGGAAAAGCTCAAAATTTGAAAAATATGCTAACTTCAAAGTGTATCTTATATACTGTACGACACATGTGATCACAAAAATGAGATGCAGTGCGGTTATAGTTTTGACTAATGTGACCGTAAAAATAAGGTGCGACGCAATTATGAGTGAATAAAATTGTTTATTTTAAGTCTGCAACCAATGAACAGTAAGAGCATCCACATTGGTGGAGCTATAATTTTAGCTATTTAGCTCCACAAAAAACTACTTTATCTATTTTACCTTCTCACTTTATAAAACACTCATAATTAGTGGTTTTATTTTAACTTTCAACACAATAAAATATTATATCCAATATAATAAAATAATATATCTACTACAATAAACAATCATCACAACTACCACCACCAGTCAACCACTGGCAAAATTTGATATTTAGACTGATTTTAAAATTTTTTTTTGGTGAATAATATGCGCGTCAAACTAATTAGTTAGTTGGATTGATTTTGGAACTAAAATTTGACAAACTTGAGTTCCAGCCCCAAAATCCCAACATAAATTTGACGTGGAATTAAAAAAAAAAAAAAAAAAAAAAAAAAAAAACACATGAAACTCGAGTTTGCTAAACTTGAGTTCCATGTTTTTTTGGGCTGGAACTTGAGTTTAGCAACTAACTAATTAGTTTGACGCATATAATATTCATCAAAAAATTTTCTAAAATCAATCTAAATACCAAATTTTGCCCTCAACCACCACTTCACACAACTAACCACCACCACTTGAGTTCTTGTTCTTTCTTCATTTTTCTTTCTTAAGAACCAAATCAAAGATTCAGAAAATTACCTAAAACCCACTGTTCTTCCTTTTAATTTTCTTTCTTAAGACCCAATTCAAAGATTCAAAAAATACCCAAAGGCTTGAGAGAAAAGGGTTTGTCGTTAGATCGAGGCTTGAGAGAAGAGTATTTGCCATTAAATCGAGTCAGTTTAAGATCGGACCATTGCCGATGGTGGCGATGATGTTTGGAGGAAGAGCCAAGGAGGCTCGGCCATGGAAGTTTCAGAGAGCAGAGACTGCTGCCCTGGGTTTAGTTTGAACCATGGGGTTGCTTTGCTTGGGTTTAGTCCAAATCGTCGTCCGGGTTCAAGTACTTCATTCTCGTTTTCGCTTTTCATCGCTTGGGTTCACAACGCCGATGACCCACCACACCCACACCCACACGGGAAAGGAAGAGACCCTCACACAACAGAGAAAAAAATTGAGAAGAAAGACAGAAAAAATTTGAGAAGAAAAAGAAAAGAATTTGAGAAGAAAGAGAGAAAATGTTGAGAAAAGAAAAGGGCATAGAAAATGAGAGAGAGAGAGAGAGAGAGAGAGAGGTGGAGAACGAAGAGCAGCGAAAAAAAAAAAATTTTTTTGAAGCAACATAAAATACCTTCTTTTTTTTTTTTTTTTTTTTACTTTTGAGCTACCGTGCACAGCCACTTTTGGCTGTGTACTGTAGCTGCAAAGCCAAATTATTTTACTTTGGCTTTATCAATGTAGTCATATTTTTGTATTTGATGGTGCTAAAAATAGCAATATAGTTTTTTAGCATCACCAATGCTAATGCTCTAAGTTGCAAATCTAGCAACTTATTGTAGCCAGGTTGTATAATTTTTTAGAAATACAACCCAGATGTAGCATGTTTTGGTCAATTATGTGTAAAATAGAGGTTTTTACACCATCCAATGCTAATCCTCTTAGAATAGATATGGAATTGCTATAGGGAAGCAAAATATAGGAACATAAGAACACGAGGGTTCCGTGGTAGTTTAGCCTAACGGCTTATGTCCATAGAAGATTTTCTTTAATATATAAAAGTAGTATAAATCCTATACTACAATGAATTATTAACAGGAGTATATATAATAAGCTATAACCTAGATTATTAACTATACATTAACTATGGTTAGGAGACTTGTATTATAAGTAGGAGATTTGGTTTGTACACAAAGTAGGATTGAACTTGAGCCTATTATATTTGAATAAATATGTCTAATATATTTCTAACACCCACTTCATTATTTGATCCAACCATTCAGGTTATAGTGGTGATTTTGGGATTAGTTATTGGATTCAGGCATGTTCGCCAGCGACGAAAATTTCACTTGGCTTGCCATACTATGGGTTTGCATGGACACTTGTAGATGCTAATAACCGTGGCTTATTAGCACCAGCTAATATATGATGATGCTGCAAGGCAGATGGAGCATTAATAGGTTACTAGTCCCAGACCCGCGCGTTGCGCGTGATTATTATTATTATTATTTTTTTAAGGGAGGTCTCATTGTTATCATTATTTTGTAATTTGAACTAACTTAATGAAGAGAAATGCATTTCATAATCATGTTCATCACAAAATAATTTTTCATTATTGTAGAATTGTTTTATTTAAATTTTGAAACCTTAATTCTACCATAGTTGGTTGACTAATTTGTACATCTCTAAGTCAATTATACACATTTTGCATGCTACATGTAAACCCTATTTTCCATAAGGTTGAAATAATGTGGGAAACATTTGATTCTATGGAAGTTAAAAACTAAAATTCTTATATCTTGTCTTAATGTTGCCTAAATAATGTTAAATCAAATGTCAAAAATGGGATTTTGAAAATTTCCATCTTTATTTCTTATATATTTCTATTATTATTGAAGAATATCTTCTTTTTAGTTTTGATAAGAAATGTGGTTTTCCATATTAGAGTTTGATTAGTTTTAAATTTAAATTTTGTATGATTGTATTTAATTAAGTGAATGTAACAATTGATTTTATTGACATTCGTAGGATCATCTTTAATTAATTTTTTACTCCTTCTATCAAGCTCTTTGTTTTCCAAGTAACAGTTACTAATTGACATTTGATTTCTTGATTATAATTCTAATGTACTAAATATGCATTGTAACGTTTATTTTTATTTTATTTTTTTCATTCCAATTTACTGCCATTAACTTAGTGTATCCATAACTATTAGTTTGTTTATGATATGTTTGGTATGATATTCTATTGTTGTTGTTGTTGTTGTTGTTATTATTATTATTATAAATTTAGTGTTTCTAAAATAGCATGTGTTTTGTATTCCATTCTTCTATTGATGCATTGTAGCATTTCATGGGAAGACTTTCCAAGAACAGTTTTTATTTATTTGAATTTAAGTAAAATATTTTATATTTAATTTTTTAAATAAAAAAATGATAGAAAATATAAATACTTTAATAATATGAAGGATATGGCTGAATTTAAATTTTGAAATAAATAAGATGAAAAGAAAAATAGTAAAAATGAAATGTATATCAATAAACACCAAATTATTCTAAAGAATACAAAAAAAGATAACAACTTGAAACACAAAAATAAATTGTATCAACCCCTTTGATCGAAAAAAAATTGTATCAACCCCTTAGAATTCTGAAGAATACAAAAATCCATTAAGCTAAAGTAGAGAGGCAAGAAAAAATAATCCACAAAAACTCAAAAAAAAAAAAATATATATATATATATATATATGTGTGTGTGTGTGTGGGGGGGGGGGGGGGGAGAGAGAGAGAGAGAGAGAATTAAGCATAGAATGGGAGAGGGAATTAAAAAAAAGGCAAAATAAATGTAGATAAATGGCAAGATGAATAGTGATATTAAGGTAGAGAATAGTGGAGAGATGAAAAGGTAAAAGTAATAAGAAATGTTACAGAAAGTGAAAAAATAAGTTGAGAATTTAATAATAAGAAGAATAGTTTAAAAAAAGAAAAATATGATATTTTGATTGTAATATAATAGATTTTTTAATTCACTTTAAACATTAAAAAAATTATAGGAAAATTTGGAAAGAAAAAGGATAATAACATGGTCGCTGATGTGACTACAATAAAGCATAGTAAAAATAAATGCTACAATTGATTTTATTACACTATAAAGTTTTTAATGTCCTCCGTAAGGTCATCTCTATTTTTTTTTCCTCCTCCTGTCACATACTCATCAGCCTCTTTATTTTCTAAATAACAGTTACAAATTGACGTTTAATTTCTTTTAATTTTCTTTCTCTCTCTACACTTTATTACCTATAAATCTCTCTCTTTTTGTTTATTCATTTGCATCCTATTGTTTTCCCAAATTTGATAATAATTCTAATGCACTAAATATGCATTGTAATGTTTATTTTATTTTATTTTTTTCATTCCATTTGGCTGCCATTAAATTAGTATAGCCATCACTATTAGTTTTTTCATGTTATGTTTGGTTTGATATTCTATTATTATTATTATTTTAACTTAGTGTTTCTAAATTGGTATTAGTTTTGTATTTTATTTTTCCATTGTAAGATTTCATGGGAAGACTTTATAAGAACAGTTTTTATTTATTTGAATTTAAGTAAAATATCATATGTTTAATTTTTTTTTAATGAGACAAAATATAAATAATTTAATGATATGGATTATGGAGGATGTTGCTGAATTTAAATGTTGAATAAAATAAAATGAAAGAGATAATGACTCTCTATCTCCACTGTCTCTCTCTCCTAGTTTGATTTTACTGGGTTTTAAACTTTCACTTTGGATAATAATTTGTTGATCATGATATGAATGGATTCACTATAATCTATGAATTAAAAAATTATACCAAGAAAATCACATGGCAATATCGACAAAAGAATTGTCATGTAATACCATGTTATAAATATCTATGGTTGCACTCTATTGGAAGCTGGAGATGAAATGGAGTATTTGATAATACATAATAAGCTGTGGTTTCCAAGTGAAGAAGTTTGGGGTCAACCTAATTTATGACAATGATGAAAAGAATTACCTATCCTGTTTGGACCAATAATTGAAAATGCATGTTTTCCTTGTAATGATGATTATATACAATTTTAATATTACAATAAGATAATATTTTACAATCAAATAAGAATTAAAAAAGATAACAACAGAAAATACAAAACTAAATCATATCAATTCAAAGTAGAATTGTAAAGAATACAAAAGTTCAAAATTATGTAAAGAATACATAATAAGCTGTGGTTTCCAAGTGAAGAAGTTTGGGGTCAACCTGATTTATGACAATGATGAAAAGAATTACCTATCCTGTTTTGAACCAATAATCGAAAATGCATGTTTTCCTTGCAATGATGATTATATACTATTTTAATATTACAATAAGATAATATTTTACAATCAAATAAGAATTAAAAAAGATAACAACAGAAAACACAAAACTAAATCATATCAATTCAAAGTAGAATTGTAAAGAATAGAAAAGCTCAAAATGAAAAAATACACCAAAAACAGAGAGAGAGAGAGAGAGAGAACTTTTTGTGTGTGGAAAAACAGAAAATTATGCATGGAATGATTGAGAGAACAACAAATTTATAGCAAGAGGTTAAGAATAAGAATAGTCAAAAATAAAAGAAGATAAAGGGGTAGGGGAATAGTGATATTAAGTTAGAGAATAGTGGGGATATGAAAAGTTAAAATGGAATGAGAAAAGTTGAAGAAAGTATAATAATAAATGAGAATAATTAAAAATAAGATTAATATGATATTTTAATTTTAATATAATGGAGTTATTAATTCACTTTAAATGTTAAACAATTATAGGAAAAATTGAAAAGAAAAAAGATGATGACATGGCTGCTGATGTGGCTCAATGAGAGGATAGCAACATTAAATTCTACGCTTCAGCTTTTAGTAATATATTGATTTGCAAGTCAGAAATTGGTTCAAATCATAGCGCAAAACAGTACCACAACAGCGTTTAATTCCATGTTTGTATCAGATTATTGCTACAATGGGACAACATGGATTGGTTATGATGATGTCCAAAGTATTCATACAAAGGTCACATATGCTAAGGGAAAGGGGTTGCTTGGTTACTTTTCGTGGCAGATTACAATTGGACTCTCTCCAAATTAAACAGGTTGAAAATTATGAATTTATCATTTTCTAATATTTTTGTGTTAGTTTCTAGCTTCTTAAATAATTTGCTATAACAATAATTTTCATATTGAAGTAAAAAAGAAATTATGATAAAAGAAAAAAAGTTACGGTTTCAACCAATGTTTCTTAAGCTTTATTTGAAAATTTTGATCTTGTGGATTTATGTGTTTGGCTCTGATTAAAAAGTCAGCTTATTTTACTATTCAATTTATTTTTACTACTATTCATGAGCCCCATTGCACATTTTGGTATTATTCATGAATCCCCATACTATTTCAGCTAACTTTTGCCTTTATCTACAGAACTTTTAGCAAAAAAATTTTAGTTTCAGCAAAATAAGCGGATCTCAAACAAACCTTTAATTTGGTGATTAATTATGAGACCCGTAACAAGAGTATAGCTTAACAATAAATTCGATAGAATTCTTTGAACTTGTTTCTTTTTTTATTTTAGCAAAAATATGTAAGAAAAATATCTTCTTACGTGTAGCTCAAAATATATTCTTTTAGCAAAGATGGCTCAAAGAATAACCCACGCTGAACACCCCACCAACGTGTAGCTCAAAGGCTAGCCCACACCAAGGCTGACCCACCCAACAGTTCAGTAGATGAAAGCCTAAATATTTACACACAAACCCTCTTCTTCCTTCCCACCTGTAGATGAAACCCAGCCAAGAATTTCAGTCACAGTGAACCTTTGTTTCTCTATACAAAAACTCTTCAACTTCTAAGAAAACAATGGTTTCCATTCCAACTCAGTGATTATCTGTACAAACACTCTTCAACTTCTAAAAAAAACCAACGGTTTTCACTCCGACTCGATGATTATTTGAAGACATAAATGCAGGAGCTTAAAAGATTTCAGCATTTAGTATTTTGGGCTTCAATGCAGCCACTTCCAACCAATTATACAATGCAGTTAACACTAGGTAAATGCCACCTGATTTATGAAATTGAAGAGTTAGTTTCATTTAATGTTTGTTTTGCATGTTGTAAAATCTGTTCTTTTATATATCTCTGTCTCCTTATGCCTCAAAACTTATGCCACTATAATTTATCACAATTCATTTCAGAGAGGTATGTTTACTTTCTTAATTTTATTTTCCTCTTAAATATTTCATTTATTAATTTATTTTTGAATCCCAAAATACTATGTTCGTTGTTATGCCACTATAATCTTACATCTCATTTCACATTCATTGTTATTTCATGTTTCTCATCAATAGTTTGTTTATTGATTTGTTGTTTATTTAGTTTAGCCATCTTTGAAAACTATTTATAATTCAATAGTTTTTAACCCACAGAAACAATATTGATTTGTTTGTGAACCAAAAAAAAAAAAAAACACAAATAAAACAAAACAAAGGAAGTATTTACAATTAATTTCAAATTCATTTTCAAAAACCATGTTTCTCTTCAATAATTTGTTTATTGATTTGTTGTTTATTTAGTTTAGCCATCTTTGAAAACTATTTATAATTCAATAGTTGTTAACCCACAAAAACAATATTGATTTGTTTGTTGAACCAAAAGAAAAAAAAAAAAACACAAATAAAACAAAACAAAGGAAGTATTTACAATTAATTTCAAATTCCCTTTCAAAAACCACGAGGTCCCTTAACAATTTTGAGTAGAGGAGTTTATTGGGGGAAATTTTGAGTATGATCATGTACAAGAAAAGGATGGCCCAGATGCATTCCACAAACATAGTGTCATCAAAGAAATTTGGAGGTGGAAGCCATAGGAGTAAAAAGCATAAAGACATAGCAATGATCCATGATACAAATAGTTGTAAGCGAGCAAGACATAACAGGCAAATGGTACTCAACCTTAACCGTACTTGGGAAAGTAGTTCAAATGCTCAATGTTTGCGGCGATCATTCCCTTTAGTTATAAATGTTTTTTCTCACTCAGTTGTTGGGCTTAATGGTGATGTTGCTACTACAACTACTGTGCAAGAATTCAGGATACATCTGCCTACAAATGCCAATGCCTTGGATAAGCATCTGCCTACAACTGAGCTTACAAGTACTAATTTCATAATTTGGAATAATTGTACTGATGTAGTAATTAGCTTGGTTGGAGTATTTCTTTGGTTGTCACTTGCCTAAAAGTCTATTGAATCTTCACTTAGGCTTTTTATTGCAGGATTAATTGTCTTTCGGGTAGTGTAAATGGCGTAAATTATTTTGTGATTTAGCAAGGATCTATTAAAATGAAAGCTACCATGTTATAGGTTTCATCGTAAAGGACTGCAGCCTTTTATAAAACTAGCTCACGTTGTGATCTATTATTCATGCCATGGATCAATTTCCCTTGATAATGTTAATTGTTATTGCTTTTATATTTCATTGTCCATAATACTGTTAATAGTAAGTGATGGAGAATTTGAAGTTTTTGGATATTGAGAAAATTCAAAATCGAACTTTGCTTTACTTTGTCTCATCCATATCTTTACTTACTTTGAATATTTTCATGTCTTAAAGTTTATATTTATAATCAATGATAATTAGATAATTAAATAGGAATATTTATTAATAGTTGTGCTATGACTGCTGAAATTTGCATTTGAATACACTACTTAACCTCACCTACAACAGCCATACATAATAGAAGCATCACACTTAACTTGGTTTATTATTATTATTATTATTATTATTATTATTATTATTATTATTTGTTTTGGGGCAATTATGGTGTGTAGTTATATATGACTGTGTAGTATTAACTTTGGGAATTGGTTGTTCTTGCTCTGCATATTACTAACTATGAATATTAGGCCCATAAAGGTTATAGGTTTCACCGCAAAGGCCTACTACCTTTTATAGAACCAGCTCATGTTGTGGTCTATTATTCATGCCATGATTTCCCTTGACAATGTTGATTGTTGTTGCTTGCTATTTTTATTTAAATGATAAACAACGTAAACACATTTATATATGTATATTTTTTTTTTAGCCTCGAAACTCATTTTATATTAAATAGTGATGGAGTTATCCCAATTGTAGAAAAGTGTAATTGTTAAACAGCTTCTACAACCAACAATTTTTTTGGTCTATTGTTCATGCCTTGCATTGTCCTTAACATTGTTAACTATAAGTGATGAAGAATTTGAAATTTTAGATATTCAGAAAATTCAAAATCAAACCTTGCTTTACTCTATGAATATTAGATCCATAAAGGTATTGTAACATGGAAAACCACCTTCAGAAGCTTTCAAGTATAACCTGTTCATTTGATTTGTGGAATTTGTCCGAGCCACCAATTATAGACTAAACCTACTTAATTAACTTCCATCTGTAGTTAGACAGAAGTTTTCATAGATGTCAATCCTCATGTTCCCTTAATTCTCTTGAAGTGTTAGGATTAATATTGTATATTAATAAGTTGAATATATCATCTTTTAAATTTCAGGTTTGGGAATGCGAAATAGAAAACCCATTGACGTAGACCTAAGTAAAAGGTCAAACAACACATAAAGTAGGTGCAAAAACTACTATTTTGGAATTTTATATTCATCGTTATTTTTTATTTTTCTCATTTTCATGCACGCAAAATCACATTAAAGTACTGTTATTTGTAATTTTAAATATTAAAAACAACAATTAAATACTTTTAAATAATTAAAATACTATTTCAAGATAGCATCAATGACAATATACCAACAATAGGTTCAAAATTGTGTCTCCATGTATATTAACTATAAGTGATGAAGAATTTAAAATTTTAGATATTCAAAAAATTCAAAATCAAACCTTGCTTTACTCTATGAATATTAGATCCATAAAGGTATTGTAACATGGAAAACCACCTTCAGAAGCTTTGAAGTATAACCTGTTCATTTGATTTGTGGAATTTGTCCGAGCCACTAATTATAGACTGAGCCTACTTAACTTCCATCTGTAGTTAGACAAAAGTTTTTATAGATGTCAATCCTCATGTTCCCTTAATTCTCTTGAAGTGTTAGGATTAGTATTGTATATTAATAAGTTGAATATATTATCTTTTATATTTTAGGTTTGGGAATGCGAAATAGAAAACCCATTGACATAGACCTGAGTAAAAGGTCAAACAGCACACAAACTAAGTCCAAAAACTACTATTTTGGAATTTTATATTCATCGTTATTTTCCATTTTTCTCATTTTCATGCATGCAAAATCACATTAAAGTACTATTATTTGTAATTTTAAATATTAAAAACAACAATTAAATACTTTTAAATAATTAAAATACTATTTCAAGATAGCATCAATGACAATATACCACCAATAGGTTCAAAATTGTGTCTCCATGTATATTAAATACTTTATTAATTGTGCATACATTTTCTAAAAGTTACTTTGATAAAAGTCCTTCATATATTTTCAACCTACCTTATTTCTATTTCTCTTCAAAATTTGCTTTAAAATCCATTTTTTACAACATTACTTGGGACTATTTTTCCCTTTGCTGGTTGGCTTCAGCACCTATGTTTCAAATAAAATTACTGCTAAACTGGATTGTCAATGAATTGAAAATAATATTAATTTTTTACATATGCTTTTGTATTTTCTATATTTCCATTACATAATTTCATCTAATTATGCTTCATTTTTCCCTATCATTTAGGAAAATTTACAAAGCTGTGGAACTTTGGCCCACCAAGCTATGTGTGTGAATATTGTAATGCAATATTATGGTACGAAGAGAGGAATCGTAAATCCAAAAACACAAAGAATCCTAAATTCTCAATATGTTGTTGAGAGGGTAGGGTGAAGCTACCTTTGTTGAAATCGCCACCTCCTAAGCTTCAAGAACTCCTACAACATTCAGAACATTACAAGGCTAATATAAGGAGGTTCAACTCCATGTTTGCAATGACTTCTATGGGAGGAAATGTTGATGTCCATGCTAATGAAGGACAAGGCCCTTACATCTTTCGATTGAATGGACAAAACCACCACAGAATTGGGTCGTTGCTTCCAGTTGTTGGAAAAGCCCCATCTTTTGCACAACTATATATACACGACACAAAAAAAGAGATTCATTACAGACTAAGTGCTTTGCCTGGACAAGAATCAGAATATAACCCTGAAGTTGCTATAGTTCAAATATTATTGAAGATACTTAATGAGAACAACATCTTGGTTAAGACATTCCGTATGGCAAGGGATAGGTTCAAGGACTCTGATATGCACAATGTACACTTGCGATTAATTGGATAGCGATCAAGTGATGGTAGGGAACAAAACATGCCTACTTGCTCTGAAGTTGCTACTATAATTGTAGGTGATTTGAGCGATGAAAATATCCATCGTGATATTATTGTTGAGAAAAGAAGTGGATTGTTACAACAAATAAATGAAATTCACCCAAAATTCATGGCCATGCAATATCCATTGTTATTTCCGTATGGTGAGGATGGATTTCAAAATGAAATACTTAAAAAAGGTCTTGGTGGTGTTGCACCTTTGACAGAAGAATGTGTCACTATGCAAGAATATTATGCATATCAATTACAACAGCGTGAGAATGAAGGTGAAACATTGATTCTTGGTTGTAGGTTGCGACAACAATTTTTAGTAGATGGTTACACATATGTAGAGGAGTACCAACTAATTTGGGTCAGGAATCATCAACTTCAATTGAGATCAGAAGTGTACTTTGGAATAAAGGATGTTGTATTTAGAATAGACACTACTCCTTCATCTATTGGGAAAAGAGTTGTTCTTCCTTCAAGCTTTACTAGAAGCCCTAGATATATGATTCAAAATTACCAAGATGCTATGTCAATTTGTAGATGGGCTGGGTACCCAGATTTGTTTATAACTTTCACATGCAACCCTAAATGGCCAAAAATTGAAGGTTTCCTTTCCTTAATTCTAACTCAACGGCCTGAAGATAGACCAGATATCATTGCAAGAGTTTTTAAGATCAAATTGGATCAACTACTATGTGATTTAAAACATGGCAAGCATTTTGGAAAAGTAATTGCATGTATAAAATACAACCCATTACTGTTTGATTGTTGTTCTTAATGGTTTAATCTATTTAATTATTGTGACATTTTTTTTTTTTTTTTGTGAATATAGTTAACTACACAGTTGAATGGCAAAAAAGAGGCCTCCCCCATGCTCACATTCTTTTGTACCTATACCCAGATGACAAACACCCCACGCCAGTAGATATAGACAAGATAATTTCTGTTGAAATACCAGATAAAATTACAAATCCAAGGGATTATGAAGTCATTTCACAGTATATGATTCATGGACCTTGTGGTTTTGCCAACCCAAAATCTCCATGCATGGTTGACAATAAATGTAGGAAGCATTTTCCAAAAAAGTTTTATAGTGACACTGTGATAGATGAAGATGGTTATGCAATTTATAGGAGAAGAGATAATGGGATGACAGTTGAGAAGAATGGTGTTATGCTTGATAACAGATTTGTGGTGCCATACAACATTGACCTGTTAGTTAAATACCAGGTTCACATTAATGTTGAGTGGTGCAACTGTTCCAAGTCCATCAAATACTTATTCAAGTATGTTAACAAGGGTTCTAATCGAGCAACATTTGTTTTGTATGAAAAATTACACACAGGTGCTACAAGTGAAGCACAGCATATAACAAACATTGATGAGATCAAAACATGTCTAGATTGTAGATATATCTCAGCTTCTGAAGCATGCTGGAGACTTTTTGATTTTGATATCCAGTATAGAGAGCCTGTTGTACAGAGATTAAACTTCCATATTTTAGAACGTTACATTCAAAGATTCAAACTACTTGGATAATGTTTTGGAAAGACAAGATATAACAAAAACAATGTTCACTGAATGGAAGGCAAATGAAATGTATGATACAGCAAGAAATTTGACATATTGTGATTTCCCTACAAAATGGGTTTGGCATAGAAAACAAAGAGAATGGCACCCAAGGAAATCTAGCTGATGTATAGGGAGGATATATCATGCTTATCCTGCAAGTGGTGATCGCTTCTATCTTCGAATTCTCCTTAATGTGGTCAAAGGTGCAAGGTCTTTTGAGGAAATTAGGACTATTGATCATGTTGTGTATCCAACATACAGAGCAGCATGCTATGCTCATGGCCTTTTAGATGATGACAAGGAATGGGATGATGCTATCAAACAAGCCTCTAATTGGGCTTTAGGAAAACAACTACGAGAATTGTTCGCAACGCTATTGTTATTTTGTGAAGTGACAGACCCATATGCACTATGGATGGCTAATTGGGAGTTGTTGTCTGATGATATACTATATAGGCAAAAGCATCTCCTATTGTATGACAACTTACATTTGACAAAAGAACAAATACAGAACTGTTAGTTTTTAGACCCCTTAAAACCACAATTGGATTAACCTAGGTAATTAGCCAAGTTGTTACTTAGTCCAATTAAACAAGTCTAGGTTATCACAATAATAAAGATCAAATCATGCAAAGCAGCGGAAAAATAAATAACACAAGATATGATCACCTAGGTTTCCAAATAAATGTTTTGACCTTAGATGGAACCTGGGTGGACCAAATACCATCCCAAAAAGAGTGAAGTCGAGATGGATTGATGAGGAAGCTTGATTTTCCTTTAAATCCCTTTCCAATTTTGTTTGTAGGAGATACGCACTACGAAGAGTAAAAGTACCCGATTTGTTTCTAGTCCAAATTAAGGAGTCATCAGGCCTTCGAAAACTAAGTGGAATAGCTTTGATGATGGAGGCTTCAAAAGGATAAAAAATCGTATCAATGAGCATGTTCTTCCATCTTGGCTAGCTGAGAAATCCATTAAATCTGCCACTCTAACTTCAGCTGGTAGAATTGTTCAAGGAGATTACTTCTACGAATTAAGTCTAGACAAATTATAAATTGGACATATTTTGGCTACAATTCCCACTAAAAGAAAAATTAACAAGACTAAATATTTTGAAAATCTAACTATTAGATTGTATGTTTTATATGTTCTTAACACCCATATCAAATTTTGTGTCAATCAAATGTTATTTACTATTTAATCCAAAAACTTATTTTTTATACATAATTTTAAACTACAAAAACTTGAAATTTAAACATTTGATTGATGACTTAACTATTGATCTTTCCCTATTAAGAATGAAAATGGAATCAAAACCACCCCACCATCCAAATTGTCATGTTGATATAATTAGGCAATGAAAATGGTAACAAAACCACCACACCATTTAAATTTTCATGTTGATATGATTAGGCAATGAAAATGGATACAAAACCACCCCACCATCCAACTTGTCATTTTTATATCGTTGGGGATATATTGGTCATTTCAATTCGTTGATATATGTATATAAGCTGTACGTGAGCCAACATTCCACTAGTTTGCCTATACAACACCAAATATATCACCAGCTTCCCTAATCCTTCTCCAAACCAAATGACGCTTCACCAAACCAATTTGTGTGCATCCTCGTCTTTTTCCATATACCTTCATCTGATGATTCTTCTCTTTCTCATTTTTCCGCTCTGCTTGCAACCCACCATTACTGCCACTATTCCAACAAACGAGACTGATCGTTTCGCTTTGCTCAAATTCAAAGAATCTGTGGCTCATGATCCCTATAACATATAGAGCTCATGGAATGACTCTATGCACTTTTGCAACTGGCTAGGAGTTAAATGCGGCCATCGGCACCAAAGAGTCACAGTCTTAGACCTACAATGCCACAAGTTACGTGGAACTCTATCACCTTACATCGGCAACCTTAGCTTTCCAAAATAATAGCTTCTATGGTGAAATTCCACAAGAAATCGGTCATTTGTTCAGACTGTAAGGGCTCTATCTCAACAATAACACAATGGAAGGGGAAATACCATCCAGCTTGTCCAACTGCTCCAATCTCAAGTTCTTAAATCTTCATGGGAATAAGCTTAAAGGGAAGGTTCCAACTGAGCTAGGCTCTTTGATGAAACTCAAATTACTTCAGCTTGGCATTAACAATTTGGTAGGAGGGATCCCACCTTCTCTTGGAAATCTTTCTTCACTCACAAAGTTTGGTGTGGCAGACAATAATTTGGTGGGAAATATTCCAGATGCCATAGGCCAATTAAATGGCTTAGTATTTTTCACAATTTCGTTTAATAAATTGTCAAGTACGATCCCTTCCTCCCTTTACAATGTGTCATCTCTCCAAATCTTTTCAGTTTCAGGCAACCAACTTAATGGTACACTTTCAGCCAACATAGGCCTAAATCTTCCAAATCTCCAAAATTTCTATGTTGGAGGAAATGAGTTCTCTAGGTCAATCCCTACTTCATTATGCAATGCAACTCAGCTTCAAAGAATTGATTTAGTTAAGAACAAGTTTTTGGAATCAGTTCCAACAAATTTGGGAAATTTGCTAAATCTTTCATGGCTTGATTTGAGTCACAATTATCTAGGAAAGAACCTCCATTTCTTAACATCGTTGACAAACTGTAGTAGGCTTAAAAATTTGGTTTTAGCTTTAAACCAATTTGATGGTGTTCTGCCCAATTCTGTATCAACCTTGTCAAACGAACTCATTAAATTATATTTTGGAAACAATGAAATATCTGGAACTATTCCTGGATCATTAGCGAATCTTGTTAACTTAATTGGCTTGGGCTTAAATGAGAACCACTTCATAGGCGTCATTCCTACTGCTTTTGGGAAGGTTTAGAAGATACAAGCGTTGGGTTTATATGGAAATAGATTATCAGGAGAAATACCAACCTCTATAGGCAACCATACTCAGTTGTTTAGAATCAACTTATAAGATAACAGATTCAAAGGAACCATATCTCCAAGTTTAATAAACTGCCAAAATTTGCAACACTTGGACCTTTCACAAAATAACCTTAATGGATCCATACCCTTGTAGCTTATTGGTACTTCTTCTTTACCACTAGTAAACATTAATTTATCTCACAACTCATTCATGGGCAAACTACCATTTGAAGCAGGTAATTTGAAAAATATCAATGAAATGGATATCTCTAACAATAATTTGTCTAGTGAAATTCCTACATCTATAGGAAATTGTTCGATCTTGGAATATCTTTATCTGCAAAGGAATTTCTTTTGGGGAGCCATGCCATCATCTATGGCTTCTTTGAAAGGTCTATGACTTTTAGATGTTTCACAAAATAACCTTTCAGGACCCATTCCAAAGGGTTTAGAGAAGCTATTCTTCTTTGAAAAATTGAATCTTTCATTCAATAATTTTGAGGGCGAGGTACCAATCAAAGGGGTTTTCAAAAACATAAGTGCCTTATCATTGATTGGAAATACTAAACTTTGTGGTGGTATGCAAAAATTGCAATTGACAAAATGTCCTGTAAATGTTATGAAACCAAGAAAATCCATTAGATTCAAACATGCAATTGTAATTATTTCTATTGTTCAAATTTTCCTTCTGTTTTCATCTTTTATTGTTTGGATGAAAAAATCAAGAAAGAAATCGCCTTCAATGGTTTCAACAATGGACCTCATAAATTTTTCATACAAAGAACTCTATCAGGAAACCAATGGATTTTCTCGAAATAATTTAATTGGATCAGGCAGTTTTGGCTCTGTATACAAAGGATTTATTCATCTGGAAGAAAGAACAATTGCTGTAAAGGTCCTTAATCTTCATAAAAAGGGTGCTTCCAAGAGCTTTATGGTTGAATGTAATGCCTTAAGAAATATCCAGCATAGAAATCTTGTTAAGATATTAACTTGTTGCTCTAGCATGGATTACAATGGGAATCAATTCAAAGCTCTAGTATTTGAATTCATGACAAATGGAAGCTTAGATTTTTGGCTTCATCAAGGACTAGACAATGAAAACCAATCAATGAACTTGATCCTTCTTCAAAGACTAAATGTTGCGATTGATGTGGCTTTTGCAATAGATTATCTTCACAACCATTCTGTGCAACCAATCATTCATTGTGATTTAAAACCAAGCGTTCTTCTAGACAATGACACAGTTGCTCATGTAAGCGATTTGGTTTAGCAAGGCTCCTCCCAATCACCAATGATTCTTCAAAAAAGCAAACTAGTACAATCGGGATAAAGGGATCAATTGGTTACGTTGCTCTAGGTAACTTCTTTTGAATTCTTCTAGTTAACCTTCAAAACATCTTTACATGTATTAGATTATTTTATTTTAGGAAATTACCTTACTATCAAGAGAGGATATACAAATTCTCTCTCTTCATGCACACATAGAAGCACACCTGGCCACTCAATTTACAATTTTATTTTAATTGAAGAATTTAAAGGAAACAAAAGCAGATTCTCAAAACAAAAATCAAAAAACAAAGAAAAAAAAAGCATACAAAAGCACCAAGCATGTTTTAAGCCTTGATAAATTTGATTAGCTGAGACATTGCTTTCTCCATTGACTAAGTATGTTCGTTTTTTAGGCAATTATTTCCCCAACACTATATGTTTGTGATGATTGAAGATAGCTTGTCAATTTATTATGGCAAATGTGGTAGATCTGGTGTCAAAACAATTTTGTGCTATAGTTGTGTGAAATTAACTCATGTGTCCTATACTAAAGAAGTAGTCGACAGAAATTGTTGAGGTAATGGAAACTAATAGGAACCATGATTTTTGTTGAACATGGGGCAGCAGAGGCATTCGTACCCAAGGAGTCCAACTAGTCCAAACCATTAACCACATTTTCTATACTACACATAAATCACAAATATTGCCTACTTGTTATGAGTCTGATGTAGATTGTGAATTGTGATACTTATATGGAAGGAAGTGAATTTGCTTTTAAAATAGATTTGTTGCGCATGAAAAACTTTACAAAATTTACATAAAATAACTGAAACACCAACAAATATTTGATAGATATAATCTATGAACATATCACACTAGAACATGCACACGCGCACAAATTATCAATGCTTCTAACTTGAAAATTTGAAATGATGGATTTTGTCTTCACGTTCCCCTTTAGGTTCAACATTTGTTTTGCTATTTTGAATATACAACCAAATGAAGTTGTACTTTCATTAAATTCCAAATATCATTGTAAGAAACTGAAAATTTTCCCTTACCTGTCATATTAAATTACAAAGTATGACATGGGTGATGAGACATCAATAGAAGCAGACACATACAGCTATCGTATATTACTACTGGAGATGTTCTTAGGAAAGAGACCCACTGATGACATGTTTAAAGATGGTCTCAATGTCCACAATTTTGCTAAGACGGCATTGCCTAAAGAGCTTGTTCAAATTGTTGGTCCAATCCTTCTACCAAGAGAAGTTGATGAAGCACCAATAGCAATTGTGGCAACTAGAGATCTATAAATTACTAAAAGTTGAAGTGTGGCATTTATTGCTGCTAAACTCCTGTTGCACCAGCTTATCGCCACATCATTCGCCACGTAATTATTATTTATTATTTATTCCTATTTTTTTTACAAATATATATATATATATATATATATATATATATATAAAAATAGATTACTGACTTTACATATTCATCTTTGTCGGTTTTAACATCTATATATATTTCTTTTTTATTTCCAATTTTCCTATAATTTTTTTATATTCACTTATTTTTTAAATATTTACACTTTCTTCAACATTTCTTCTTCCCTTACTTTTTCATCTCCCCACTACCCTCTACTTTAATATTGCTATTCATTTTTCCCTTCATCTTCCTTTATTTGTCTCTTCTTATCCCTTCCCTCTTACTATAAATTTATCACTTTTTTCCATTCTTTGCATAGTTTTCTCTCACAAAAAGGTTCTCTCTCTCTCTCTCTCAATGTTTTGGTGGATTTTTATTTTTTATTGCGTCTCCACTTTAGGTTGATAAATTTTTGTGTTTTTAAGAACTCTAATTTAGGTTGATGCAATTTAGTTTTGTATTTTAAGTTATTATTATTATTATTTTGCTCTTTGATTGTTAAATTTTATTCGATTAAATTATAAAAAAATTAAAGATAGAAGATAAAAATAAAATAGTATTCCATTACATAGCATAATTTGGATAATTTAGTCTTTATTGTTATATCTTTTAATTTTTCTTATTTTTTTCTTCTCTTCTATTTTATTCAATATTGAAATTCAACCACATCCTCCTTATCATTAAATTATTTATATTTTCTCTCTCTTTTTGTTTTAAAAAATAAAAAATGTAATATTTTACTTAAATTCAAATAAAAGAAAATTGTGCTCATCAAATTGTACTCATTTTTTTTTTTAACATTTACACTTTCTCCAACCTTTCTCCTTCTCTTTATCTTTTCATCTCCCTAAACATTCTACATTGATATCACTCTTTCTCTTTCCTTTTATCTTCCTTTATTTTGTTATTTTTAATTATCATCCTCTTAGTATAAATTTGTCATTCACTCTTCCATTCTTTACATAATTTTCTCTCACAAAAAAGTGGTTATTTCCCACTATTTCTCCCTCAATTTTTTGGTGGATTTTTATTTTTATTTTTCTTGCATCTCTATTTTAGCTTGATAAAGTTTTGTATTCTTTAGAACTCTATTTTGGTTGATGGGATTTAGTTTTGTGTTTTAAGTTTTTATTTTTATTTTTATTTTTTTATGACTTTAATTGTTAAATATTATCATATTGCATTATAAATAATTAAAAATAGTATATAAGAATGTACTATTATTATATTACATAGAATTATTTGTGCAAGCTCGGATTTGTGTTAAAACACAAGAGCTTGTTTAGACCCCCAATTAAAAGTTGCAGCTAGGTTGCTTTTACTCTAACTTATCTAAGTGCAGAACAAGAGTAAATGAAGCACAATAAACCGACAACTACTCTAGTGCATAAACATGAATAACAAACACTAAAAGTAAGGCACAAGAGTAAGGAAAGAGAGATGCAACCACAAGATAACATCAAGACGTGTTATCGAAGAGAAAAACCTAAGAACTCTATGAAAAAACTCTTTGCCACCCTCCAAGCGGTAAATCGATCCACTAAACAATAAGTTGGGATACACAAATAGCAAAAGACCCTCTAAGCCTAATCTACTCAATGCACCTAAGCCCTCCAAACTCCTACTCCAACAAGGTTTCCTAGAACCGTGTCTTTTCTAGCTTTTCGAATCCCGCAATACGCCCGATTGCATCCACCAAGCCTCACCAACTTCTTTTGGCAAATCCCCAAAGCTACCCAAGCTCCAAAACATTCTCTACACTCTGAAAAGGTGTGGGTTATGTTTGGGTACAAATCTCCTCTGAAGGTATGACAATGGGAGAGGGAAGAAGAAGAGGTTACAATGATTTTTCACTAACTTTAAAAAGATGGGTGTGTGTGTTGTAGAAAACCTATCTAGGGTTTTTTCTCTCTGAATGGCCTCCCTGCAATTTCTATGGATAATGAGGGTATATATAGTATGGGTAAAGGGTAAGAAAGTCGAAATCCTCCAGGCTGGCATGACTTTTCAACTTATGGCATGTGCTCTTCATGTGACTTTTAGCTGTCTTGATCAAATCTCCACCACTAAATACTAAACCCATTACAAATAAATCCCATAAAAATACAAGGAAACAAGTTAAAGCAATCACAACACTTTTTTTCATAGAATAAAACCAACATAAAACATAGTTGTAAATCACAACTTTACAATTTGGATAAGTTAGTGTTTATTGCTATGTATTTTATTTTTATTTTTTTCTCATATCATTTTATTTAACATTTAAATTCAGCCATATCCCCCATATATATCATTAAATTATTTATATTTCCACCCCTTTTTATTTTAAAAAATTTTAAATATAATATTTTGTCTAAATTAAATAAATAAAATTGTCCACATTAAGTGGAGTAATGCTAGGGAAACACTCATTCTCACACCCAATGCATCAAAGGAAGAATGAAATACGAAACAAATCAAGTTAGAAACACTAAATTAAAAAAAAATTAAAAAAAACTAATAATGCATATTTAATGTCATAGAATCATCATTAAATTTTGGAAAACGATAGGTTACCAATGGAGAGAGAGAGAGAGATGGTATAGAAAAAAACAAATACAAAGTAATAAATAGTAGATAAAGAAAAAAATCAAACGTCAATTAGTAATCATTGATTGGAAAACAAAGAGGTTGTAAGGAGAAGTAAAAAATAAAATAGAGATTAAAGTATGGGGAAAATTAAAAACTTTACAGTGTAGTAACATAAAACATTAAATTCACTTAAAAAATTAAATCAACAATCAACAATTAAATACAATCATAGTACTAAATTTAAATTTAAAACTAATCAAACTCTAACTATGGAAATCATATTAATCATAACTAAAAAAAAGATGTTCTCTGATAATAGTACAAATTACATAAGAAATACAGTTAGAAAATTTAAAAATCTATTTTTTGACATTTCATTTAACCTTATTTATAATATATATATATAATTTTCATACACTATTACTTTCAAAAACCTAATGAACAATGCTACCTCTCATTTATCGTCTTTGTTATGCAAATCATCAGTTAGTAAATATATGATAATGGTAAGAAGCATTACAAATGAGATCACTAATATATATATATATATATAGTATATATAATTAGCCACTATCATTATGGAGTAGTAGTCTATAATTTTACGCATCCAAAAAAGTGGAATATATAGAGTTTTCTTAAAGGTATGTGTAAAGATTCACTATATGTGTGTGTGTGTGTGTGTGTGTGTCTGTGTGTGTGTGTGTGTGTGTATAAAGGTAAAAAAATGTATATTTAAGGTTTTTGTTGGGTTCTAAGACTTTAGGTTTAAATGTATTAGAACTTCAATTTGTAATTTTAGCAAACCATGATCAAAACATTTTAGTCTTTGTTTTAGACTTGCTCAAAGTATGTTTATATGTAAAGTTGGAATCGAGTGTTCTGCAGGATTTACTATGTAAATTTGCATGGCTCGATCGATCGAGAATTAGACTCAATTGATTAAAGCTCTTGCAGATTGTTTTTCTGCAGAATTTTCCAACTCAGCCCAAGCCCATTTAACGTGTAGGGTTTTATGTTTTACCTTAAGTATAAAAGGGAAAACCCTAGCCACATTTTTAGGTTGCTCCTTATGCTGTGTGTGTGAATCTTTTGTGAGATCAAGAGGTGGTTGCCTTCACACATACTTAGGGTTTCCAAGATTCAAGATTATGTCAAGAACTTGGTGATCGATTCAGTTGCTGTTTTAAAAGCTCAAAGATACACAAGCGAGTGTGCTTGTACTTGCTGGGAATCCAAGAAAGAAGTAGTCTATGGACTCGGAGCTATCATGGGGTCGTGGTAGTAAGTTTCCAACTTGAGGTAGCAATAGGATATTAGTGGTCTAAGTCGCTATTGTGTAAACTTCAATTCTTTCATAATGGATTCGTTTTACTTTGAGGATAATTTGGTTAAATCATCCCCAGATTTTTGATCGATTTGGTTTTCCTGGGTTATCATATTGTTATGTTCTTTGTTTTCCGCACTTTACAATAATATGATATGTTTGTGTTAACCTAGACTTGATAATTTGACTAAGTAATCACTTGGCCAGTTACCTAGGTTAATCTGGTTGTGTTTTAAGGGGTCTAAAAACAAACAGTTTTTATTAACTTAAAGACTAATGAAAAACCAATGGTTAATAACTAAAATTATAGTATTAATAAAATATTTAATGAGACTATCCTAAAAAAATTATCACGTACAACGTGCGGGTATGCGACTAGTTATAATAATGGCAATGAAATTCAAGAAGACAAAATGGATCCCAATGTGCATAAATGCTTCGTATCAATTCTTGAAACTGGACTTGCATGTTCAATGGAATCACCAAAAGACATAATAAAGATAAAGGAAGTTACCAGAGAACTACATTTGATCAAAAGTGCTTTTCTTGGTTCTGCTATACGCAGATCTAAAATTAGGAGAATCCAAGTTGAAGGTACTTCCTAATATTTTAAATTTTGATTTGTCTAAATAATAAAATCACCAATGACAATTACATCTAATCAACAAGGTTTATTTATTTATTGGGTGCGTTAATTTTCTGATCTTGATGAAACATTAGAGAAAAAATGTTTTTCTTATCAATTTTATCAATGACTTGACATTATTAAACTCGGTCTTATTATAAATATTCCTGTTGGTGACGTTATCAATATTGACCCATGCCTTAATATTGATCTTCTTTCTAAGAAAAAAAAATTGAGAATTTTCCAATACAAATATTTTCTATTTGAATATTTTTCTATATATCTATACTATCATCTTTAACTAGAGAATTATGGATCTACTAAAATGATTGAAGACCATCTTAAGAGTTATAGATTGGCCATTAAGTTTTACAATATTTTGTTTCCTATTAATTTTGCATAAACGAAATCGTGGTGGACAGCAATTTTATTTTTTATTTTAAATCATGGACGTCTTTTATTATTTTGATAAATGATCTTAATCGTATAAATAGTAATATTTTTCAATTCTCACCAACAATCAAATTTTAGACTAAATTTTTTCACACTTTTAGATCCAAAACCTTAGGAAAGGTTCTTTCATATTCTATTTTTTTTAAAAGGTCTCGAGCAAATGCAATAGTTGTTCTTGTTTCTACTTTTATGGTTTTTCCTTCTAGTCTAGGAAAAAACGAATATAACTAACTTTGTATATGGACTGCAGAGCAAGAAATTATTAGAAGAGGTCACTGAAAGTCTGAAACTTCTTTAATGTTCCCATTGAGCATATATGCTAGTTCAATCTCCTTTGCCGAAATGTTTAAGAAATGATTTCCTTATATTTTCTTCTTTGAGAAAAGGCAGTTCTACTTGTGTATGCATATCATCACTTTTTGACAGTACAAGCATGTTAAACACTTCTACTAAAGGTTCTAGTATAGTGTGTATGTATTTTGTTTTCTATTTGAAAATCAATCCTATTACAAAAAACCCTTTTGTATTGGGAATATCAACTATAATGCTTTTGTTTGATTGGTTATTAAATATATGACATGTATCCAAAATTCTTGAAATATTGAACGGCGAACATTTGCTAAAGGACACTAAGAATTGTGAATTCAGTCCTAGATTAGACTACTTTTTGTTATTATTTTTTAGTATAACTATAAGGCATGAATATAATATTATCCTATTTCAGTTGTTGGGGTATGTAAAATAATGTGAGTAATAAACACTACACTCCTATTTTAGAGGGCCTTCTTCCAATTGTGCACCTTTAGGTTATTGCTTTAATGGCCCACCCTAGTCAATGGATAGTACTTAAAAGGCATTTTGCGTCATTTACCAATCCTATTGGGAAATAAATAGATGGGGAAAATTCTAGGTTCACTGAGGTGGCATGGATGGGAAATAAGTCAATAATCACAATAAACTCAAGAAACACTCAAAAATAAAACCAACTAAACACATCCACGGAAAAACAAACTGTAGAACGACATCCAAATTAATAATTCTCTCAAATGGAGGATATATTTTGTAAAATTAAACTTAAAAATTCTCCAAAAAACAAAATATTTCTAAAGTAAACCATCAAGAAATAAACACCAATAACCCAAGGTTTAGTCAAATAAACTAAAACCCATGTCATCATCAAACTCTTCAGCAGACTCTTCCTTCTTCTCTTCCTCCTTTGCAGCAACAGCAGGGGCACCACCAGAAGCAGCTGCTGCAACAGGGGCAGCAGCAACAGCAAACTTTCTAGGAACCTGCATTAATACTTAAAACAATCAACCTATTGAACAAAGGTGACCTCCTGGTGGCAAAGTGTAAAAAATTCCCATTGTGACCAAATGCTTGTCAATTAGCCCAGACAAAAGAAGGTGAAGTAAAATAGCAACAGTGCAACACAACTTGACATTAATTGAAAAATGCAGTTTGCTGTCACCAACCTTAATGTGATCCTAAAAATCTACACCAAGATCACTTATTATGCCACCCACATGTATTAATATATTAATGCGCTTGCACTCACCTTATCAAACTAATGGTGGTTTACAGTGTGCACCACTTTGCAAAAATCAGTTGCAAGAACTGGGCCTATCCATCGACTCTGTCGATGCCTTGTGGCAGTCAACCACCCATCGCAGCGACACTCGCACTCTATTCTATTCATTTATAAAAACAGCTAAGAAAGATAAGACAAGGGGAAAAAAATTCAGGAAAAGATATCTAACTTTGATGATTTTGGCAAAGATATTCTATAATAACATAAAGGGGTAGAGTGGACTAGGGACAAACTTCTTTCCAAATAACATTGTCAATGTGCCAATTAAAATGTGACCTTTTAAAATTAAATTGAACATGAAATAATCCAGTTTTAAGTGTGCTTTACAAGAAACAATTGCAATAATGATAACCCCTCCCCCTGCTTTCTCTCTTGCTACTTGTCTTTCTAAATATCTAATTCAAGATCTTCACTCTTCAAATTCAAGTAGGCAGCTTCTACATGGAAATGAAAGCAAATGACATATCCTAGTCCCACTGATGCTCCCTGTAGAAAGTCCATCTTGATGGATTTAATGTTGTCTTTCCATCAGCGGCAACAAGATCATATGGTGAATCCTCTGCAAATTCAGTTGGCATGGACTTCTAGTGCAGAAATGGCTCCCAGTCAACTTCCTTCATCACCTTTAGTTTCTCTTCAACAACTATCTTGCTCCCTTTAGCTGATAAATGAATCCCATCTCTGGGGGAAAAAAAAAAATATATATATATATATATATACACACACAGCCAACAAACATAATGATTAATCTGTTACATCACACTTTATTGGCAAAGTCTTGACTGAAGACAAGTTGACTAACATGGTGCGTATCTAGAGAAGAATGTGAATGCAATTGGTTTATATTCAATATCAAAATGACTCCTCTCAAAAACTCAGACTACAAATCTATCACTTGATAACATGAGTGCCAAAAACACGTTATGACAAACTGTCACAAACATAACTAGGAAAGAAACCATGGGTAAACTACGTGCACATACAGGACTTGGATTCAGGACCAAAACCACAATCCTATACTTATGAGGGGTGGAAGTGCCATCTGACCCAAAGGACGGTGGCTATAAATCAGATTGTTTTTTTATACTTATAAGAGTTCCATTGCAGCACAAAAACTTACATGAGGTAAGCATCCATCCAATCATCTCTTTTCTGAAGTGCAGTAAAAAGATCAACAACCTTCACACCCATTTCTCGGCCAAGATTTACACAAGCATCTGAGCATCCTTGGCATAACTCATTTGTTCTAACTAGCTCGCTAAAAAAATGACTGGTTTAAGAAGGAAAACTTGAGTTAGAATTCACATTATTAGAAAACCAGGAAAACAACACACTCAAGATGTGGGTCAAAGCACCTTATGTTTCCACAAATGTTTTCCTCATTGTATGGTAGCATCCTAGAACCAAGAAAAGTAGTGTTTGGAGTCAAATCACTTTTTTTTTTTAATAAATACCAGAGAGCTATCAATATTGATACAAACTAGAATCCATTTTTCACTGCCTACATTTAGTTGTTATGGAAGGCTAACAGAAGAAAGTAATTCAGCCTTGATAAATAACAAGGACATCAAGATTACTAACATCTACATAGGTATGGAAATTATTGTCCAAAATTATACTAATGTATATGTGCATGTCCATCCAAATTTCAATTGGTAATCACACAAGAACTTGAAAGTCAAGAGAGAATCACCGGCATACAAAATTAAATTATGGAGACATCTCATCTTTTAAGGTCTATCCTTTGGTTGACCTCGCAAAGAAACCAATTTTCACAAGAAAACATCCACTAGTTTATACTGTCTTGAGCATTATTGATGTCAAACATGTTCCCCAAAATATTTTCATAGTTGACACTACCAAGTACATCTAGGGTACCATTAGAGTTTTGATAGTATGGTCACCTAAATCCTTTTAAGGCAAAAGGCATTTTCAACTAGAAGTATAATACCTTTGGAAAAACTTGATTTGAGGACCTAGAGAGCACATAGTGAATTCCACCCAAAGTAGCCTCGCAACAATATGTCTGCCTACAATTTATCACGAAGAACATAAGATTCTAATGTAAAAATTACAAGATGCATAAAACAAGCTATTCCCAATAGAAATTCCGTAACAGGAAACAAATATAAGACAGACAAGGTGTTCGCATGAGAAAGTAAAGGGACTATTTATGTGAACTTTTTGATACTAGCATGATATTTTCTTCTTCCTTTGATTTAAGTTTACATAACAGCTGGTTTAAACCCACACAAAAAAGTCCATGTATACCCGCATACTGAGAAAGTTAAAATTGGAAGAACATTTAAATTATTTAGAATACTTCAAGGCCGTTTTACACATAACTAGTAGACAATAGTTCTCGAAATTTTAGAGATGTGACTTTCAGACTAGTCAGCATCTAAAATCCTCAGTTAAACAGGTAAGATAAATTTAAAATATAGTTTAACAGGATCTCAGACACTTCAATTTCCTACAGGGACAATCCTCTATACCTGCGGCTTCAACTACATTCAAACTAATTACTAGTAAGACAAGTGACCAAGCTATACAGGAAGTATACAAGGGAGTCCTCCCAAGAATTATATACAAATATAGCCAATGAAATCTACAAAAGGAGGTGATGTGCTAAAAAAATTATGCAAATGACTCCTCCTTACAGTGGCCTCTGGAGATGATCTTGATTATTAAAATATGACCAGAATCTCCCACATGAATGCAACAAATCCAATATCCAAGAAACGTTAGGCATTTGAGTACAATTTACAATTAAGATATTTTAGGCATATGTATGACAGAAATATGATCAACAAAATATGTGAAATGCATATAATGAATTCTGTAGTGATTCTAGTGAAGAATGATATCACTTCAAATTTGACTTGACTAAGCCGTATCAAATTAACGAAATATTAGGCATTAGTACAACTTACAATTATGAACATTTCAGGCATATGTATGACAGAGAAATAGATATAGAATACATAGGAACAAAATAAGTGAAATGCAAATTCCTCACCACCTCGAATTGGACTCCACTGAGCCTCATCCAAATTCATGGGGTGGGATTACAATAACATGAACCCCTTCTCCTCAAAAGTTCATAGAAGCATAATGTAAAAATTTACCATCCACTCCCATTCAACTCCAGTTTGTATGAAACTCATACGGTCTGTTTCAGAACTGGGATCAATTCCCAATCCAGATGCTGCCTTTTGGAAAATAACTGCAACGATCTGTAAGCAAGAGCAGAACACGTAAAATAGTTAGATTGGGAATTTGGAAGCAAAACTACCCAGCAAAGGATGACATGAGTTTCAACCTCTTCATCTGTAATAATATCATCAATGTCATAATATTTTGCCATCCTTGACACCTCTGCTCGCTGCTCTTACAGTGTCTCTTCGCCCATTAAAAGAAAGATTAATGAGGACCTAATTGCTGTTTTCTGAGCTCAGAATCATATAGCTACTACCAAAAACTCTTTTCACAGAATCTGTGAAAAACTGCAAAGGCAAACATTGCCAACATTATAACCAGAAAAAAATAATAAAAAATCAAAATCAAAATCAAAATCAAAATCAAAATTAACATGTATTCTCCAATCAAAATAGAACGTCACTAAATGGAGTCATGAATGATTAACAAATTTTTTAAAAAAAAATTACAAACCAATTTCACTTTCAAATCGTTTCAATTTTCTAGCATTGCAAAATTCATAGAATACCCAAATCCACAAAAAAGACTCCGATTTGAATTCTGAAACAGGTTTGGCATGGATCTAAAAGACATGGGATTCACCAAATTTTGACCAATCACATACACAAAGATTTGAAATTTTAAAAAAATTACAAAATTCTTAAGTGAGGACGAGTTCTCCCACTGTCTGCGAAGCATTTCAGCAAGCACTTTCCACGCATCAAAGAAAACATAAAAGTTACAGGCACAAGGCACCCCGTGTCAATTGATCAAAAATTATCCTCATCAATAGTATTGCTCAAAAAATAAAAATGTGTGGACAACACATCATTAACGCAGAAGCAAGAGTGGATTCCTGGAGAAATAGAAGTATGAAACACGTTGTATTAAGAAAATGACACCTAGTTGTCCAATACTTCTAAATTTGTATTTTTGTGATTATAATTGACTGCGACATGTTTTTGACAATAGGCTTGCAATTAATTAGAGACCAACAATTTAGCCTTGTATTGTGCCTCCAACTTAGGTTCAATACTTAAGTGGCTTTTTTAAGTTTATATTACCATTGTGTATTTTTTGTGTGATAGTCACTCCACAAATATAAGTATATGTAGGGTGTGGGGGGGAAAAGACCAGACTTCAAGTTTTCAGAAATGAGACTCTCACACATATATACATTTCTTTTCTTTTTTTGATAAAAAGATCAAATTAGATTAAAATAGAATTTCCATATTGTATATTAAAAAAAAATGTTTATGTTATGCTCCTGTCTCCAATATGGATGTAGAACATTAGCATATAGGTTGTTATTAAAAGTACACAACTTTTTTCTTTTTATTTGACTTGTCGGGACGATAATGTGAATATTTGATCCCTAAAGTAGTACTCAAACTTTACCAAAAAATTTTACTGCACGTTAGTAATATTTGACTTGTTGGGACAATAATGTGAATATTTGACTCAAGTCCACTGCACAAAAGCACCACAAGGCTTATAAGAAGGGGAAAAAGGGAAGGGGAGGGGGGGAGGGGGGGAACTCAGTTTGCATAAATGCAACTCCAAAACTTAATTTCATTGGAGGGAACATTTATTATCATTAATTCCACTGGCTTTTAGAGCAACAATATTTGGCATTAACCTTAAATAAGAAAAAATTTTGAAACAACTATCCAGGAAAATAGGTTCCAACTTCCAAGCAACAACATGAGTGCACAATGAAATCACAACAAAAGATGGAACAGTTAAAGGTACAAACAATCATGCATACATAAATGAAATAGAAAATCATCTTTAGAAACTATAAAATTTACCTGAAATGATACAAATCTTTTAAAGATTGACATGTGATGGATAAAATATGAAACTTGTCCTTGACATTGAGAAATTAAAAAACCTTCACTTAGGCTTCTGGAGAAATTCTTGAATTTTCTTATCTACTTGATTAGATGACAGCAAATCAAAAAACATGCTTGCAACTGTTGCATCTGCTGAAAAACCCTTGTCAACCATTATTTCAAGATATTTAATTGCCTTTGATGTCTCATTATGTTGCAGTAACCCTTGGATTATTGTATTATATGTGCGATCGTCAGGTGAACAACCGTTTCCATCCATTTTCTCAAATATCTCACTTGCTTCTTCTAGCAGTCCCTCTTTGCAAAGCCCTTTGAGCATTATGGTGTAAGTTCGAACATTGGGTTGCAATCCTTTTGCAGGTAGACTATAAAAGAGTTCTCTTGCAACTTTAAGATTCCCGACATTACACAAACCGTCAATCAAAATGCTGTAAATCACAATATTGTTGCCCAACGTTTTGTCTTCCATCTCAAGAAACACTTTTATTGCCTCAACAATTTGTCTATTCTTACACAAGCCGTCCAACAAGGTAGCATAAGTTTTGGGATTTGGAAGTTGGCCACAAGCCTGCATTTTATGGAATAACTCTAGAGTAGCCTTGTGTCTCCCCACTCGACAAAACCCACCTATAAGAGTGTTGTAAGTCACAACATCAGGAGTTACTCCCTTGTTGGACATTTCATTAAAGAGATTCATTGCCTCATCAATTCTTTTATTTTTACAAAATCCATTAATCAATGTGTTATAGCTAACAACATCAGGTGAACAACCCCTCTCAACCATCATGTTCAATGCTTCAATGGCATCCTTCAATTTATTTTGCAGACAGTATCCATCAATTAAAGAATTATAAGAGACTACGTCAGGCTCAATACCTCTTTGAATCATCTTATCAAAAACTTTTTTTGCCTCCATCAACATCCCCTCTTTGCAAAATGTGTCCACCAATATGTTGAAGGTCCACACACTTGGCACAATCTTCCTCTGTGCCATCTTGTTCAACAAAGTAATAGCCTCTCTCCACCTGCCGCAATTGCATAGGCCTTGAATTAAGGAATTGTAAGTGATAAGGTCCGGCTGAATGCCTTTACTAATCATTTCAGTCAAAAAGTTCAAGGCCTCAGTTACCAACCTATCCTTACATAAACAATCAATGATTGTGTTATAAGCTGTCAGATCAAGCTCAAAATCTCCTTCTTCCAATTTCCTGAGCAACCCAATAGCCATATCAGTCTTACCAATCTTACACAGAGCATTTAGTATCGTTCCACAAGTAAATGCATCAGATTGATACCCTTTCTTCTCCATATCTTCTACCAACTTCACAGCTCCAGCAATGTTACCTTGAAAACAGAGACCCTTCACAAGGGTGTTTAGAGTAATAGAGTTTGGGTGATAACCAAGTTTCAAAATTGTTGCTAAGACAGAGAACCCAAAATCTACTCGGTTCAATTGACAGAAGCAGTTAATCAAAATAGTAAGAGTACAAACACTAGGAGAGATACCAAATGATTCGATTCGTTTAATTAGAGAAATGACTACTGAGTAATGCTTCATTCTTGCAATGCCACCCAACACGTAATTAAAATCGTAAATGGAAGGCAAAGGGCGCATGTGAAGCATTTTATCAAACAGGTCTAAGGCATGATCAACATTCCTAAAGCTTCTAGATCTGCACTGATATCTAACTGGTTTCAAGAATTGATTTTGATTGTGATTGTGATTCGGGGTTTTTTTAGCACTAGCAATACTAGTAGTAGTAGCAGCAGTAAGCGTAGAATTACAATAAGAACGAAAACAAGTGTGGGAAGAACGAAGCAGCGTACCCATTTTCCTGAAGATCCAGCAAACAATTCGGCAGCGGAAATCAGAACGAAACGATTGGCTGATGGTGAGAAAGCGAGAGAGAGAGAGAGAATCGGTTCGGTTTTGAGGGCAGTTTCCTTGAACTAAGCTACTGATCAGTTATCTGATGTTGAGAGAGCATAAAAAAGGCCAAGCTATATATATATATATATATATAGAGAGAGAGAGAGAGAGAGAGAGAGAGAGAACAGACATAATTTGGTGTTGTAAAGCCGCAAGGGAAGCAGTTAGTATTTGTAAATCTAGATGCTTGCATGGCTTCACAGCTTGTGACAGTGAAAGTGATTGAGTTAAATTACACAGGGTGTGGAAAATCATATGGTGAGAGTTGAAGATGTAAAGGTGGTGTGTAAAATTTGGTTTTGACGAAATTGACCAAGAAAGAGAGAGAGGTGGGGGGTAACAGTTGAGTTTTTTTTTTTTTTTTTAAGAGTTTGATTGTTTAAATTTTATAATTGGTTTGAGAGAGTTTGAAAGGCTTTGTATTTTAGCGCAGAGAAGTAAATCATGAGTGGGAGTTGAAATTGGTTGTTTGTGTGTTTTGAACTATATTCTCTTTCACAGGTTGGAGGCATATGTTATCTCCTCCCTCAAATTATCTGAAAAGAATCAAATTTAAAGCCAGAATAAGAGTTTAAATTTCATGTTTTTGATGAATTTGGGGATACTCAGATTTATTTTTATTTTTTTATGGATGACCAAGTTTGTGATTTTTTAGGCGTTGTTCTGGGTTTTACATGTTGGATTATATTCTCACAATTTTAATTGAGCATCTTTTTGGGTATTGAGGAATAAAAAAACAATGAAGAAAAAGTTATTCGAAGCACAATCTGTTGTGAAGGGTTTTTTACTTTTTTTTAGATATGTTGGTGAATTGTGAGTTTTGCTTTGTTAATATTCAAATTGAGGATTACTTTATAGATTTTGATAGATATTTTTTTCTAGGGAGAGATTTAACAAAACAATGAATGATAGCTTTGCTATTTTTTTTTTTTCTTTTTCTAATAAATGTTTTCTTTATGTTCTTTCTACTAACATATGTCTATGATTTTCTATTTGACTTTCAGTTGCTTTTTTTTTTTTTTTTGGTAGATTATTCAATCCAACAAATTTTGGGAACACACTAGACACCACCATTCATATGGGAAGAACACTTTGATAACTTCTTCATTCATAGCAAGTACTTGTAGTTCTTTGTTTGGCCCATTTTACCATATAATAATATTTGGAATTGTTTTAGTTCCACTATTATTGTTTTGGGATAATATATAAACTTTGATTATTATTTTTTTTTTTTGACACATGAATATTGATATAGGGAAAAAAAATAAAAGAGGAGATTATTGGCCCAATGAATGAGGAAGAACAGGGCAAAGGAGAGCTAAGGAATTGCAAAGCCAGTTTATGGATAGGCATCTTACTTTGATTGATAATTTGGTGCTTCCTTTGCTTACTGCATCATCTTTATTTTTCACGAAGTTTCATTGATATTTTAAACTATATTTGTTTCTTTTTTATCTGTCTATGGTGTTTGTATCCTGTTTCAATGATTGGACCAATACCATTGTTTCATGATGCCATTGTTGACGTTGTTAGTATGTTGTTTTAGTTTATATTTCTGGGTGTTAAGAATAACAACTTGAATTTTAAAGTAAAGACTATGTGCTTTTTTATTAATATATTTACTCTATTTTTTTCCCCTTAAAATTTTGTTTGAGATGGTAGTAGATTCAAAACATGTGTAATTTCTTCATCATCATTTTTTCCTGTAAAGTTTGATTTTTCTTTCATCACCAACATTATCAATTCATAAATATTTTTAATCGAAGTTGAGTGTTTGGTTTTGTTTGTGTGTGTGTGTACTATTTCTCTTCGCTTTTGGTTCCAACAAACATAGTGGGTTTTGGTTTCAGGCAAAATCTCAAGTGGGGATTTCCAATTCATGCTCATTCCCTCACCAATTCACCCTCCAGGCTTATTGTCACAGCTTTTCAATGATGCACACTTAGTGCTTTAAATTTAGCTTATATATAAGCCACCTCATAATTTTGAAGTCCACATTTAAGCCTAACAAGGTATGAATAGAGTAGAGTGCAAATTTGACTTTATAAGCTGACCAACTTAAAACAATTTTAATGGAGATTGAAGTTTAAAATTTGCTCTGAGAATTGGTTCTAATAGCTTGATTTTGTAGATATTATTGAATGCTAGACTTTGTTTGTAGACTATGCTATTCCTTGGTGCCAATAAACTCTAAACCTGACACATCTATGAGGCCCAATTATTATGCAACTTCAATGGATTGGAAAATTTTGCAAGTAGTCCACTTTTCAGACATAAAGTACAGAAGGAAGTTTGAGATACCCAACACTGGATATGAAACATTTGGAAACAAACTGGTGGGTTGTTTTGTTGGGCCCCTAAAGACCTCTTCTTCAAAGAAAGAATTCAACATGGTTGCAGATTCTGAAAGGGGTGGATGGGTATGTCATGCCTGGATCCATGACCCTCCTACTAGGGCCTCCAGGTAGCAAAATAAATACAATCTTGTTGAGGGCCATTTGTGGAAGCCCAGCAGACAGAAGGGCCCAATAATGAGGGCCACAAGAAATTGACAGGATAAATAGCAAAAAGCCCATTAGGCCCAAGCGGCAGGAATAATGGGTCACTGACCCAACAAATATATACATGGGTCTTGAAAAGGCAAGCGGGCTCAAAGAAGCCAAGAAAGAAAGAAATAGCATCTCATGGGCAGAGTATGAGTTAGAAAAGTGAGAAAGTGTCACCGCAGGCCCAAGGCAGTGTAAACTAAGAGAGTAAGGGGTTTATGGCAGGCTCATGAACCCCAAAGATAAGGATAAGGTTATTGGGCCGGGGAAGCCCAATGAAGTTAGTAAAAAGCCCATGGGGGTGTGGAATTAGCAAACAGGCCAAGGAAGCCCAAAGAAAAGCAATCGGGCCGTGGATGCCCAAAGGGACATAGGAGCCCATGAGTAAAAGCAAAACAGTGCCCGTGATAGGCCACTGAGAAAAGGGATAAACGGCTGGCCCAAAAAGGGGTCCAGCAAGATTAAGTCATTACGGCAGGAATAACAATTCAACGTGGCAGGCAGTGAAGAAAACCAAAAGTGGGCCAAAGAAATGTAAAGCCCATTATCATACGAGGCCCAGCTCCTGAATGGAGCGAAAAACCAAAAGAAAGCCCGCATGAAAGGCCAGGAAATGCAGACGGAGAGTCTCTAAGTTGCGGCAGACACATGAGCAGCAGGCAGACTCTTGGACAAATTTGAAAGAGAAGCACGCGCAAGGCCTAGGCGCCACCAGCCTGTACCCAGCCAATATAGGACATGGTGGGGCCATGGGCCAGAGGTAAGAGGTAAAGGGGGGTGTGGTTTGGTGGTGGGGAGAAGGGAAAAGATCTATTCACGGCTCCTGCCCAAGCCTCTTTTAGGAGGTACGTCCTGCTGAGATGATAGACCACCCAAAATAGGCAATTTGAGAGGGAACCGTTGGGTGCATGATCTGAGAGTGGAGAGAGAAGGGATTAATATCGCGGCAGAAAGAAAGGCTACGACACACAGAGGAATAAAACAAGTCCACCTCTGTCTGGCAAGGGTGGGTGTCGCACAGTATGGTCGGCAAGTACACCCAGACCAGACAAAGGCGGTTAAGGGGCAAGACCGTAAAACACTCGCCACGGCAGGCGCTATAAAGAGGCCCTTGCCATGCCCTGTAGAGAGGATCGGAAAACAAAGTATATTTTACGAAGTGAAAAGAAAAAACAGGGCAAGAAGAAAAGAAAAAAGATAAGAAAGAAAATAGAGAAGAAAAGAAAGGAAACTAAGAAAAAAAAGAGAGTTAGTTCAATGGGCATGCACCAATAGATCAGTTTCCCTCTCTCCCCCTTCAAATCTTACCTTTTTCCAAAACGCAAACAAGGACTTTTCCTTTGGGGCAATAACCATTCAGGGCCGACTCCCTCAAAGCCATTAATCCCTATGGCAGGATCTTTTTCCTGGGGGATTATTTGCATTGAGAAGAGGCGTTCTCCCCTCTTTGGCTTTGCTGCGGCAGACTAAGCTTAAAACTTAATTTATACCCATTTAAATTAGCCAGTATTATTCTCTTCATTTTTTCTGTGATTGATATCATTATGACTGTAATCATCCTTTATTAGCAGGAAATACATAGCAATCTATTTAAATAAGCAGAATACTCTGTTTTAGTTATTATTATATCTGTCTGCCATAACTTGTCTGCAACTGTTCAGCCTGCCATAACTTGTCTGTAACAGTTCAGTCTGTCATAACTTGTCTGCTACAATTCTGCTTGCCGTAAATTTGCTCCTGGCAGACATGGCATAAGTTTATGCACAAACCGGCCCAAGTTGAGTTACAATTGGACCGGCCCCAGCTCCCTTACTCAGAAATACTAAGGCCCATCATCACAGGAGGCAGCTCAGCCTATTACCACAGGACGCAGCCCAATCCTACCAAAAAAGGCCCCTACAAATCTAAAATTTAATAATTAAGATCTATTGGCCAAAACATTTATTACTCCTAAGCACAAATAAAAAAGAATTGGAACTAAAGCTATATACTAAACAGGACACAAATTTGTAAAATGTTGAAATCAATTGCAAGTTGTGCTCAAGAACTTCATAAAGGATGAAGCCATGTGAGATGAAAATCTTTTGCACTTATAATGAGAGAAAAAAGTGAGAAATCCTCTTTATTAAGTGCCCAGATTAAAATTTAAGCTTTAGATTAGTCTTTCTCAATGAAAAAACAAGTTGCACCAATAATTTCAAAAAGAAATTATGCTCTTATCTTTTAGGAATTACACGAAGTCAGCAGCACTATATTAGAGAAAGAAATCCCTGCAACCTACAACTCTTTGAAACTGCATCCTGAAACTTTCTATCTATAAACAAGTAGCCCTATAAATTAAGATTTATTTTCATATGTATGTATTTTATATGCGTTCATATTCATAATTTCCATTAGGCTTATTCCAAAATGCAAAAAAAATATTACTTGTATAGTAATTGAATTCTAAGATTTCACAATTGGACTGTTTGATATAATTTCTGACGTGTATTTGCTTGACTTTTTTATGCTACAATAAATACATCTTTCTTCATTCACCTGCAATACAATAGCCCCTATATGATTAGACATTTCGCTGTTACTGAACTTATCCATTAATTAAATCTTACAGGCAGTGGAAAGAGTACTCTCCTAGAAATTCTAGCTAGGAGAGCCAGTGGAAATAAGAACTCAATAGTGGAAGGTGCAGTCATGTACAACAACAAATATGCCTCTGACATTCGTCTCAGTAGGCTCATTGCATATATTAGGAACCAGCTTAATATGTAAGCACATAATGACCAAATTTTGGAACATGTATACATTTATCATACCATATGGGCATTCAAACAACAGTATTAACCAAAATTTAATTAAATTGGACAAATTAAATAACTTATCAGAGCAACCATGAATGAACACACAAAGTAGTCATTTGACTTCATAGTTTTCAAATAAGCATCATCCGACATCTAAATGTGTTAACATAGATCCATACTTATGTGCACACAAATTTACTAACTACACAATAATCAAATTAAAGATTACTTGTTGGCATATTCACTTTCTCTTACTTGTAAAATTGCAGACACGTCCCATTTTTAACAGTTCGAGAGACGCTCGAGTTTGCTAGGGACTGCACTCAAGTGCTTCGGCCAGAGAACTTCACTCCTCATATGAGAAAGTTCTTTGCCCATGCACTAGTAGAGGGACAAGATCCATTTTTGGAATATGTGTTAGAAATCTTAAGTTTGAAACATATAGAAAACAAGCTCATTGGAAAGGCAATATCCGATGCTGATCGCCAAAAGCTCACTACGGCTGAGTTAGCACTTGGAACATATTCTGTTATGATTTATGACCAACCATTTTCTGGGTGTGATGTAGCAGCTACATATGACCTAGTTGACACCATAAGAACTATTAGCAGGAATCAGCAATCTTCAGCAACCATGTCACTGACACAACTCTCTCAGGAAGTGTTCGATCTTTTCGATAGAATCATATTGCTCACTGATGGACATGTTTTGTTCCAAGGCCCCTGTCAAGATGTCATTCCTTACTTTGCCAAACTCGGGTTAGTATACAGTAACATGGTGGTAGTCACTAGCCAAAACAGCCAAGCTAATATGTGCATACACTTCTTTATAAGTAACTATGTTCAACATAACATTAGAAAGCAGTAACACTTGTTAATTATTCAGGTACATAAAACCATCATATGTGGAGTCCAGTGAGTTTCTTGAAGATATTGCAGCTGCGGACGGTTCACAGTATATTGTACCTGGAGCAACAACCTTAACACTAGAAGAGCTAGTAGAGTGCTACAGAGCATCAGATCACTACAAAGATATAATGAGAATTGTTAAAGAAGATGATGCGAAGCACACCTACTGGGTGGAAAGTGAGCCTGGGATTGGGTTGTCCCTTAAAACGCCATCCAAATACCATAGCACAATCAATGCACAACTGTGCGGGGCCTTTTCTGATAGGATTGGGCTGCCTCCTGCAGTAACGGGCTGGACTGCCTTCTGCGGTGGTAGGCCCTAGTGTTTCTGAGTAAGGGAGCTGGGGCCGGTCCAATTGCAACTCAACTTGGGCCGGTTTGTGCACAAACTTATACCACGCCTGCTAGGAGCAAGTTTTTTGGCAAGCAAAATCGTAGCAGACAAGCTACGACAGGCTAGACTGTTGCAGACAAGTTATGGCAGGCAGATAATAATGACTAAAAAAAAAAGTATTCTTTTTATCTAAACAAACTGCTAGGTATTTCCAGTTAGTAAAATATGATTATCATCACAATGATACCAATTGTTAAGGAAAATAAAGAGAGTAATACTGATTAATTTTGAATAGGCAAAATATTAAGTTATAAAATTCTGTCTGCCGCAGCAAGTCCAAAGAGGGGAGAACGCCTCTTCTCAATGCAAATAATCCCCCAGGAAGAATCCTGCTATGGGAATTAATGGTTTTGAGAGAGTCGGCCCTGAATGGTTATAGTCCCACTGGGAAAAGCTCTCATTTGCATTCTTTGGAGGAAAGGTGAGATTTTGAAGGGGGAGAAAGGGAAGCCGATCTATTGGTGCATGCTCTTTCGAACTAACTCTCTCCTTTCTTTCTTAGTTTTCTTTCCTTTTTTCTTTCTTTTCGTTCTAATCTTTTTTCTTCTCTTCTTACTCTGTTCTTTCTTTTCTATGTCGTGAAAATCCCCTGTTTTTCGATCCTCAGTACAGGGCACGACAAGGGCCTCTTTATAGTGCCTGCTGTGACCAGTGTTTTACTGTTTTGCCCCTTAACCGCCTTTGTCTGGTCTGGGTATGCCTGTCAATCGTACAAAACCCCTGCCAGACTGAGGCGGATCCATTTTGTCCATTCTGTGCGCCGCAGACTCATTTTGTCCTTCTGCGTGCCGCGGCCTTTCCTGCCACGATGTTAATTTCCTCTCTCCTCACACTCAGAGCATGCACTCAACGGTTCCCTCTCAAATTGCCTCTTTTGGGTGGTCTATCATCCCAGCAGGACGTACCTCCCAAAAGAGGCTTGAGCAGGGGCCGAAAATAGATCCTTTCCCCTCTCCTCACCACCAAACCACACCCCCTTTACCTCTTACCTCTGGCCCATGGCCCCACCATGTCCTGTATTGGCTGGGTACAGGCTGGTGGCGCCTGGGCCTTGCGCGTGCTTCCCTCTTAAATTTGTCCACGAGGCCGCCTGCTGCTCATGTGTCTGCCGTGATCTGGAGATTCTCCTTCTGCGTTTTCTGGCCTTTTATGTGGGCTTTCTTTTGGTCCTTTGCTTCAATCAGAAACTGGGCTTCGTATGATGATGGGCTTTATATTTCTTGTGCCTACCTTTGTTTTTCTTTGCTGCCTGCCGTGTTGGCTTATAGTTCCTGCCGTAATGACTCAATCCTGCCGGGCCCCTTTTTGGGCCGGCCGTTTTATTCCTTTTCTCAGTGGCCCACCATAGGCACTGTTTTGTTTCCTTTTATTCATGGGCTCCTATGTCCCTTTGTTTTCTTCTTTTGGGCATCCACGGCCCATTTGCTAATTCTCTTGGGCTTCCTCGGCCCGTTTGCTAATTCCTCACTCCTATGGGCTTTGTTACTAACTTCATTGGGCTTCCCCGGCCCAATAACCTTATCCTTATCTTTGGGTTTTATGAGCCTGCCATAAATCCCTTACTTTCTTAGTTTACATTACCTTGGGCCTGCAGCGGCCCTTTTCTCACTTTTCTAACTCATATTCCACCCATGGGATGCTATTTCTCTCTTTCCTGGCTTCTTTGAGCCCGTTTACCTTTTCAAGGCCCAAGTATACATTGTTGGGCTAGTGACTCATTATTCCTGCCGCTTGGGCCTAATGGTCTTTTTTAACTATTCATAGTCAATTTCCTGTGGCCCTTATCATTGGGCTTTTCTTTCCATTGGGCTTTCCACAAATGGCCCTCAACAACAACCAAGAAGAGAGACAAGTAAAGAAATCGTTCCATGAGAATATCAATAACCTGTCAGAGTAAACTCTATATATGCAGCTGGAACTGGTTTAAGAATTTAACTGAAGCAGCTTATTCCAACAATTAATGATTGCTAACATGATTTCAGAACTAGTGGTGTCCAAACTCTCTACCAAAGTAGGGCACTCAGGGGGGATTGAAAGCACTAGAAGAGTTCTAAACTTATCCAGCTCCATATTCACGACAAGCCATTTTGGTAATACTAAGAACACAAAGATTCTTATGGAGGAATGTTCAATATACATATGCTAGACTTACCGGGTGTGTGATGATTGGTCTCCTGTTGGGTTCCCTCTACTTTCAAATCGTATGCAAGGACATATATGGTGCTACATCACGTACACTATAAATATACATGCAAGTTATACTCATAGGAGTGATCTCAACAAACAATGTCATACCCCAGATTGGCACAAACAGGTTGGTCTATTTTCGAGAGAAAAGGGTTGGAATGTATCTTCCAGTATTTTATCCAATATCATGGGCAGTGGGCGAGATTCCTCACTTTCTCATGGAAACACTTGCAGTTGTAGGAATTGGAAATGGGAAGGCAGGTATTGGGACACAATCCCCTTCAGAATTCATCAAGTACTGGACAGTGCTCTTCCTGTTTACACTATGCCTAATTTATTTTGGAATGATGATCACTTTCCTAGCACCAGTGACAACACTAGCTGCATTTGCCGTGTCAATTGTGACATCACTGTGGGTGTCAGCTTCAGGTGTGGTTGTTTTGTTATCTAACATAAAGTTTTACAGATGGATGTATTGGAGTAACCCATTCCAGTATGCAATGAATGTGATGACCTCAATCAATTTCTACCGTAATACAAAGGGTGTGGATCACAGTGTAACTGTCCACGATTGCAAGATGGTTCTTATGTGTGGATAGGATCGAAACTTTAAGAAGCTTGAGCCATGAGAGGATAGATTTGGACATACTCATTTTGTCTGCAATGTGCTTCTTGTTTGCCAGCCTTGCCTCTGTCTTCTTTGTTGTGTTGAGACACAATTCACCCCCTCCCATTTAGAGTTATGGATGTCACGAAGCAAAGATGCGAAGTGTATTAAGGAGCAAGGCAAAACAAGCAAATCCAATCTGCCGAGTAACTGGACTAGGTTCTCATTAGTGGAGTTCTTTTAATTTTTTTGTGGGAGGTCCTAAAGAACAAAAATATCTAAGAATAGTCTTGATTTCTTAAGTTTTCCTGCTTTCTCAAAGTGAGCACATGAAAAATGTTTACTCGGCTTTCTAGTATTTGAATTCAAGACAAATGGAAGCTTAGATTTTTGGCTTCATCAAGGACTAGACAATGAAAACCAATCAAGGAACTTGATCCTTCTTCAAAGACTAAATGTTGCAATTGATGTGGCTTTTGCAATAGATTATCTTCACAACCATTCTATGCAACCAATCATTCATTATGATTTAAAACCAAGCGCTCTTCTAGACAATGACATGGTTGCTCATGTAAGCGATTTTGGTTTAGCAAGGTTCCTCCCAATCACCAATGATACTTCAGAAAAGCAAACTAGTACAATCAGGATAAAGGGATCAATTTGTTATGTTGCTTCAGGTAACTTCTTTTGAATTCTTCTAGTTAACCTTCAAAACATCTTTACATGTATTAGATTATTTTATTTTAGGAAATTACCTTACTATCAAGAGAGGATATACAAATTCTCTCTCTTCATGCACACATAGAAGCACACCTGACCATTCAATTTACAATTTTATTTTAATTGAAGAATTTAAAGGAAACAAAAGCAGATTCTCAAAACAAAAATCAAAAAACAAAGAAAAAAAAAAGCATACAAAAGCACCAAGCATGTTTTAAGCCTTGATAAATTTGATTAGCTAAGACATTGCTTTCTCCATTAACTAAGTATGTTCGTTTTTCAGGCAATTATTTCCCCAACACTATATGTTTGTGATGATTGAAGATAGCTTGTCAATTTATTATGGCAAATATGGTAGATCTGGTGTCAAAAAAATTTTGTGTTATAGTTGTGTGACATTAACTCATGTGTCCTATACTAAAGAAGTAGTCGACAGACATTGTTGAGGTAATGGAAACTAATAGGAACCATGATTTTTGTTGAACATGGGGCAGCGGAGGCATTCGTACCCAAGGAGTCCAACTAGTCCAAACCATTAACCACATTTTCTATGCTACACATAAATCACAAATATTGCCTACTTGTTATGAGTCTAATGTAGATTGTGAATTGTGATACTTATATGGAAGGAAGTGAATTTGCTTTTAAAATAGATTTGTTCCACATGAAAAACTTTACAAAATTTATATAAAATAACTGAAACACCAACAAATATTTGATAGATATAATCTATGAACATATCACACTAGAACATGCACACGCACACAAATTATCAATGCTTCTAACTTGAAAATTTGAAATGGTGGATTTTGTCTTCACGTTCCTCTTTAGGTTCAACATTTGTTTTGCTATTTTGAATATACAACCAAATGAAGTTGTACTTGCATTAAATTCCAAATATCATTGTAAGAAACTGAAAATTTTCCCTTACATGTCATATTAAATTACAAAGTATGACATGGGTGATGAGACATCAATAGAAGCAGACGCATACAGCTATCGTATATTACTACTAGAGATGTTCTTAGGAAAGAGACCCACTGATGACATGTTTAAAGATGGTCTCAATCTCCACAATTTTGCTAAGATGGCACTGCCTGAAAAGCTTGTACAAATTGTTGATCCAATCCTTCTACCAAGAGAAGTTGATGAAGCACCAATAGCAATTGTGGCAACTAGGGATCTATATATTACTAAAAGTTGAAGCGTGGCATTTATTGCTGCTGAACTCCTGTTGCACTAGCTCATCGCCACGTCATTCGCCACATAATTATTATTTATTATTTATTCCTATTTTTTTTACAAATATATATATATATATATATATATATAAATAAATAGATTACTAACTTTACATATTCATCTTTGTCGGTCTTAACATCTATATATATTTCTTTTTTATTTCCAATTTTCCTATAATTTTTTTATATCCACTTATTTTTTAAATATTTACACTTTCTTCAACATTCCTTCTTCACTTACCTTTTCATCTCCCCACTACCCTCTACTTTAATATTGCTATTCATTTTTCCCTTCATCTTCCTTTATTTGTCTCTTCTTATCCCTTCCCTCTTACTATAAATTTGTCACTCTTTTCCATTCTTTGCATAGTTTTCTCTCACAAAAAGGTTCTCTCTCTCTCTCTCTCTCAATGTTTTGGTGGATTTTTATTTTTTATTGCATCTCCACTTTAGGTTGATAAATTTTTGTATTTTTAAGAACTCTAATTTAGGTTGATGCAATTTAGTTTTGTGTTTTAAGTTATTATTATTATTATTTTGCTCTTTGATTGTTAAATTTTATTCGATTAAATTATAAAAAATTAAAGATAGAAGATAAAAATAAAATAGTATTCCATTACATAGCATAATTTGGATAATTTAGTCTTTATTGTTATATCTTTTAATTTTTCTTATTTTTTTCTTCTATTCTATTTTACTCAATATTGAAATTCAACCACATCCTCCTTATCATTAAATTATTTATATTTTCTCTCTCTTTTTGTTTTAAAAAATAAAAAATGTAATATTTTACTTAAATTCGAATAAAAGAAAATTGGGCTTATCAAATTGTACTCATTTTTTTTTAACATTTACACTTTCTCCAACCTTTCTCCTTCTCTTTATCTTTTCATCTCCTTAAACATTCTACCTTGATATCACTCTTTCTCTTTCCTTTTATCTTCTTTTATTTTGTTATTTTCAATTATCATCCTCTTAGTATAAATTTGTAATTCACTCTTCCATTCTTTACATAATTTTCTCCCACAAAAAAGTGGTTATTTCCCACTCTTTCTCCCTCAATTTTTTGGTGGATTTTTATTTTTATTTTTCTTGCATCTCTATTTTAGCTTGATAAAGTTTTGCATTCTTTAGAACTCTATTTTGGTTGATGGGATTTAGTTTTGTGTTTTAAGTTTTTATTTTCATTTTTATTTTTTTATGACTTTAATTGTTAAATATTATCATATTGCATTATAAATAATTAAAAATAGTATATAAGAATGTACTATTATTATATTAAATAGAATTATTTGTGCAAGCTCGAATTTGTGTTAAAACACAAGAGCTTGTTTAGACCCCCAATTAAAAGTTACAGATAGATTCCTTTAACTCTAACTTATCTAAGTGCGGAACAAGAGTAAATGAAGCACAATAAACCGACAACTACTCTAGTGCATAAACATGAATAACAAACACTAAAAGTAAAGTACAAGAATAAGGAAAGAGAGATGCAACTACAAGATAACATCAAGACGTGTTATCGAAGAGAAAAACCGAAGAACTCTATGAAAAAACTCTTTGCCACCCTCCAAGTGGTAAATTGATCCACTAGATAATAAGTTGGGATACACAAATAGCAAAAGACCCTCTAAGCCTAATCTACTCAATGCACCTAAGCCCTCCGAACTCCTACTCCAACAAGGTTTCTTGGAACCTTGTCTTTTCTAACTTTCCGAATCTTGCAATATGCCCGATTGCATCCGCCAAGCCTCACCGGCTTCTTTTGGCAAATCCCCAAAGCTACCCAAGCTCCAAAACATTCTCTACACTCTGAAAAGGTGTGGGTTGTGTTTGGGTACAAATCTCCTCTCAAGGTATGACAATGGGAGAGGGAAGAAGAAGAGGCTACAATGATTTTTCACTAAGAATGAGTAGCTCTCTCTTTAAAAGGATGGGTGTGTATGTTGTAGAAAACCTATCTAGGGTTTTTTCTCTCTGAATGGCCTCCCTGCAATTTCTATGGATAATGAGGGTATATATAGTATGAGTGAAGGGTAAGAAAGTCGAAATCCTCCAAGCTGGCATGACTCCTCAGCTTATGGCATGTGCTCTTCATGTGACTTTTAGCTGTCTTGATCAAATCTCCGCCACTAAATACTAAACCCATTACAAATAAATCCCACAAAAATACAAGGAAACAAGTTAAAGCAATTACAACACTTTTTTTCATGGAATAAAACCAACATAAAACATAATTGTAAATCACAACTTTACATTTTGGATAAGTTAGTGTTTATTGTTATGTATTTTATTTTTATTTTTTCTCATATCATTTTATTTAACATTTAAATTCAGCCACATCCCCCATATATATCATTAAATTATTTATATTTCCACTCCTTTTTATTTTAAAAAATTTTAAATATGATATTTTGTCTAAATTAAATAAATAAAATTGTCCACATTAAGTGGAGTAATGCTAGGGAAACACTCATTCTCACACCCAATGCATCAAAGGAAGAATGAAATACGAAACAAATCAAGTTAGAAACACTAAATTAAAAATAAAATAAATAAAAAAACTAATAATGCATATTTAATGTCATAGAATCATCATCAAATTTTGGAAAACGATGGGTTACCAATGGAGAGAGAGAGAGAGAGAGAGAGAGAGAGAGAGAGAGAGAGATGGTATAGAAAAAAACAAATACAAAGTAATAAATAGTAGATAAAGAAAAAAATCAAACGTCAATTAGTAATCATTGATTGGAAAACAGAGAAGTTGTAAGGAGAAGTAAAAAATATAATAGAGATTACCATATGGAGAAAATTAAAAACTTTACAGTGTAGTAACATAAACCGTTAAATTCACTTAAAAAATTAAATCAACAATCAACAATTAAATACAATCATAGTACTAAATTTAAATTTAAAACTAATCAAACTCTAACTATGGAAATCGTATTAATCATAACTAAAAAAGAGATGTTCTCTGATAATAGTACAAATTACATAAGAAATAAAGTTAGAAAATTTAAAAATCTATTTTTTGACATTTCATTTAACCTTATTTATATAATATAAATAAATAAATAAATATATATATATATATATATATATATAATTTTCATACACTATTACTTTCAAAAACCTAATGAACAATGCTACCTCTCATTTATCGTCTTTGTTATGCAAATCATCAGTTAGTAAATATATGATAATGGTAAAAAGCATTACAAATGAGATCACTAAATATATATATATATATATATATATATATATATATATAATTAGCCACTATCATTATGGAGTAGTAATCTATAATTTTACGCATCCAAAAAAGTGGAATATATAGAGTTTTCTTAAAGGTATGTGTAAAGATTCACTATATGTGTGTGTGTGTGTGTGTGTGTAAAGGTAAAAAAAAAGGTATATTTAAGGTTTTTGTTGGGTTCTAAGACTTTAGGTTTAAATGTATTAGAACTTCAATTTGTAATTTTGGCAAACCATGATCAAAACGTTTTAGTCTTTATTTTAGACTTGCTCAAAGTATGTTTATATATAAAGCTGGAATCGAGTGTTCTGCAGGATATACTGTGTAAATTTGCCGGGCTCGATCGATCAAGAATTAGACTCGATTGATTGAAGCTCGTGCAGATTGTTTTTCTGCAGAATTTTCCAACTCAACCCAAGCCCGTTTGTCGTGTAGGGTTTTATGTTTTACCTTAAGTATAAAAGGGAAAACCCTAGCCACATTTTTAGGTTGCTCCTTATGCTGTGTGTGTGAATCTTTTGTGAGATCAAGAGGTGATTGACTTCACACATACTTAGGGTTTCCAAGATTCAAGATTATGTCAAGAACTTGGTGATCGATTCAGTTGCTGCTTTAAGAGCTTAAAGATACACAAGCGGGTATGCTTGTACTTGCTAGGAATCCAAGAAAGAAGTAGTCCATGGACTCGGAGCTATCATGGGGGTGTGGTAATAAGTTTCCAACTCGAGGTAGTAATACGATGTTAGTAGTCTAAGTCGCTATTGTGTAAACTTCAATTCTTTCATAGTGGATTCGTTTTACCTTGAGGATAACTAGGTTAAATCCTCCCTAGATTTTTTATCAGTTTGGTTTTCCTGGGTTATCATATTGTTGTGTTCGTTATTTTCAGCACTTTGCAATAATATGATATGTTTATGTTAACCTAGACTTGATAATTTGATTAAGTAATCACTTGGCTAGTTACCTAGGTTAATTTGATTGTGTTTTAAGGGGTCTAAAAACAAACAGTTTTTATTAACTCAAAAACTAATGAAAAACCAATGGTTAATAACTAAAATTATAGTATTAATAAAATATTTAATGAGACTATCCTAAAAAAATTATCACACACAACATGCGGATATGCGACTAGTTATAATAATGGCAATGAAATTCAAGAAGACAAAATGGATCCCAATGTGCATAAATGCTTAGTATCAATTCTTGAAACTAGACTTGCATGTTCAATGGAATCACCAAAAGACAGAATGAAGATAAAGGAAGTTACCAGAGAACTACATTTGATCAAAAGTGCTTTTCTTGGTTCTGCAACACGCAGATCTGAAATTAGGAGAATCCAAGTTTAAGGTACTTCCTAATATTTTAAATTTTGATTTGTCTAAATAATAAAATCACCAATGACAATTACATCTAATCAACAAGGTTTATTTATTTATTGGGTGCGTTAATTTTCTGATCTTGATGAAACATTAGAGAAAAAATGTTTTTCTTATCAATTTTATCAATGACTTGACATTATTAAACTCGGTCTTATTATAAATATTCATGTTGGTGACATTATCAATATCGACCCATGCCTTAATATTGATCTTCTTTCTAAGAAAAAAAATTGAGAATTTTCCAATACAAATATTTTCTATTTGAATATTTTTCTATATATCTATACTATCATCTTTAACTAGAGAATTATGGATCTACTAAAATGATTGAAGACCATCTTAAGAGTTATAGATTGGCCATTAAGTTTTACAATCTTTTGTTTCCTATTAATTTTGCATAAACGAAATCGTGGTGGACAGCAATTTTATTTTTTATTTTAAATCATGGACATCTTTTATTATTTTGATAAATGACCTTAATCATGTAAATAGCAATATTTTTCAATTCTTACCTAAAATCAAATTTTAGACTAAATTTTTTCACACTTTTAGATCCAAAACCTTAGGAAAGGTTCTTTCATATTCTATTTTTTTTAAAAGGTCTCAAGCAAATGCAATAGTTGTTCTTGTTTCTACTTTTATGGTTTTTCCTTATAGTCTGGGAAAAAACGAATATAACTAAGTTTGTATTTGGACTGCAGAGCAAGAAATTATTAGAAGAGGTCACCGAAAGTCTGAAACTTCTTTAATGTTCCCATTGAGCATATATGCTAGTTCAATCTCCTTTGCTGAAATGTTTAAGAAATGATTTCCTTATATTTTCTTCTTTGGGAAAAGGCAGTTCTACTTGTGTATGCATATCATCACTTTTTGATAGTACAAGCATGTTAAACACTTCTACTAAAGGTTCTAGTATAGTGTGTATGTATTTTGTTTTCTATTTGAAAATCAATCCTATTACAAAAAAACCCTTTTGTATTGGGAATATCAACTACAATGCTTTTCTTTGATTGGTTATTAAAAATATGACATGTATCCAGAATTCTTGAAATATTGAACGGCAAACATTTGCTAAAGGACACTAAGAATTGTGAATCCAGTCCTAGATTAGACTACTTTTCGTTATTATTTTTTAGTATAACTACAGGGCATGAATATAATATTATTCTATTTCAGTTGTTGGGGTATGTAAAATAATGTGAGTAATAAACACTACACTCCTATTTTAGAGGGCCTTCTTCCAATTGTGCACCTTTAGGTTATTGCTTTAATGGCCCACCCTAGTCAATGGATAGTACTTAAAAGGCATTTTGCGTCATTTACCAATCCTATTGGGAAATAACAAGATGGGGAAAATTCTAGGTTCACCAAGGTGGCATGGATGGGAAATAAGTCAATAATCACTATAAACTTAAGAAACACTCAAAAATAAAACCAACTAAACACATCCACGGAAAAACAAACTGTAGAACGACATCCAAATTAATAATTCTCTCAAATGGAGGATATATTTTGTAAAATTAAACTTAAAAATTCTCCAAAAAACAAAATATTTCTAAAGTAAACCATCAAGAAATAAACACCAATAACCCAAGGTTTAGTCAAATAAACTAAAACCCATGTCATCATCAGACTCTTCAGCAGACTCTTCCTTCTTCTCTTCCTCCTTTGCAGCAACAGCAGGGGCACCACCAGAAGCAGCTGCTGCAACAGGGGCAGCAGCAACAGCAAAGTTGCTAGGAACCTGCATTAATACTTAAAACAATCAACCTATTGAACAAAGGTGACCTCCTGGTGGCAAAGTGTAAAAAATTCCCATTGTGACCAAATGCTTGTCAATTAGCCCAGACAAAATAAGGTGAAGTAAAACAGCAACAGTGCAACACAACTTGACATTAATTGAAAAATGCAGTTTGCTGTCACCAACCTTAATGTGATCCTAAAAATCTACACCAAGATCACTTATTATGCCACCCACATGTATTAATATATTAATGCGCTTGCACTCACCTTATCAAACTGATGGTGGTTTACAGTGTGCACCACTTTGCAAAAATCAGTTGCAAGAACTGGGCCTATCCATCGACTCTGTCGATGCCTTGTGGCAGTCAACCACCCATCGCATCGACACTCGCACTCTATTCTATTCATTTATAGAAACAGCTAAGAAAGATAAGACAAGGGGAAAAAAATTCAGGAAAAGATATCTAACTTTGATGATTTTGGCAAAGATATTCTATAATAACATAAAGGGGTAGAGTGGACTAGGGACAAACTTCTTTCCAAATAACATTGTCAATGTGCCAATTTAAAATGTGACCTTTTAAAATTAAATTGAACATGAAATAATCCAGTTTAAGTGTGCTTTACAAGAAACAATTGCAATAATGATAACCCCTCCCCCTGCTTTCTCTCTTGCTACTTGTCTTTCTAAATATCTTATTCAAGATCTTCACTCTTCAAATTCAAGTAGGCAGCTTCTACATGGAAATGAAAGCAAATGACATATCCTAGTCCCACTGATGCTCCCTGTAGAAAGTCCATCTTGATGGATTTAATGTTGTCTTTCCATCAGCGGCAACAAGATCGTATGGTGAATCCTCTGCAAATTCAGTTGGCATGGACTTCCAGTGCAGACATGGCTCCCAGTCAACTTCCTTGATCACCTTTAGTTTCTCTTCAACAACTATCTTGCTCCCTTCAGCTGATAAATGAATCCCATCTCTGGGGGAAAAAAAAAAAAAAATATATATATATATATATACACACACAGCCAACAAACATAATGATTAATCTGTTACATCACAGTTTATTGGCAAAGTCTTGACTGAAGACAAGTTGACTAACATGGTGCGTATCTAGAGAAGAATGTGAATGCAATTGGTTTAAATTCAATATCAAAATGACTCCTCTCAAAAACTCAAGACTACAAATCTGTCACTTGATAACATGAGTGCCAAAAACACGTTATGACAAACTGTCACAAACATAACTAGGAAAGAAACCATGGGTAAACTACGTGCACATACAGGACTTGGATCCAAGACCAAAACCACAATCCTATACTTATGAGGGGTGGAAGTGCCATCTGACCCAAAGGACAGTGGCTATAAATCAGATTGTTTTTTTATACTTATAAGAGTTCCATTGCAGCACAAAAACTTACATGAAGCAAGCATCCATCCAATCATCTCTTTTCTGAAGTGCAGTAAAAAGATCAACAACCTTCACACCCATTTCTCAGCCAAGCTTTACACAAGCATCTGAGCATCTTTGGCATAACTCATTTGTTCTAACTAGCTCGCTAAAAAAATGACTGGTTTAAGAAGGAAAACTTGAGTTAGAATTCACATTATTAGAAAACCAGGAAAACAACACACTCAAGATGTGGGTCAAAGTACCGTATGTTTCCACAAATGTTTTCCTCATTGTATGGTAGCATCCTAGAACCAAGAAAAGTAGTGTTTGGAGTCAAATCATTTTTTTTTTTAATAAATATCAGAGAGCTATCAACATTGATACAAACTAGAATCCATTTTTCAATGTCTACGTTAAGTTCTTATGGAAGGCAAACAGAAGAAAGTAATTCAGCCTTGATAAATAACAAGGACATCAAGATTACTAACATCTACATAGGTATGGAAATTATTGTCCAAAATTATACTAATGTATATGTGCATGTCCATCCAAATTTCAATTGGTAATCACACAAGAACTTGAAAGTCGAGAGAATCACCGGCATACAAAATTAAATTATGGAGATATCTCATCTTTTAAGGTCTATCCTTTGGTTGACCTTGCAAAGAAACCAATTTTCACAAGAAAACATCCACTAGTTTATACTGTCTTGAGCATTATTGATGTCAAACATGTTCCCCAAAATATTTTCATAGTTGACACTACCAAGTACATCTAGGGTACCATTAGAGTTTTGATAGTATGGTCACCTAAATCCTTTTAAGGCAAAAGGCATTTTCAACTAGAAGTATAATACCTTTGGAAAAACTTGATTTGAGGACCTAGAGAGCACATAGTGAATTCCACCCAAAGTAGCCTCGCAACAATATGTCTGCCTACAATTTATCACGAAGAACATAAGATTCTAATGTAAAAATTACAAGATGCATAAAACAAGCTATTCCCAATAGAAATTCCGTAACAGAAACAAATATAAGACAGACAAGGTGTTCGCATGAGAAAGTAAAGGGACTATTTATGTGAACTTTTTGATACTAGCATGATATTTTCTTCTTCCTTTGATTTAAGTTTACATAACAGCTGGTTTAAACCCACACAAAAAAGTCCATGTATACCCGAAAGTTAAAATTGGAAGAACATTTAAATTATTTAGAATACTTCAAGGCCGTTTTACACATAACTAGTAGACAATAGTTCTCGAAATTTTAGAGATGTGACTTTCATAGTCAGCATCTAAAATCCTCAGTTAAACAGGTAAGATAAATTTAAAATATAGTTTAATAGGATCTCAGACACTTCAATTTCTTACAGGGACAATCCCCTATACCTGTGGCTTCAACTACATTCAAACTAATTACTAGTAAGACAAGTGACCAAGCTATACAGGAAGTATACAAGGGAGTCCTCCCAAGAATTATATACAAATATAGCCAATGAAATCTACAAAAGAAGGTGATATGCTAAAAAAATTATGCAAATGACTCCTCCTTACAGTGGCCTCTGGAGATGATCTTGATTATTAAAATATGACCAGAATCTCCCACACGAATGCAACAAATCCAATATCCAAGAAACGTTAGGCATTTGAGTACAATTTACAATTAAGATATTTTAGGCGTATGTACGACAGAAATACGATCAACAAAATATGTGAAATGCATATAATGAATTCTATAGTGATTCTAGTGAAGAATGATATCACTTCAAATTTGACTTGACTAAGCTGTATCAAATTAACGAAATATTAGGCATTAGTACAACTTACAATTATGAACATTTCAGGCATATGTATAACAGAGAAATAGATATAGAATACATAGGAACAAAATAAGTGAAATGCAAATTCCTCACCACCTCAAATTGGACTCCACTGAGCCTCATCCAAATTCATGGAGTGGGATTACAATTACATGAACCCCTTTTCCTCAAAAGTTCATAGAAGCATAATGTACAAATTTACCATCCACTCCCATTCAACTCCAGTTTGTATGAAACTTATACAGTCTGTTTCAGAACTGGGATCAATTCCCAATCCAGATGCTGCCTTTTGGAATATAACTGCAACGATCTGTAAGCAAGAGCAGAACACGTAAAATAGTTAGATTGGGAATTTGGAAGCAAAACTACCCGGCAAAGGATGACATGAGTTTCAACCTCTTCATCTGTAATAATATCATCAATGTCATAATAGTTTGCCATCCTTGACACCTCTGCTTGCTGCTCTTACAGTGTCTCTTCGCTCATTAAAAGAAAGATTAATGAGGACCTAATTGTTGTTTTCTGAGCTCAGAATCATATAGCTACTGCCAAAAACTCTTTTCACAGAATCTGTGAAAAACTGCAAAGGCGAACATTGCCAACATTATAACCAGGAAAAAAAAATCAAAATCAAAATTAACATGTATTCTTCAATCAAAATAGAACATCACTAAATGGAGTCATGAATGATTAACAAATTAAAAAAAAAAATTACAAACCAATTTCACTTTCAAATCGTTTCAATTTTTTAGCATTGCAAAATTCATAGAATACCCAAATCTACAAAAAAGACTCCGATTTGAATTCTGAAACAGGTTTGGCATGGATCTAAAAGACATGGGATTCACCAAATTTTGACCAATCACATACACAAAGATTTGAAATTTTAACAAAATTACAAAATTCTTAAGTGAGGACGAGTTCTCCCACTGTGTGTGAAGCATTTCAGCAAGCACTTTCCACGCATCAAAGAAAACATAAAAGTTACAGGCACAAGGCACCCCGTGTCAATTGATCAAAAATTATCCTCATCAATAGTATTGCTCAAAAAATAAAAATGTGTGGACAACACATCATTAAAGGTACAAACAATCATGCAAACATAAATGAAATAGAAAATCATCTTTAGAAACTATAAAATTTACCTGAAACACATCTTTTAAAGATTGACATGTGATGGATAAAATATGGGTCCTTGATGTTGAGAAACTAAAAAACCTTCACTTAGGCTTCTGGAGAAATTCTTGAATTTTCTTATCTACTTGATTAGATGACAGCAAATCAAAAAACATGCTTGCAACTGTCGCATCTGCTGAAAAACCCTTGTCAACCATTATTTCAAGATATTTAATTGCCTTTGATGTCTCATTATGTTGTAGTAACCCTTGGATTATTGTGTTATATGTGCGATCGTCAGGTGAACAACCGCTTCCATCCATTTTCTCAAATATCTCACTTGCTTCTTCTAGCAGTCCCTCTTTGCAAAGCCCTTTGAGCATTATGTTGTAAGTTCGAACATTGGGTTGCAATCCTTTCGCAGGTAGACTATAAAAGAGTTCTCTTGCAACTTTAAGATTCCCGACATTACACAAACCGTTAATCAAAATGTTGTAAATCACAATATTGTTGCCCAACGTTTTGTCTTCCATCTCAAGAAACACTTTTATTGCCTCAATAATTTGTCCATTCTTACACAAGCCGTTCAACAAGACAGCATAAGTTTTGGGATCTGGAAGTTGGCCACAAGCCTGCATTTTATGGAATAACTCTAAACTAGCCTTGCGTCTCCCCACTCGACAAAACCCACCTATAAGAGTGCTGTAAGTCACAACATCAGGAGTTACTCCCTTGTTGGACATTTCATTAAAGAGATTCATTGCCTCATCAATTCTTTTATTTTTACAAAATCCATTAATCAATGTGTTATAGCTAACAACATCAGGTGAACAACCCCTCTCAACCATCATGTTCAATGCTTCAATGGCATCCTTCAATTTATTTTGCAGACAGTATCCATCAATTAAAGAATTATAAGAGACTATGTCAGGCTCAATACCTCTTTGAATCATCTTATCAAAAACTTTTTTTGCCTCCATCAACATCCCCTCTTTGCAAAATGCGTCCACCAATATGTTGAAGGTCCACACACTTGGCACGATCTTCCTCTGTGCCATCTTGTTCAACAAAGTAATAGCCTCTCTCCACCTGCCGCAATTGCATAGGCCTTGAATTAAGGAACTGTAAGTGATAAGGTCCGGCTGAATGCCTTTACTAATCATTTCAGTCAAAAAGTTCAAGGCCTCAGTTACCAACCTATCCTTACATAAACAATCAATGATTGTGTTATAAGCTGTCAGATCAAGCTCAAAATCTCCTTCTTCCAATTTCCTGAGCAACCCAATAGCCATATCAGTCTTACCAATCTTACACAGAGCATTTAGTATCGTTCCACAAGTAAATGCATCAGATTGATACCCTTTCTTCTCCATATCTTCTACCAACTTCACAGCTCCAGCAATGTTACCTTGAAAACAGAGACCCTTCACAAGGGTGTTTAGAGTAATAGAGTTTGGGTGATAACCAAGTTTCAAAATTGTTGCTAAGACAGAGAACCCAAAATCTACTCGGTTCAATTGACAGAAGCAGTTAATCAAAATAGTAAGAGTACAAACACAAGGAGAGATACCAAATGATTCGATTCGTTTAATTAGAGAAATGACTACTGAGTAATGCTTCATTCTTGCAATGCCACCCAACACGTAATTAAAATCGTAAATGGAAGGCAAAGGGCGCATGTGAAGCATTTTATCAAACAGGTCTAAGGTATGATCAACATTCCTAAAGCTTCTAGATCTGCACTGATCTCTAACAGATTTCAAGAATTGATCTTGATTGTGATTGTGATTGTGATTGTGATTCGGGTTTTTTTTAGCACTAGCAATACTAGCAGCAGTAAGCGTAGTAGAATAACAATAAGAACGAAAACAAGTGTGGGAAGAACGAAGCAGCGTACCCATTTTCCTGAAGATCCAGCAAAAAATTCGGCAGCGGAAATCAGAACGAAACGATTGGCTGATGTTGAGAAAGCGAGAGATAGAGAGAGAATCGGTTCGGTTTTGAGGGCAGTTTCCTTGAACTAAGCTACTGATCAGTTATCTGATGTTGAGAGAGCATAAAAAAATTGGCTGAGATGTGGTATTTATATCATCCTCCTAGTGTTATATATATATATATATATATATATATAGAGAGAGAGAGAGAGAGAGAGAGAGAGAGAGAGAGAGAACAGACATAATTTGTGTGTTTTGAACTATATTCTCTTTTACAGGTTAGAGGCATGTGTTATCTCCTCCCTCAAACTATCTGAAAAGAACCAAATTTAAAGCCAGAATAAGAGTTTAAATTTCATGTTTTTGATGAATTTGGGGATACTCAGATTTATTTTTATTTTTTATGGATGACCAAGTTTGTGATTTTTTAGGCGTTGTTCTAGGTTTTACATGTTGGACTATATTCTCACAATTTTAATTGAGCATGAGGAATAAAAAACAATGAAGAAAAAGTTATTGGAAGCACAATCGGTTGTGAAGGGTTTTTTACTTTTTTTAGATATGTTGGTGAATTGTGAGTTTTGCTTTGTTAATATTCAAATTGAAGATTACTTTATAGATTTTGGTAGACATTTTTTCTATGGAGAGATTAAACAAAGCAATGAATGATAGCTTTGCTATTTTTTTTTTCTTTTTCTAATAAATGTTTTCTTTATGTTCTTTCTACTAACATGTCTATGATTTTCTATTTGACTTTCATTGCTTTTTTTTTTTTTTTGGTAGATTATTCAATCCAACAGATTTTGGGAACACACTAGACACCACCATTCATATGGGAAGAACACTTTAATAACTTCTTCATTCATAGCAAGGACTTGTAGTTCTTTGTTTGGCCCATTTTACCATATAATAATATTTGGAATTGTTTTAGTTCCACTATTATTGTTTTGGGATAATATATAAACTTTGATTTTTTTTTTTTTTTTGACACATGAATATTGATATAGGGAAAAAAACAAAAGAGGAGATTATTGGCCCAATGAATGAGGAAGAACATGGCAAAGGAGAGCTAGGGAAGAACAGGGCAAAGGAGTGCTAAGGCATTGCAAAGCCAGTCTATGGATAGACATCTTACTTTGATTGGTAATTTCGTGCTTCCTTTGTTTACTGCATAATCTTTATTTTTCACAAAGTTTCATTGATATTTTAAACTATATTTGTTTCTTTTTTATCTATCTATGATGTTTGTATCCTATTTCAATGATTGGACCAATACCATTGTTTCATGATGCCATTGTTGACATTGTTAGTATGTTGTTTTAGTTTATATTTCTAGGTGTTAAGAATAACAACTTAAATTTTGAAGTGGTGACTATATGCTTTTTTATTAATATATTTACTCTACTTTTTCCCCTTAAAATTTCGTTTGAGATGGTAGTAGATTCAAAACATGTTTAGCAGACTTAAAAATAAAAAAAAAATAAAAAAAAAAAAAAAGCCTTTAGCAAACAGTGAACTCAAACGTTTGTCGATTTTATCTCTTTCTCTAGTAGATATATGTTCATTTATCACTTTCTCTGGCAGTTTTTTTTTTAATATATATCCTGTGCCAAACGTTTAGCAGACTTTTTTTAAAAAAAAAAAAACGTTTAGCAAACAGTGAAACTCAAACGTTTGCATCACATTTTGCCACTAAGAATTAATTTTGAAATAAACAATCAATAAAGATTAAAAAAAAAAAAGTGACGAGCTTGCAACAAAAGGAAAGGGAGAAAACAAAAGGTTTCACAAAGGTTTTGATTGAAAAGGCTTTGGGTTTGTGCTTTATGGTGGAATTAAATATGAAAGAAGTGGGCTTTATAATAGAGATAGGGCTGGAAATTATTTTAGATTTATTAGTATTTTAAAATTGATAAAAACTATTTTAAAATTGTAGGATAAATTCAGAAAATATGAGAGAAATGACATGACTACTGATGTGGCTCAATGTGAGCGTAACAATATTAATTGCTAGGCTTCAGCTTTTAGTATTATACTAGTCATAGACCCACGCAATGCGTGGAAATATTTAAATATTATGTAACGGGGTATAGTATACGAAAAGTAACAATTACATCAAGGATTATTAACACAAAAATTGTCTTTCAACTCAATGTTTATGAAGTTTCATTTTAGTAATAAACTCCCCACAAAAATAATATAAATCAACCATAAAAACAAACTTTTACTATGAAAAGTGAAAACATTGTAGTGATTTTTAATGGATTGGGGAAATAGCACTGGCTTTTAGTAGAAAACAATTTGATTTAAAAAGTCGCAATCTCGTACAAGAAAGGAATTGAAAATGATGTCTAAAACAAATTTTGACTTCTTGCTTATTCCCTTGAATATGTCAAATTATTCTTTGTATTATTTGCACTTGAATTTAATTATTTAAATGATAGCTATGACACTACATGATAATGTTTGAGCTAAGACAATTAGTCAAACTTTGGGAAGAAGATATCTCACATTTATATCATAAAGAACTTGCATTTTAATTTTTTTGTTCTGTGTTATGGGAAGTACTAAGTCTTCAATTGGAAAGACTTCTATGACATAATGGTGCAGCAACCAATATATAAGTATAACGTGTAACAACATCTAAGGGGAGCAAACAGAAAAATATATACATATACACACTTACATAGTGTTTTGAACTATCCATTTTTCTGAATTAGAATTCAACTGACTAAATTTAATAAAATATTTTTCATAGGAATACAACTTTATATATATATATATATATATATATATATATATATATATTTATTTATTTATTTATTTATTTATTTATTTACACATTTCCTACTAGCAGGTTTTGCATCTAACTCCAATTTCAAATGCCATATTGCTTCATGTAAACTGTTGACTTTCCATCTTAATGTCTCACCTCATCCCAAAGGCATCATCTCAGCACGCTGAGCCTTCACCATTTCTATTAAAGTCTAGCCCATTTTCAATTTAGAAACCTCAAAGCTAATCACTATTTATCAAAAGAGTAGAGTGAACCAACTGTATGATAGTTATATATATATATATATATATATATATATATATATATATAAAAATTTCATATCACTAAAATGCAATAAAAAGAATAAGCACCCAATAGAGTCAACCATCAATATGAAGTAACAAACTTAGAGTCATTATTCACTCCCAAAAAAAAAAAAAGTCATTATTCACAAATCAAAGCAAATGAAAAAAATCCAATAATGAAAGAAGAATTTAAGCTACCAATTATGCGATGTTGTTGACAATGCTAGACAGCCTTAAAAACCTTAGTGTTGTTGCCTTATTAGCCCCAAAGATGCACAAAACAAAAACAAGAAACAAACACATGGAATGGATCTGAAATTTTCTCAAAAAGAAAGAAAGCATAGAATACCTTACATAAAGTTTTGTGAATGTGATACCTTATGCTTAGTGAAAGTGAGGGTCAGATCTGATATCTTTCATAAGCAAATAGATATCAAACATAATCTGTATTAAAGCAAATAGATATCTAACTATCATTTTTTTTAAATCACATGAAATTAAAAATAAAATAAAAAAAAAAAAAACTTGCATAGTTATTAACCAATGACTGTGTGCACCATTCCAACACTTGAAGTCTGCCAATGAGACAAAGAGATTAGGACAGGAGATAAAAGCGAAGAAGCAAACATCAAATTTAATATTTAGTATTAAGTTTAAGATTCAGCCAAAAAATTCTCACCAACAAAATACATTGTCAAAATTTCTCAACCAACCAAATAAATAAATAGAGTAACACAAATTCTATTAGTTTGAATAGAAAATATTATATCTTAAAAAACCAATGCCTTTTTAGGCGGGATGGTACCTCTCCACATATTGGGTGCATAGAGATTCTAGGAGAGGGGTTCAAAATTTGAACTACTCGATCAGCATCAAATTAAGAAGAAATACCATAAGTGGCAACTCCCTGATTATCAACTAGTAAAACAAAAGAATGGAAGCAACATATGAAGATAGGATCATATATAATATAGTACCAATAATATTTTTTGGACAGGGAGGCAACCCTGTCACCACCATTTCTTCTCTCACATTAATTTTTCTTCTTGATTGCTAGAAGATTTTTGGGTGTATGCTTTCATCTATAAAACAAAAAATAATCTGTAATCAAATACAAAAGTCTATGAGGGTTCCAAACCAACACCAAACTCTAGTAGATTAGACAGATTGACAAAGGTCTATGAGCAATGAGTTTTTACTAATTAAGCCTCTACAAAATTTAGATAAATTTTCAGTCTTTTAGAGCAAAAGAATTAGATCCAAAAATATATGATACATGTAACATGAGATGTGATCATAAATATATAAATGATTTAACACAACAAAACACAATCAAACCAAAGAGAAATAAGAGTGAAACAAAAGAAAGCAAAGGAGGAGAGCCACTACATCCATTGGTTGCCTCTTCCGTATGGATGTCGTTAACCCAAAAAAGATAGGATTTGGAATCTGGGTTGCTATCAAAATCAATCAATTTGTTAGTCCACAAAAGAATACCAAGAATCTCTCTGATGTTCAGCCACCTTTTTCCTTTTGCCACAAAGGAAACTTGAGAACTATAAAACAAAACCTAGAAACTGAAAACCTAATAACAACTCAGGTGGTAGTATTTGAACTTTACATTGATAACCAATAAGTATGAAAAATTATGTAGAAGACAATCATTAAGGAATTATTACCTTCGCTTTCTTTAACATAGAATCAACAAACTTCTCCTAGCTCTTCTCTAATAAGCCACAACACATTAAAAGAATGAGACATGAGTTACATTGATTGGGTGGCTACCTTCTAGAAACATAATAGCATACACGTTGTAAGCAATTTAGCATCTAGTATTAACGTTAAACAAAAAATACTAACCATCCAAAAAGTCATCAGAAGTTGCGACACAAATATAGTGATAATTCAGCATTGTGAAACACACCTAAACAAAAATCAAGAGTGATATGTAAAAGAAATTGACTAAAAAAATTTGAATAAAGAATCGAAAATATCCTCTAGGATTGTAAGCAATAATCAACAGTGGAATTGAATTCTTGATAGTTTGCATACCTTTGTCTTGCATATTTGTTGGGCATTAGCTAAGTACAGAAATTTTTTGGGGGGGGGGGGGGGGGGAAACTAAAGTGGAGAGAGAGAACTTATGGGTAGAATATATAAGATATGGATTAGCTATTGAAAGTGGACGGGTGATTTGGATAGAAGACTCTTAACTCTGCATTTAAGTTACAAAGAAACTGTTTTGCTTCCAAATTCCAATTTTGGATGGAAGGATGTGAATAGTCGTAACTGAAGATAATAACTCATGTTGTATGGATAACAATTGAGAAGATTTAGTACTTGGTAGTAGATGAATAGTCATCTCCTTTTTTTTTTTTTTTTTTTTTTTTTTTTTTTTTTTTGAGAAGGAGATGAATGGTCATTTTAATAGAGTGCATCAACATGTTTGTCCATTATATATATTTAATTTTTTGATGAACATAATCTGTCTTTAATTGTTTTATAAATATTAGAAAGAAATTATAAAGGAAAAAAGTATTTAAGAAAAAGTATGAGGTGGAGGATGAGGTGGCTCAACAAAAGCGTAGCAACTTTAAATGCTACGCTTCAGCTTTTAGTATTATATAGATATAGATATAGATTGGGTGGAAGGATGTGAATAGTTGTAACTGAAGATAATAACTCATGTTGTATGGATAACAATTAAGAAGATTTAGTACTTGGTAGTAGATGAATAGTCATCTCCTTTTTTTTTTTTTTTTCTTTTTTCTTTTTTGAGAAGGAGATGAATGGTCATTTTAATAGAGTGCATCAACTTGTTTGTCCATGATCTATATTTAATTTTTTGATGAACATAATCTGTATTTAATTGTTTTATAAAAATTAGAGAGAAATTATAAAGGAAAAAAGTATTTAAGAATAAGTATGAAGTGGAGAATAAGGTGGCTCAACAGGAGTGTAACAACTTTAAATGATATGCTTCAGCTTTTAGTATTATATAGATTAGCAGACTTTTAAAAAAAAAAATGTTTAGCAAACAGTGAAACTCAAATGTTTGTCAATTATATCTCTTTCTCTAGCAGGTTTTTTTTTAGTATATATCCTGTGCCAATGGTTAGCAGATAGTGAAACTCAAACGTTTGCATCACATTTTGCCACTAAGAATTAATTTTGAAATAAACAATCAATAAAGATTATATAAAAAAAAAAAGTGACGTGCTTGCAACAAAAGGAAAGGGAGAAAACAAAAGGTTTCACAAAGATTTTGATAGAAAAGGCTTTGGGTTTGTGCTTTATGGTGGAATTAAATATGAAAGAAGTGGGCTTTATGATAGAGATAGGGCTGGGAATTATTTTAGATTTATTAGTATTTTAAAATTGATAAAAACTATTTTAAAATTGTATGATAAATTCAGAAAATATGAGGGAAATGACATGACTACTGATGTGGCTTAACGTAAGCGTGACAATATTAATTGTTAGGCTTCAACTTTTAGTATTATATTATATAGATATAGAACAAATAAAGATATAGATATAGATATAGATAGATGAAAAAATTTGTCAAAACATTAATTGCATTTTTTACTTTTCCTATAAAAACTTTTCTTTAAATGGATTATTATTAACCAACCTAAAGGCATTCATTGGCATTTTTCTTAAATGAATTGCCCAAAATTAATGCCCACATTTTCTCTAGAAACAAAATTCAAATTTTATACTATACTGTAATCTCACCAATTAATGAGGTGCCAAAGTTAGAAAGATTTTGTTTTGTCCTCCCAAATACTATGAATATATAATATGGTTTATTTATTCCCCACTTATTTAACCCACCCACAAAGCACAAAAAAGCACAAAGTGAAGTGAATTTCCCCACTTATTTAGAGCAATCCCATCAGAGTTTTCAAAAATTTAGCATTCAGCATCTCAAAAAGTCACTTTATCAATTTTAACATCGCATTTTACAATACACTCTACATCAAAAATTCTATTTTTATACCATTTCATTAAAAATAATATAAACAACTTATTAACAATACACTCTACATCAAAAATTCTATTTTTATACCACTTCATTTAAAATAATATAAACAACTTATTAAAAAAAAAAAAAACTACATCTACAAACATTAAAAGCAACATCACTTATCTAAGGAATATAATAATATTTCTTGTTATAAGATTTAAGCTACAGTAGACTGTTATCTATAGCAGTCTACTGTAACTCATATGCCAAAATTTATAGAAATAACATTTTTATTGTAGGGTGTTTTTTGTGGAATGGGATGCTAAAATTTGATTTTTTAGCTTTAAAAAGTACAAAGTAATTAACTTTTTAAAGTTGTAGTACTGTAGTGTAGTGTCGACCACGATGAAAGAGTTTTACGGACACTTGAACACAATCTTAGGCTACCTAGTTGAAAAGCATTATAAATAGAATAAGCATTCGAATAATTTAGGCGAAAATATTTTTTGAGTTCCTAAATTTTGAAAATTATTTTCAATTAATCACGATTGTCATCTTACTGTGGCACAGATGGTACGTAAGGCACTAACTTGGTCATTAAAATTTTTAAAGTAGCAGAAAGTAGAGCACGAGCCACAGTTTGGAAATGGGAAATTTGCTGGATATCACGAGAGAAGAAGAGTCTGCGAAAGAGTAGGTAGATAATAAACTGGTTGATGATTCAAGGAGAAACCAAATTGCAAGTATTGATGTCTCAAAAGCAGGACCAGACTTGCTCACCGGAATTCATTTTATAATCTAAAAGCAGAGCCAGCCAGCCCAACTGGAATCCACTCAATAATCTCAAAAGCATTATCTTTAGTTAAAGTTTAAGAGCATCTGTAGCAGATGTTGCAAAAATTATGCCATTTTACCATACCAAAAGTCTATTTTATTATTTTACCATATCATTTTACAACATTCTATTTATTAGTTATTTTATAATTCAATTCAATATATTAAAATAATATTTACTGCACATTAAAATAATATTTACTACTCATCAACACAATCAACAGCCATCTGCCAACAGCCACCACCACACAACCACCACATCCACCACAACCAAAAACACAACTCAAAGCAAACCCAAGCAAATCCAGCCAAATTCCACAACAAACAACCATAACCCCAACCCAAACAACCCATCAACAACATCGACAGCCACCACCGGTCATCACCCCCACAGCCCACCACCACCATAAGATCAACCTAAATTGCAACAAAAAAAAAAAAAAAAAAAAAAAAAAAAAAAAACCCACAACCAAAGCGAGGCAGAGTGAAAGGCGGATAGAAAGGAGAGGGAAGAGGGTGAGATCGGCGAGATCGAGCGTGGCTGAGATCGAGTGTGGCGGAGCGCGTTGTCGTCGTCGGAGCTACGTCGTCGTTGCTGTCGGTGAACATCCCAGATTGGTCGAAGAGAGAGGGAACCGATACGGGGAGAAGAGAGAGGGAACCAGAGAGTGAGAGAGAAGAGAAAAGAAAAAATGAAGAGAGAGGAGACAGAAAAGGGAATATAGAACAATAAAATTTTTGCAACATCTGTCCGTATCGTTGCAAATTTGCAACGGTATTGTAGCCATGTTGTATAATTTTTTAGATTTGGCACATCTCATAAATCTTCATTTTTGTGTTTGGTGTGGCAAATATGTCAAATATTTGGCATTTGGCATGTTTGCCACACCTGCTATGGATGCTCTAACCCACTCACAAAGCACAAAGTGAAGTGAACTTTTTCAAGTAGTTTACCAAAAAAAAAAAAACTTTTTAAAGTTGTAGTACTATAGTCTATAGTCATTGTGTAGTGTCCACGACGATGAAGGAGTTATATTGGAACATTTGAACACAAATACAAAATCTTAGTCTACCTATTGGAAAAGCATTATTAATATAATAAGAATTCCAATAATTTAGGTGAAAATATCTTTTTAATTATTATATTTTGGGTCATTTTTTTATTTATTTTGGTCTTCAAATTTTTTGAGCTCCTTCTCGGGTCTTTAAGTTTTGAAAATTATTTTTATCTAATCACAACTATCATTTTACTAATGAAAATTGCTTACGTGACATGTGGAATTCACAACTACCACATTAGACATTTACATGATGATTAAAATAATAGTAAAAATTTTATTTAAACTTTAAAAATGCCATTTAATATACAATTAAAAAAATGAAAATTTATATTATTTTAGAAAATACTTTAAATTTACCTTGGGCAAGGCAAGAAGCTAATATCTAATCTATATATATAATAATAGGTGAAGTAAAGAAAAAATCTAATTAGATTTCAATTGGATTCTCAATTTTGCGCCACTTGTCATAACCAAAACTCAAAAAAAAAATTTAATTAGATTATAAATTTGACTTCAATTTTGTGTCATGTATCTTATCTAAATTTTCTAATTTTTGTACCAAAATAAATGATACATTAACATTTAACACGGAAGCCAATAAAACCTCAATGATAATGCTCATTGGTCTAAGCAAAAACATCTTACGTGCACACTTTTATGGAGATTATAAATTGGACTCCAATTTTGTATCACGTATCTTATCTAAATTTTCTAATTTTTGTGCCCAAATAAATAATGCATTAACATTTAACACGGAAGTCAAGAAAACCACAATAATAATACTCATTGGCCTAAGCAAGAACATCTCACCTGCACACTTTTATGGGTGATCTCAATAGACTCTGAAGCTCTTCTAATCCCACAACCAGAACCAAGGAGTCCAACGAAAAAGACTATAAAAGTAAAACATTATCTCCTCCTAATTCCATATCATCATCTCATATCTCCTCCTCTTTCAACCTCTACCAACTAGATCCACACATTGCCCTCTCCTCCTCCTTACGGATTTCTTAGAGCAAGGCCGAGTTCAAACACAATGTTCAATCCCACTCTTTCTTACTTCACACTCGCATACATTAGTGCTTCATTGACGCCTCCAAGAAGATTCCAAGCTCAATGATCAGTTCTTATTTTTTAATAGTTTTTAGTGTGTTTAGATTAAGATTTTGTTAATTTGTTAAAAGTGACAAAAATATAATCATATATATTATATTAAGTTGAAGTTCAATTTTAGAATTCAAATTGAATCAAATTAATTTCTAATTGTAGTTTAATTTTGTGCTATGTGTCCAATTTGATTTTTAAATGTTGGTGTTAAGTTACTTCCATTCATAATGCTCAATGTGGAAACTGAATCTACTAAGATAAACATCTTATCATCACAATTGTTAATATTTCCGTGCATAAGCACGGACTACATGCTAGTTTCCAATAATTTTTGTGTTGAGAGAGATTGTTTGGTGTATTCCAATGTTAATGTGAGAGACTTGGTTATAAAAATTGAAGCATTAAATTGTTATGGAAAATTGATCATTCATGGTGATTTAGCACACTTCTAACAAATTTTATAAAACATTTTAAAATTTTAACTAGGTTGAATTTATATTGACCACCCACAATTATGGGATCTTTCTCTCATAAGTGACCTTTTAGTGATAGTTTAATTGGCTTAACCTAATGATCTTTCACCCTTTTTTTTTTAAGTTGAAGATAAAAAAAATAAATAAAAAAAAAAAAACCATTCAGGAAAAAAAAAAAAGCACGTAAGAAAAGAAAAGATAAAAAAAAAAAAAATACCGAAGAAAGGTAAGCATAAAAGAAAAAAAAAAGAAAAAAGAAACGAATGAACTTAGAAATATGTTATAAAAAACAAAAAGAAAAAAAAAAAAAAAGGAATGAACTTAGAAATAAAAAAAGACAAAGGCAAAACCAAAGCCCAGGGAGGAAAGTGCAGAAGAATTCAAAATATATGAACGTTGGGTGGGGCATTTTTGTCCAAAGAATGAGCAGTATTTTCGTTTCAGTTTTCCTCCAGAACCGGGAGGATTGAATTTTTGTAGGCGGAAGAGAAATCTTCCGGGACCACCAATTTTCTCGAATATCTCTCCTATTTTGTATCAAATAATACTATATTAGTGGTATCAAAATTCAATAAGTGCGAGACTTGTCAGTAAAAAATAACTAACCCAATTTTTTCTCATTTCTCTCATTTATTGGATTTTAATATAAATGGTGTGGTATCATTTAATATAAAATACTTTTTCCAACTAAACATACTCATTATTCATTTTCTTCCTTATTTTCTCTCATCTATTTTCTATCCACTGTTTTCACCCCAAACAAATACACCCTAAGCTTCTAGATTTGTTGACTTTTTTTAAATTTATTTTTTTTGGGTGCTCATATGTTTCTTTTCTCATCAATTTGGTTGGTTTTTGTTTTTGTTTTTTTTTTGTTTTAAAAAAAAATTGAGTTAATTTGTCGTGATTTTTTTTATTAAAAAAAAAATTAATGAAATGCTTATCTATACATAATTTTTTGAAAGTATAATGTGTTACCTTTTGATTTATTTAATAGAGACATGAAGATAAATTTATACAAACTCTATTTTCAATCATTTCATTTTTCTTTTCAACCAAACAAAAAAGTTTGTTATTCCTCCACTCTTCCATCTTTCTAATCAAATATAAATGAGGAAAACTAAAACAACTTCTATTATTGCATTTTTCCATTATGTCTCAAGTTTCTATCCTCCGACTTTTCCATCCTCCTAAACCAAACAGATCCTAAGTAATTGAGAGAGAGAGATTTCACATCACTTATTCCACACCATGGTATATTAATATTAGTTTCAAATGTGCCCATACACACTTCATGAATTGGAATAACCTCAATTAAAAATCAGTCGATCAAATGGCATTTTCTTTTCTCACCTAGTCAAAAGTCAAAAAAAAAAGTTACAGATCTTTTTTTTTTTTTTTTTGGTGTGTATCCTCTGCCTTTTATGTCACCACTAAGGTACGAATCGACCACTTGTAATACGGTAGAGAATGAAAATTTCTGTGCGGCTTGTGTATTTTGCTAAAAATAATTATATTTTAAATCCTATAATTTAGAGATGTAATAAGTTAAATACTATAGTTTCAAAAGTAATAATTTAAACTTGAAACTTTTGAAAAGCTAACAAATTAAACTTTCAGTCCATATTAAACTCAAACACAATTTCATTCCACTTAAATGGGTTAAGGTTTAATTTGTTAGTTTCTCAAAAAAAAGTTTAATTTGTTACTTTTTTGACACCTCAAGATTTAATTTGTCACATGTGAAACTTTCATGTTAAATTTGTTACTCTCAAATTATAGGGTTTTAAAGAAAATTTCTCCTACTTTTCGAACCAAAAGAAAAGGATTTGTTCAGTAACCCCTAGTTTGTCTCTTTTTTTAACCGAATTGTCTTTGTAATTTTCCACTATCTTAATACAAAATGCAACCCAATAGTACATTTTTCTTGTGATAGACCAATGGAGAAAATATTAACTGTATCCTTCATGACTATTGGTGCACCACCCACATTGGTCCTATTCTAAACAGTTTATAGGTGATAAGACCACATCAACATATTCGTTGCATTTCAAGTTACATCCTTCTCACTTCATTCTCAAAGTATCCGCATGCCACACTTTTTGACAATGTTTGTATTCACCCTTTATCCTTTTTTTGAACTTGAAATCAATGCAGAAAACATTGTGCCGCACACAAGGGGACTTAGACTTTATTGTGCCATGTCTAGCATGCACCACTAGTAGCAATACTTAAGCATCATTTCAATTTGATAGCTATTGCTACACAAATATTCTCATTGAATGAAGAAAATACCCTGGTCTTTGACAATGAATCCAAAAACATGCCAATGAATAGAATGGGGTTATATTCATGGAAGAAAATATCCCTCCTATGAATGAGACACAACTACATACTCTCATAGACAATTCACTTATCAAGTGAAAATATGCCAATTGAAAAGTATTATATACTTGTATACATCATGAAGTCCAAAAAAGACAAATTATGCCAACAAGAAAAGTAATCCTTGGATAATGAGATTGATTTGCATTTGCAAACAATATTTCGGAACCAACTCTCTCTTTTTTTTTTTTTTTTTTTTTTTTTGTGGTTCTTAGGTAAATAAGCAAATATCATTGCCACAAAAGAAATGCATCAAACAACACATAAAATTAACCCCTATTGCTCAATGACATGCTTTAAAAATTCTAGTGTTGAGATTTGAGTCATTTGACCCTTGAACTTAGAGAGAAGCCTGACCCTGAGGGCCTTTAATCAATCTCAAAATCAACTTGACATAATTACAACTTATTATAGCACAGATCACCATAATCATCATCTACTCATGCTAACTTCTTAGGATGCCAGGAAACTGGTGAAAGAGTACTTGTGCGTAGTCTGCCATAAGCTTTCCAGCAAATAGTTTCATATATTTCTTTCCTTGGGCAGGAAAGCAATGCACTCTCAAAATTGTTAACATTTCTGCATGGCTTTGAATCACTGCAAGCAATGTGCATAGGTGGGCTTCTTATGTCATAAGTACCATATATTAACGGAAGTATGATTGGGGCACTTTTCAGTGACACAGTAGTATTGATTTAAATAATTGGGTTTCGAACCACGTCCAATTGTCCATGTATCAGAAACAGTAAGTACAGAAGTATGATTGGCAAACTTTTTACCAAGGTGGAAGCATTGGTTTAAATAATTGGGTGTTGAACAATGCCCATGTGAATGTTTTGGAAGGCTACTTTGGATACAAAACCTGAGCCACCTTGCCTTGTTTTGATCTGAGCACCATTAGTAGAGCATTTGACGATTGAGTGCCTCACTGAGTGAAGTTTGATATATAAGCTCGAGATTTATCCATACCAAGACTGCCAATGCTGCACAGTTAGAAGGATCAGTCAGAAAAAGGGACTAGTGATAGATTTTCTGCCACTTAATTAAGCAAAAGCAGATTAAAATTTGTGCACATTGATCCCTTTGTCTAGGCTCTTGTAACCTCTGAATTTTACTATGACCAAGAAAGACAAACAATGAAGTTTTCTACTACACTACATCCTATTAGATAACTAGAAGTGAATATAAGCCCCAAAGTGACCCTTGGTGGTTGACCTTTCTATAACTTGCAATTTTGATGCAGACTATTTTGTCAGCTAAGAAATTTTAGCATCAAGTAGTGAATGTACCTAATTCCACGAATTTGGCTGCATGTAACATTCCTTATGTCCACATTGTGAGAATTGGTTCCAACTGGCATACAATCATCACCTGCATAAAAGGTATATTCTCAAATAATATAAACTTTTAGAATAGTAAAAACATAGGGAAGACAAGAACTAGGAATTGAGAGCTTGCAGAATAATATACCAGTGGATATGAATAAATTGTATTTTTTTCACATTATTTGTGTCCTCCAAGTGAATTCTGTTCGTGTTGGGACTATCAACAGGAGATTATTTGCTATGCCATTCCAAATGGACATTTTGACTGATCAAATCCAAAATGAAACTTGGGGCTGTTCTAACTCGAAGTCCCCTTAATTTCAAATCAGAACTAGAAGTGAAAAATTATGGCCTGCATCAATTAAAAACATTAATGAAAGAATTTCTAAAGAGCTTAATTTCCAAAAAAATAATCTCTAGTTACTTTTGTTTGTGTCTTGAACATCCTCTGTATTTATTCCATTAATATAGGATGTCAACATTAATGAGGTAACGTTAGAAGTTAAAATGGCTTACATTATCAGGCCTGCCATGAAGATTCCACTATTTTTCTCCTCCGCCATATATAAGATCAGCCCCTAGCAATGACATTCCCCTTGATACTTATGAAGACCAGCCACCCTTGCTTACTAGTTTTTGGTCACCTTGCTTCAAGTCCATCTGGTGCCATAAGAGTTACAATAATCTTCTCATTATCAAGCCCAAAAGCAAAGTGAATTTTTTATCATTAAAACAGTCAACAGGCTTAAATAAAAATAAATAAATAAATAAAAAATCTCACCTTATAACCATGCTGATAACACAACCTGAAAGATGAGATGGGATTCACAAGGCCCCTTGAAAATTGTACGCTGTACCCCAAAGGAATATTTGGGAAGAACAAGAAGCATTGCAGGCTGTATTCTTGAATGCTTTGGAGTCATCGATAACACCATCCCCAACAGCAGTAATGGAAAGTACATTAAAAACCATATTGGTAATAGTAGAAGTACAAGTACTTCTTTTACTTGAGGTTAAAGCCATATGTGGAAGGGAACATGGTTTTGATTTTCTTAATAATGCACGCAAATGTTTCTGTTATGTGGACCTAGAAAATTTTCCCTAAATGAAAGGAGCTAAGATAGCTAAAATGATAATGAAAAACACAATATTAACTGAGTATGCCTTTTCATTATGAGAATATGGATTTGAAGATATTTGGCTATATATAGAACAAATTCTCCATTAACAGAGTAGGGTCTGCACAAATTACATTGAAGTACATGCCAATTACCTTAATTTAAAGGAAGATGGCATTTTCTTTCAATCTTTTAAAACCAAAACTAGGACCTTTTGATAGTTTTTTTTGTCTCAAATCTCAAAAATTAGTTAAAAGGTATGCATGTACCTGTATAGATTTCTTGTACTCCTTAAAGGGATGCCACATAGTGGCTTGGACCAACAAACCAAAAATCCGTTTTAGCCTTTGAGAATAGTAAATACATGTAACATTCCTTATTTCCACACCATATTCCAATACAATCATCACCTGTATCAAAGGTTTAAATCCAAACAGTATGAATTTTTAGAATAGTAAATACACAGGGAAGACTAGGATTTGAGAGCTTGTGGAATAATATGCCAGTGGATATGAATGAATTGTATATTTCACAGTATTTCTCTCCTCCTAGTGAATTCCATCCATATTGGGACTATCAAAAAGTGATTGTGCTAACCAATTTTAAATGTTCATTTTGAAAATGATCGAATTCAAAATGAAACCCAGGGCGGATCTTAACTCAAGTCCCCTTAGTTAAAAACTTCAATGAAAGAACTTCTACAGTGTTTGACTTTCAAAATAAATTTCTAGCTACTTTTGTTTGCATCTTAAAGCATCATCAAGATTTATTCCATTAATATAGGATGTCAACATTAATGAGACATGTTTAGAAATAATATAAAAAAAAGGCTCACTTTGTCATGCCTGCCATGAATATTCCACCATTTCTCTCATCTGCCATCTATAAGACCAACCCTGTGCAATAACATCCCCTGATACTTATGAAATTCAGACTCTCTTGCATACTAGTTTTTGGCAACCATGCTTCAAATCCATCTGGTGCCATAAGAGTTCCATCAACGTTCTCATTATCAAGCCAAAAAGCGAGTTTTTTTATCTCAAAATCCACCAACAGACTTAAAGAAAAAAAAAAAAAAAAGCTTATAAGTATACTAATAACACAACCAGAAGGATGAGGATGAGATGGGATTTGCAAGGCCCCTTGAAAACTGTACTTTGTAGTTTGTACCATGAAGGAATGAATATTTGGGTGGAACAAGCACTGCAAGCCTTTTGTCTTGATAAGCACTACTTCAAGCATTCTTGAATGCTTTGGTGTCATAAATAACACCATCCCCAACAGCAAAGAGAAGTACATTGAAAAGAAATAATGCAGGGATTCAGGTGCCTTTGCTAAGTATGACTTTTCATGGATTTAGATCGTGTTCCCCTTTCCATAGGTATGAGAAGACGGATTTGAAGATATATGGCAAAATATAGAACAATTTCTCAACAATATTAAAGCCCAAATTCAAAATTCAAATGTGAGATCGGGGTATCTCATCTCAAATAAGTAAAAATTCTGAGATAATAAAAGTAAAAATAATTTTTGGCTGTTCTTCCTGCATTGTCACTGTAATACGAAGAGAGAGAGTCAAGCAAGAAGTAGATGAAGGAGAATATGAGAACAAGAAAAAAGGGTTTGAGAAATTTTCATTTTTACTTATTTGTAGAGGTTATGGGAAATTCATTTTTTAAATTGACTACATAATAGAGATACCACATTTTTTTTGCCCCAGAAGCAAAGAATGAACATTTTTGTAGAGATACCAAATGCCACTTCAATATGGAAGCAATGTATTTATAGGTGCCTTAGGTTATGTATTTACCCTTTTAAAATAAATAAAAAAAATATAAATTGAAGGATTCCTAGATTACATTGATAGTATAAATTAAGAGTGTATTAGTGTAGTGGTAAAACCTACAGGCTGCAAAACAACAGAGTATCAGGAATTGGGAAATTGTTCAAAGGGTAAAATAATGAGCCCATTTATTTGAAAGATAATTGGTGTGGAAAAAATTTAGGAGAATGAAAGGAGTTAGATTGATTTAACTGATTGGGGGTAGCACACATCTACAATTGCATACCAGTTTTCCAACAGTTCCACCAAATAGAATTGAGAGTAAAGAATCTAAAGATACAACTAAACAAGGAAAATAAATGTAAGAAGAAGAAAATGAAAAATGAAATGCTCAAATGAGACAGAGAAAATAGGTTCTAATGTCAGAATGCAAAGGCTGAATTTTCAAAATATTGCCAAAACAATATTATTTAATGGTGTAAGACCCATACCCATGTAAGACTTAAGGCCAACTACATAAGCACTAGGACCATCAAAGAAAAGACAAATATGCAAGCTACTGATCAACCACAATATAAGCAAATACTGATCTTAAAACAGAAGATGAAATTAAATATATCAGAGCAGAGATAATTAATACTACCCGTAATTTTTTTGTATTTCCCTGTCAAAAGCTGTAGGGAACTACTCAGAGGAGTTAATCTGATGCTCTACTAAAAAAATCTCAATATTCTTACCATTAACACTTCAATCTACTGCTTTGAAGTGTTAATGGTGGTTATTACCATTACCTGCTCAAATCCAAACATAAGATTTGCCCACTTTATATCCCTAGTAATCAACGAATTGGACCTGGCAAGGAGGAGTGCAACCTGGGCTTAAATAAATCACAAAATACAAAGTAAAACATTATTCATATGTTACAGACAGTGGGTGAAAAAGATTAACTTTGAACATTAAGATTTTGAAAAAAGCTTCAAGGCAACCTCAACCTTTCTCATGCTTTTCCCCCTTTGTTCTTACAGGAATTTCTCTAAGCTAATTTCTTACTTCACACATGCACAGCCAGTATTTCAATTTTCACAAAATTTTTTTTTTTTTTTGATCAGTGAGAAAAATATATTAAAAGAACCTCAAGAAAACAAGAGGCCAACGAAAGAGTACAGAGAGGGACACAAACAAAGAGAAAACAAAAGAGAAAACAATAAAACAGATGGAGCAAACAAGAACTAAATACAATGAAGAGAACTAAGGAACATAGGGATAGAATCACTAGAGGTGAGTCCCCAAGCCCTAGACCAATCAAAAAGAGAGCCACTAAAATAAGCGAGCAATTGGTCATCGGATTTGTCCCTGTCCTCAAAAGTACGCCAGTTTCGCTCCTTCCAAATACACCACATTAGGCACAACGGAGCAAGGTTCCAAACTCTAGAGGAGTGCTTTCCAAACCAGTTCCACCAACCGAAGAGCGTGTTTGCAATCGATCTTGGCAGAACCCAAGAGACCCCAAAGGATCTAAACACCAGGCTCCACAACTGAAAAACTTTTCCACAGTGAAGAAGCAAATGGTTCACCGACTCCCTATTACAGCGACACATAATGCACCAGTCAACAAAATCGAAGCCTCTATACCGCAGATTATCCCCTGTAAGAATCTTTTCCCAAGTTGCAGTCCAAACAAAGAAAGAGACGTGCGTAGGAGCCTTAACCTTCCAAATACCTTTCCAAGGAAAGATAATAGGCAGGGGACCTCGAAACTTATCATAGAAAGAGCGGACGTTAAAATCCCCTTCCTTTGATAATTTCCAAATCATATGGTCACCATGCTCTGAATGAGGTAAAGTAGAACCCAAGGTATGAAGGAAATCAACCACGACCCCCGCCTCCCAGTCATTTGGATTTCTAAGTAAAGGAACCTTCCAACTTCTCTCATTCCCCAACCGTTCAAGAGACGAGACTACCAAAGCCTCTCTACAAATGGCAATCCCATACACTATCGGGAAGGAAAGGTGGAGTGGTAATTCCCCACACCACTGGTCCGTCCAAAACTTCACCCTATTCACAAAAAATAGCAGCAGTAAAATAGCAGCAAAAGCACAATGAGCAAGCAGATGTGTTTGTTAAAGATAAGGACAGATGGAGCTACTGAACAATCATAGCACAACAACTTAAATAATAATAAATCTACAGATTAATTCTAAAAATAAGAAATTGACAGAAACTCTAAACCGAACTCACCACCTCTGGAGATTCTGGCTCCATAGAAGCTGAGTCAGATTGGCTTAGAGGTGGTTGATACAAAACTGGTTTGCCCTTGTCCAAAAAATCCTGTTCTGCAAAGAGGTTCCCCCAAATACCATCTTCCGTATTCATGTTGGTTTTCGTATGCTGTACCAGAAAATTTTCCATACTTAACCAATTTCCACCATGTAGCTTAAATCTCAAAACAAGATTTCTTGCCAGGACCAACTTTTCTTGTATACCTGTAGCTGTACCCCACAAACCATCTTGTGACAATGATCTTGCTGGAAATGTCCCACTTTGAGATTGCAAGAACTGAAGGACCTGAACCTTCTCAGCGGGAAAAGCACCATTTTGATTTTGATTTGTAGTATGATACAATGATTCACTCCTTCCGACAGTTTTTATTGGTGCTAGCAAGGCAACGCCAACCCTTTGTCCAATTCATCAAATAGAGCTGTCAACGTGCCCGCAGAAATGCAATTTGCTAACTACTAAAACTCCATTTGTTGCAGGAGAAAGAATGGAAAAACACAGATTTTTTTAATATAAGGAATAAATAAACAGGATACATACCAGCTCAAAAAAAATCTGGTGAAGATTTGATTTAAAGTTGTCAAGGATCCCACCTACACATTTCACAGTTTTCTCACATTAATGAGTCTGAAAATGGGGAGGGCACTAAGTGAATTAGCAACATTGTAATAAAAAATATTTGTAGTTATGCGCAATGAATTGGTTGTTGAAGAACAAAAAAATGGAGAGACAGAGATTTTCAAAGTAAAGAAAATGAGCAAGACCCATGTAAAAATTACTCCGCAAATGAAATAGAAAGAGGTAGGCATTTGAGTTGTTTACTTTTAAACGCAAATGAGTGAAATTTGGTGACACATTAATTTGATTATTCTATCTAAAATTCCAATCTTTTGTTTTTTTTAAAAATCATTTCTCAAAATTTATTGAACCCATCAAGAAATTTTGAATACATCACAAGATAACTGAATCTAAGCAACAACAATAAACCGTGCTAATTCAAATTTATGAGAATATGTTAAATTCATCAATCTAGGTTGTTAGCCAGTCCTCTCCTGTCTCTCTTTGGCAACGTTCCTTGATAATTGGAGATGCAGTGATCTCCAATTCCTTCAATGGAATTGTACGCAGGAAGTCTGGCATCGACTTTAACTTTCCGCAGCCTTGAATTATCAACTCTTGAAGACGTGGCATTATAGTAATACAATCTTCGTCTTCTTTACCTCCAATCCCAATCCATTCTTCCCACTCCTCCAACCACCCAAACGTGAGATATTTCAAATTTGGGAATACTATTATGTCTTCATTCTTATTTTCAGATTCTATTCCCAAAAATTCAACACATACTTTTTTCAAACTACACACATTCCATATAGTTAATGATTCAAGGAACGGAAATTTCCCCAAAGGAGGCAAACTCATTAACTTTGAGGCCCCACGGATAGAAACCGTTTTCAATTTGGTCAAGGACATCAACCAATTAGGAGACATTGTACTGCCCTGGTACCAACGAATATGTAACCGCTCCAAGTCTTGAGGTAGCTCTAAGGCATTTAAAACTAATACATCCCTTTCCATTCTTCTATCGTTGGGGTCGAAGGCATTTGGAGCCCAATTCATAACTCCTCTATTATTCCCTTTTCTGAAAGATAGTAACATTTCACGAAGGTGTATCTTCTTCTTAAGTTGTGCATTCTCAATCTCACTTACATTTACTATGTTCCCCAACCCACATATTTGAAAACTCCCTTGCAGGTGGTTCAAATTTTTTAATTCTTCGAGTTTACATCCTTCGCTATCCTCATCACCTATGTTGAAACATGTTAATGTTCTAAGAGAAATTAATCTTCCAAACCCTCTTGGAATCACTAACTCATATCCAATAAGATGTCTTAAGTTAATTAATTTACCTATCCCTTGCGGTAATTTTGTGAACACAAAATGAGAAGACTGAGTAATCTTCAAATATTGTAAATTGCATAGATTACAAATGGTTTCAGGCAATACCTCATTCCACAAAAACAAATCGAGATACCTTAAATGTATTAAATTTTCTAGTATATGCAGAAGTTCCATTCTATACTCCAAAGTTAATACCCGTAAAAGTCTAAAATTCTGGAATAAATTGGATATGTTATAACCACTTTGATTAAAAAAGATAAGGGTGCGTAGATTTTTGGCATTATCAATGGACAAAGGAAATCGGGATTCTTTTAAAATTTCTAATCTCAAATGGCGAGTATTATTATAATCTAATTCTGACTCTATGTCACTACTGATTATAAAGCATTCATTCTTAGTAATTGACTGTGCAAAGTCATGCACTATATCATGCATTTTGTACCTTATGTCAATAAATTCCCAAGATTCTTGGAAGAAAGAGCGAATGACTAAATTTTCAAAGTATTCTCTTGCCATGATTTCCTTCTCCATATTGCCCTTTGACTCAACAAATCCATGTGCTATCCACATAGATACCAACTCATCAACATTAAAGACATGATCTTTCGGAAAGACAGCACAATATGAGAAACATCGTTTTAGTGGGGAGGGCAAATCATAATAACTTAGTAACAATGACGCAAAAAGGCCTCTTTCAACATCTTCTAATTCCCACAAATTGCTATCCAAAACATTCTTCCATTCTTCTCTACTTTTCTTGAAGTGCATGAGACTCCCTAGAGTCTTTGCAGCAAGGGGCAAGCCTTTGCACTTCTTTGATATTTGCCTTCCCAGGTCTTCTAATTGCTCACATTGCTTAGAATCCTTATCAGAAAATGCTGTTTTACTAAAAACCGACCAACAGTCTTCCTCAGACAATTCCTCCAACTTGATCGTATTTTCACTTTCCATCATTTTCGCAACTTTGTCTTTACGTGTGGTGACTAGAATTCTACTATTTTCGGAACCACAATTTTTTAGTGCATCTCTAAATGGCTTCCACATTGCATGGTTTTCAGTCCAAACATCATCAAAGACAAGAAAAAACTTCTTTCCCCCAATTAATTCACAAATTTTTTCCAATAGACTCTGCAATTCAGTAATTTTGGGGTCACCACCTGCAAGAGATTCAATGATTGCTTTGGCAACCCTACATTGATCAAAAGGTTTAGAAACACAAACCCAAATTCTTTTTTCAAACTGATCTTTCACCTCATGATGATTAAAGGCTAGTTGGGCAAGTGTCGTTTTTCCAATACCACCCATGCCCACCAAAGAGATGACATAGGGGCGTTTTTCTTTTTCAGTACCCTTGCCCAATAGGATGCTCACTAGATCATCTTTAACCTTATCACGACCAAGAATATCAGACACATCAACATAAGAAGTAGTTTTAGGTCTCTCAACTACTTCTTCAATGGCCTTACTCAATTCAAACCCGTACATCTCCCTCTCTTTGTTAATCTCATCTAATTTTTCGTTTAGGTCTTTTATCTTATGAGCAATATCACGATGTTGAAAAAGATTAGGAACTGAGATGAGTGACCATACCTTCCTCTTCTTAGTAGGGCTAGTTTCAGCATTTTCATCTTCTTTTTGTTGTTTCTCAATCTCTTCTTTGATCATGGCAGTGTTCCACTCATCCAACACGTCGTCCATCTCGTAGGATACGCATTTGAGCTTATCTAACCAAAGCTTCACAGCTTCCTCCTTCAGCTGCCTCTTCTCAGCATCGTTGAGCACTGCCTGGATGGTACGGAATTTGGTTTCAAGCTTTTGGACTTCTCGTTTAACTGTTGCAGTCAAGGTGAACTCTGAAGAAATGAAAGGACCAAGCTGCTCCACAATAGCAGAAAGTAGAGCACGAGCCATAGATTGGAAATGGGAAATTTGCTAGATATCACAAGAAGGGAAAGAAGAGTCTGTGAAAGAGTAGGTAGATGATAAATGAACCTGTTGATGATATTCAGGACTAAGGATAAACCAAATAGTAAATCTCAAAAGCATAGCCACCTCTTATCAAGGAAGTCCTGGTCTTACATTATTAGTCCACACTAGTCATCTATTACATCCAGCGCACCGCACAAAGTCTTTAGCTCATTTAATGAGCTTGTTCCAAAAGTCTTGAAAGAAAATGCCATCTTCCTTTAAATTAAGGCAATTGGCATGTACTTCAATGCACTGTGTGCAGACCCTACTCTTTTAATAAGCGTGGCTATTCGCCCCTGGGAGTAGCTGAAGAGAAGTTCCAGCGGGTAATAGCTCTAATCTCAGCCCTTGATAGAATCTCACGGCTACAGTAAATTGACACATCAGCGATCCTTGTCACATTCTTTTCTCTTCATTTATATGAGCAGTCAAGGTGAACTCTGAAGAAATGAAAGGACCAAGCTGCTCCGCCACAATAGCAGAAAGTAAAGCACGAGCCATAGTTTGGAAATGGGAAATTTGCTGTACATCACAAGAGTCAGTGAAAGAGTAGGTAGATAATGAACTGGTTGATGATATTAAGGAGAAACCAAATAGCAAATTCAAAAGCAGGGCCCGCTCTAATCCAATGATCTATTATATTCTCTTGAATCTCATCGATAAAGTCCAGGCCCTACGTTGAGCATTAGCATTGAAAAATGCTAATGTTATATTTAAGGCATTTTTGAAATTTTAGGGTTCAAAATCACTTGCATCAAACAATGCTAAACTGCACTATTGCAAAAATTTTTGCAATAGTGCTACAGTACAATTCTACACTTAGAATTGTACTATAGCAGAATGTTAAAAAAAATATATATATTTTATTCCCCCGTTTCTTTTCTCAATACTTTTCTCTCTCTTCCTTCTCTTCTCTGTTTCTCCATCTCTGCTCTCTCCTCTCTACGGACCCAACGCCATCTCTTCTCTCTCTTCCTTCTCTGGTTGTGGTTTTTGGCTGTGCTCGGAGCTTAAAAGGAGTTGTGGGTCGTGGTTGGGTGGGTTGTGGGTTGTGGGTTGTGGGTCGGCGTTGTTGTGGGTCAGTGGTGGTTGTGGATCGGCATGGGTTGTGGGTTGTGGTGGCTGTTTCTCCATCTCTGCTCTCTCCTCTCTACGGACCCAACGCCATCTCTTCTCTCTCTCCCTTCTCTGGTTGTGGTTTGTGGCTGTGATGGTTGTGGTTTTTGGCTGTGCCCGGAGCTTAAAAGGAGTTGTGGGTCGTGGTTGGGTCCGTTGTGGGTTGTGGGTCGGCGTTGTTGTGGGTCAGTGGTGGTTGTGGATCGACGTGGTTGTGGGTTGTGGGTTGTGGATCGGCGTGGTCGGGTCGTTGGTCGTGGATCGGCGGTTGAATGGGTTTGCTCCGGTGGGTTTCAAATCGTGGTTGGGTTGTGATTTTTTTTATCGGCGTGGGTTTGTGTTTGTGTTTGTTTGTGTTTGTGTTTGTGACTGTGTTTGTGGTTTGTGGATTGTGCTAGAGGTTGAGGGAGCCTGAGAAAAAAAAAAACGGTTGGAAAGCCTAGGAAAAGAAATAATAAAGAAAGAAAAAATAATAATATTTTAATAAAAATAGAGTTTTTTGATGTGGGAGGAATTGTAAAATGGTATGGTATAAGCAATAAAGTTGCTTTTTGAGATGGTAAAAAAATATAGGATAGCATTTCTTGATGCTAATGCTCTATTATATTCTCTTAAACCTACCCACAAGGCACAAAGTGAAGTGAATTTCCCCGCTAATTTACAAAGTAATCAACTTTTTAAAGTTGAAGTACTAGAGTCGGAGTGTAGTGTCGACCACGATGAAAGAGTTATATAAGAACATTTGAACACAATATCTTTTTGGTTCTTTGTATTTTTGGTCATTTTTTACTTTGGCTTTCAATTTTGATGAAAATACTATTTTCGTCTTTGCATTTTTGAGTTCCGATCAATTTGATTCTTATATTTTGGTAGCAGTTAATTTGGTCTCGGTTATTTTTAACTTACAATCAATTTGGTTCCTACCATTAATTCCTTAACAAAAAATGCTTAAGTGGCAAATAGTATGCATAATTGACAAATTTCACTCCTTAGTGTCTTATAAAATAATAATAAAATTTTGTGATCAACATAAAAAATTGCTACATCTATATAAAAAAATAAAAAAAAAACAAAAACAGAATTAATTCCTCAATTTTTATAATAAAAAGTCTTGAGAGTTAATTTAATTGACTTAAGGCGTAAATGCACTTTTAGTCCCTACATTTTGAACTTTTTCCATTTTGGTCCCTACATTTTATTTTTACTACTTTTAGTCCCTAAACCAATTAATGTGTGACATTTAAGTCTTTACCGTTACCCAACTAACGAGAAAAGCTGAGGTGGTTGATGGAGAGAATTAAAAATTATTTAAAAACATTAAAATAATAATAATAAATTTTATTTTGGTATTAAAAAATGCTACATCAGCATATAAATTTAAAATTTTAATTTTAACTAAATTAAAACAAAATTAAAACCCAAAAAACACAAAAATTATGATCTAAAAAGTATCTTGAACAAAGTTAAAAAACAAAATATTCGAAAAATTTTCTTTTTCATTAGAATATTCGAAAAAACATGTTTTTTCCCCAATCTTTGGTTGGAAACATGTTCAGACCATCTATTTCTTTCAATTCCATTTCCAATTACAATTCCTAACTAAAACCAAACAAATCCTTATAAACCAATTTCTCTTCTCCACTAATTTATAAAAAAAAATAAAAATAAAAAAAAAAATCTCTTCTCCTCTCTCTGAGCTATTCCACAGTCCCCATCTCTCCAAACCTCTGTCTCTACCTTTCGATCTCACTCTTTCGGCAATGGTGATGACAACCTTGAGCTTCTCCATGACAAGACCGTTCTCGAGTCAACGCCATAGCTTGACTCCCAGGCTTGACCACGACTTTGCCAGGTGCGAGCCGAGACCGAGTCAAAGTGAGGCAACCGTCTGTGGATCAAACGACTCTTCCAGCAAGTTTGATGGGTTCGAGTTCAATTGGTGGTGGTGGGTTGTTTTTCTCTTAATCTTTGACTTTCTCTTTATCTAAACCCGACTCTCTCTCTCTCTTGATTATTTGATAAGTGTTGTGGTGGTGGGTTTGATCGGTGGAAGTGGTGGCTGGATTTTTCTATGTTTGGGTAGAAAGAAAATTTTTTATACATAATTTAGATTACAAAAACTTGAAATTTAAACATTTGATTAATAATATAGCTATTAATCTTTGATCTTCTTAAAACTTTGCAAGCAAGTGGAATATAATAAGAACATGCAATCAACCGGTTAGATTTTTAAAATTTATATCTATTAAAAAGAAATAAAAAGAGTTTAAAGGTTTCTCTCCAAACCTATTCCAACCTCAAATGAAATAAGCTAACAGAAGCCTCAATGAGGAATTCAAACAAGAATGAAGCAGGGTTCAAATCTCAATACAGATCCTCAATACAAAGTTTTAACACTATATATATATATATATATATATATATATATATATATATATCTGCTAGTAGTGGTGAAAGCATTTACCATGTGAGTGACAGATTTCAATTGCAATCAAATCCCCAAATATAAGTTTAGGTAAGTAAAAATATTCAATAACAACGTGGCGAGTAATTGTTTTTTTTTTTTTTAATAGGTGTGCCGAGTAATTGTTGATAGGTAAAGAAGTGATTTTAATGATTTTTTTTTTTTTTTTGAGAATCATTTCAATGATAAATTCAATTATAAAAATGTAAGAAATTATTTTATCTGTAATATTACCCAATCGCTAATGGTTAACCCGTTTTGATTGGATTTGAAGCAAGATAGTCAACACAGTACTAGAAGACATTTCAATTTGGTAAGGAATATGAAATATTTTGACACCAACTAATTTTGGATGAGTTATTGTGGGATCCAGCTAATAAAAAATTTGTATAAATTGATGGGGGACTAAAAATATTACTGAAATGACAAGTGGAACTCAAAAAGGTAACTTTGTTGGCTCCATACCTTATAAAGCTAGTAAAAATTATGACATAAATAAAAGAAATGACCTTAAACTATTTCTTAACACTACTCTATACATGGTGATTTAGCACACTACCCTATACCAGTAGCAGTACTTAAGCATCATTTCAACTTGATAACTATTGGTACACAAATATTCTCATTGAATGAAGAAAATACCTTGGTCTTTGACAATGAATCCAAAAACATGCCAATGAATAGAATGGGATTATTTTCATGGAAGAAAATATCCCTCCTATGAATATGTTACACAACTACATACTCTCGTAGACAATTCACTTATCAAGTGAAAATATGCCAATTGAAAAGGGTTATATTATTATATACTTAATCCATCAAGAAGTCCAAAAAAGACAAAAACTATGCCAACAAGAAAAGTAATCCTTGAATAATGAGTTTGATTTGCCTTTGCAAACAATATTTCAGAAACATCACCAACCGGTCTTTTTTGGTTCTTAGGTAAATAAACAAATATCATTTCCACAAAAGAAATGCATCAAACAACTCATAAAACCCATATTGCTCAATGACATGCTCTAAACATTCTGAGTGTCAAGATTTGACCCTTGACCTTAGAAAGAAGCCCGACCCTGAAGGCCTTTAATCATTCTCAAAATCAACTTGTCATAATTACAACTTATTATTTAACACCGATCACCATAATCATCATCTACTCATGCTAACTTCTTTGGATGTCAGGAAACTGGTGGAAGAGTACTTGTGTGAATTCTGCCATAAGCTTTCCAGCAAAATGGATTCATATGTTTCTTTCCTTGGGCAGGAAAGCTATGTCGCTCACAAAAGTGTCAACATTTCTGCGTGGCTTTGAATCACTGCAAGCAATGTGCATAGGAGGGCTTTTTATGTCGAAAGTACCATATATGATGAAAGTATGACCAGAAGACTCTAGAGGTCAAAGGAAAAACGCAGGGAGGGAGAAAACTGCAGAAACAACAAACGAAAAAAATCGCAGAAATAGAGAAAATGCAGAAAGAGCAGTCGGCAAAAATGCAGAGAGAGAAGGCGAGCGAGACTGAAAAGAAGAATAAAAACAAATAGTGGTGTGATCTCAATGTCTGAGGTTGAAGCTTCATCAATGGCTGAGCCTGTAAGTACCTAAAAAAAAAAAAAAAAAACTTTGAATCAACTAAACCTGCGAGAACTGTGACAACCGTCCATGGTTTTCAAACCTGTGAGGTTGAACCGCGGTTCACATGGCTCACTGAGTTTTTCATATATGCTAGTTTTTGAGGTTAAAAGAACTATTTTGGTGAACGGTTTTTGGTTAACCCGGTCGAACCGTACGGTCCGGGTTTCACAACCTTGTTTTTATGTCAGTTTAATTTAAAAAATATGAAATATTATATATATATATATATATATATATATATATATATATATGTATGTATAAAAAAAGCAAATTACAGAAAGAAATAAGTATATTTTTCAAAGTAGAAAGAGTGAGAGAGATATACTTGCAGGAATTGAAGTGTCTTTGTATCTTCTTGCAGATTCAATCATTATGCTTCAAAACCCCCAAGTTTCATTCAAAAAAAAAAAGCAAAAAACTGTCATTTCGCACAGAGCTAGGGTTTCTAAATTCATATAAAAACAATTGACAGAGAGAGAACTCATGATGTCTCTAACGATTACGATTCGAGCAAAAGTGGCCATAGAAGGGCATGAAAGTTTGGAGGAATTGGATTTGGAGGGAGAGGAACTAGAGAGACAGCACAAGGTGGGCGTGTGTAGCAATGTCCTTAACATAGATGAGCTTCTTTGGATTTTTCTTACTCGTGTGCACACGCACTAATAGTCTTAGTACTATTTGTAGTTGTAGGCTTGCAGCTCATTTTTACAATTTTAGTCTTACTTTTTTTTGTTGGTAAAAAGAGATATTTATATTTAGGCAAAAATATTATTTTGGTTCTTACATTTTAAAATTAATTTGGTCTATATATATTTTTGTAGCAGTTAATTTAGTATATGTTATTTTTAACATGCAATCAATTTGATCCTTACCATCAAATCACAACTTTCCTTGCATTTTCTTGGCAAGCAAACACAAGGACATAAATCAAAGTACCAATTTCTAACTTTAGTAGACATACATATCAACTTAGGAACTAAAAAACACATATTTGGACCCAGAATAACTGCAAATTAAAAATAACAATAACCAAATTAACTGTAAGTTGAAAATAATATGAACCAACTTGATTTCTTCCAAAATATAAAGGACCAAATTGACTATTTCTAAAATATAGGGATCAAATTGATAGTATCCACAAAATGTAGGGACTAAAATGGTATTTCGCCTTACATTTATAAACTAAATACAGATATCCATAGGACTATGATAACCAACAAAATCCTGGCTTAGGTCAGGTATTTTTCTAGCCATGTCATTTGCATATTAGTTTGTCTCATAAAAACAGTGCTACATATTCACATATGAGATTTGCTTAAGGAGATTCTTGCAATCCATAATAAGAGTGGAGGGATTAAATTGACACAATCAATAGTTGAGGAAACAATTTGAACATTACCTTACAGTTGAAGGACTAAATCAATAATTTGTTTTCAATTCAATTTTTTGGGTACTATCCCCATTTTTTTTTAAGAAAAAAGAAAAAAAAGGAGATAGTACCCAAAAAATAAAAGAAAACCTAAATTACTGATGGGATCCTTCAAGGGTACCATCCCCATTGTTTTGCAACCTCCTATTGTAAATCTTTCTATTTCTATGTCACGTGCGTACTTTCTTTTAATGATCACATTATGAATATGGGGCTTGCAAAAGTTCTTCTACTATAGTTATCATAATTATTTATATATATAAATAAAAGATTATCGTAATTTTAAATAATGTTATACCATCTAATAAAATTTTATTACATCATCTATAAACTCATTTTTTTTATGCATAATTATAAATTATAAAAACTTGAATTTTAAAAATTTGTTTGATGACATAGTTGTTGATTTTTTATTATTTTGAAATTTTGCAAGTATAAAGAATATAAGACGAAAATGTAATCTAACAGTAAATTGTCAAAATTCGCATCCAATAAAAAAAATAGTGAGTGATGTAATATTGCTTAAAGTTACATTATGTGTGTTGTGATTTTCCATGTTAGTTTTATTGGCTTTAATTTCGTGCCAATTTGATTGTAATTCTTTCAATCATTTACCTGTATTCATGTGGGATTAATTGTAATAGGTTTAGTCTGCTTTTTGGTGAAGAACTGCTCAAGACAAGATATTTCATGGCTTGCTCGTGATTGGCTCACGACTACTTCAACTTGTGAAAGGTTACGTGAGGAGCACATGAATGGAGTTCACATGTTTGTTGTGTAAGACATTCTCGCAACTTAGCTAACTCGCGAGTGACTCGTGCAATGATCTGATAGCTAGATTTTGGTGTCTTTTTCCTTTCTTCACCCACACTATATATATATATATATATATATACATACATATATATACCCTCATTCTCATGAAATTGCAAGAAAAGTTTCAGAGAGAAAACACTAAAAATCCATTTGAGAGATAAAGATTGTCATTCATCAATTTTCTACACATTTCTCTTAGTTTTCTTCACTCTTTTCCCTCTCAATTTCCATATCCTATGAAAGGAACATAGTCCAATCACAATCCACACATATTATTAGTGTTGAGAGCTATTTTGATGCATTTGGGAAGCACTGGTTTCATACCAATTCTTGGTAGGTGCTATTGAACATAATTGCGGAGTCCAGAAAACTAGTGAAGACAAGACTCGGTGAAGTTCGTTGGTAGCTGGAGCTCGGAGAGATCAATTACTTTGGGTAGCTTAGGCTTGGAGAGACTTTGTGTATTCATGTACTTCAACCAATTTGCTAGTGGATTATTTCAGCTTGTCTGGCTATATATAGACAGGTTTTTCCATTGAATTCTCCAGTTTTCCTCTTTGATAACACATCACATGTTATCTCGTGTTTGCACTCTCTTTCTTCTACTCCTTGTGGTGGTAAAAGGTGGTAAAATGTAAACAAATTATGATCCGATTTATTCTCATACTTGCTGTGAGAAATATATAAAAGAGGTAATCTAAACAGTTACGGTTGTAACTTGTATAGTGGCTATAGACTATATAAGACTCCCTTCGCCACAAGCTTCTCCATAGTTCGGTCTACTTTCTCTTTTTACTTCATGTTCAAGAGAGAGAGAGAGAGTTGGGTTAAAACAAGATTTTAAAATTCGACACTTAAATTGACTTAATTGGACACATCTGCATTGAGCATGGATGAACGAGTTTATTTCAAAACACTACATAAGATTAGAGGTTCAAATTTGATTTTTTAAATATTATGAGTTAAAACTAAAATAATCCTAATTTTTGACGGTGTATTATAGTTTAGTACGCATTTTATAATAATTTCAAGTTGTGAAGAGTGAAAGATAACATAAAGAAAGCACGATTGATTGTTACTAGAGGTTGAGCTCATTCTCTTGATCCAACTTCTTGCCTCTGGATAATTAAGTTGAGTCTTGTTCTTGTAGACTATTGCTACCGTAACAAGCAAATCATATGTGATAAGTTGTTATTGGTTCTAATGTGAATTCACAACTTAAATTAAATTATAGATGGCAAGTTATTATTGGTTCTAATTTGAATCCACAACTTAAATTATTTTTTTATCCACTCATAACAATCAATATCAGCCGACCACTTAAAATTTGGTGGTGAAAATATTATGAAAATGTTGTGGAAGTAACATTTCTCATCCCCTAATATATATTACACATAATATATTTATAAGACTATACCAACACGGCATCAACATTAAATTGAATTACCTTTCATTTTCGGACCTCTGCAATCTGTGTGCCCCATCAACTACCTTAGAAAGTTTCAAAGTCGTGGAGTCTAAAGTTTAAACACGCAATCTTATACATAATTTGCTTACATAAAACATTTCATCCATAAAGCAATCATATAGACAACTCCAAGAAATAAAAATAGAAAAAGCCACTTCCCACGTACGTACTTGGATCCAACCAAATTTTACTCATGTTACAAATACACATATATCTCCATGCTACCAAGCGATATTATCCAATAAGACCAGTACTACTAGCTAGCTACATTGATTTCAATTGCTTCCAAAACCCTTCCCTATATTTTTTCCACTCTCCTTTTCCTTCTCCAATTACAATTCTCCTTTTCCCTAGTGAAAGCGGCATACTGATTTCCCGGCACAGGATTGTCTGTTTCCGGCATAGATTCCACACTCTTCACCCATCTATTTTGTGCCTTTGCCGATCTTGACCCAACCACATACCAAGTTTCCATTTCTTCCTCAAACTTAGCCCAGTTCTCAACCTTCACCACCACTGTGCAACAAACAAAACCCTTCAGTTCAAACCCTTTTATCAATCGGTGGAGGTGGAGGAGATGTTATAGCCCAAAGTTTTGCTTCAATGGCTAGCCAAGCTAGTACCCGCAAATCATTCATAGATTCCTCTATACTACTAGCAAGGTCTTACAACTTTTATGGCCTTGACCTTGACTGGGAGTACCCTTCTACAGCTACTGAATTTACCAGCCTTGGTTTACTTCTAGACAAGTGGAGACCTGCGGTGGCTAGTGAGGCCACAAGCTCTGGCAATACACCATTACTCTTCAAACTATGACGGGTTGACTTATCCAATTCAGGATATATCAAACAGCTTGGACTGGGTCAATGTTATGGCCTATGACTTTATTGCACCTGGTTGGCAATCAAATGTGACTGGACCTCCTGCTGCGTTGTACAATCCAACAAGCCAAGTTAGCGGAGATAGTGGTATCACAGCTTGGATTCAAGCTGGTGTTTCAGCCAATAAGTTGGTACTCGGTCTTCCATTTTATGGCTATGCATGGACCCTACTAAATGCTGATGACAATGGAATATTTGCACCGGCTAATAGAGCTGCTATATCCTCAACTGGGGCAATAGCTTATAGCCAAATCAACAATTTCATATCCCAGAATAGTGCCACAACAGTGTATAATTCCACGTTTGTTACAGACTATTGCTATTCTGGGACGACATGGATTGGTTATGATGATACGCAGAGTATTTCTACCAAGGTCACGTATGCTAAGGAAAATGGATTGCTTGGCTACTTTACGTGGCAGCTTGGTCAGGACCCAAATTTCATTCTTTCTCAAACAGGTTCGTATGAGTTTAATCATTTAATCATATATACTTCAACTTGTGCATTTCAAGTTTGTTAAGACCCAAGAATAAAAAAATCTGGATGATTTCTGAGGAGCATGTATGTTAAGCTATATCTATAGTGATCGCAACTTGCAATATATTTCTTTTTAGTCAATTTAAATAAAAAAACAACACTAATAGTGGGAACTTCATGCTAACTTATAATATTTGGTTTACATAGTTTGGGTTCAACTACATGAGGGAGTGAGAAATTAAGCTGAAGAATGCAGTAGAGTTTTATCCAAATATAAATGACGTGGAGTTGTTTGAACTCTGGAACTTTTAGTTGTCTGCACATTCACGTACATGGCGTCTTTGATTATTACTATTCTTGTTTGACTTTTTAATTTTTATCCTTTCATGTTCTCACTTCTAACGTGTAATTCTTACTCTTGTCACAGCTTCAGGTGCATGGGGAGCTTAGAATTTAGAGGATCCGATGTAAAAGGCTATATTATTCAAAATAAGGCCAATAATCCGTTATTATGGTAGCATGTTATGTGCAATAAGGTTGATGAGCGATTTAACCAATGATGTGTGTATGTTGTATAACGTATATATTATGGAAATCAATTTATTTTTGTGATTATGTAAACAAGAATACAAATAGATTGTATAATCAAGAAAACAAACAAATGCTATTAAAAAAAAATTATATCTGTATACAAATACAACAAATAGAAATTTGTAAAAATTAATTTAAAAAAAAAAAACTCATAAATTGGATGTGTATAAAAATGAACAATGATTCTAATCAAGACTTGTGTTTGCCACTATCTCTGAGAAAAATTTCGCCCCTCACAATCGATGTTTTGAGAATCTTGGATGTTTGTTTGATAGGATACAATGATCATAGCAATCAGAAGAAGCACAAAAATTTGAATGTTATAGCAAACAAAACTGTGCCGCTTTCTCTCTCTTTGACTCTATGGTCAAAAGATATTTTTTAGAAAAAAACCGACTTTCATGAATGAGGGTCAAAATAAATATAAAACACACTGGTGAATAGTCATACTGTATTGGTGCGATCACAGGTTAGGTGAGTTTGAGCTGAGAGTAAACTTGCCACTCGACTCAAGAGCATGTCGAGTGAAGATTGTTAGAGCTTGTTGATAATCAAAGGAATGGTGTACCTGCTTGTACCGTGCTCTTGGGTAAGCAGTCAGATTTGGTTGGATTATTGGGCTAAAAACCTTGCCTTTGTCCCATCTTTGAAAAACAAAAAGGGAAAAAAACCAAGGTCAACAACCCACAGGGATAATCACCACAACCAATGAACACACAATTTTGTAAAGCACAAAATTCTGCCCTTTTCTATGGGGTTAGCCCCCTCATCTTATGCTTAGCTAAATAAAAGGAGAGAGAGAGAGAGATCTACAATTGACTAAAATTGTAGTGGCAATTGGAGATGGTTGATGGTCATGACATCAACGATTACTCTAATGAGTGGGTTGAGGTCATGGTCGTCAAAATGATCTATGGAGCACTGATTTTTCAAAGAGAAAGAGAGATGGACATAAAGAGAGATTTGAGAGATAGAGAGAGAACGATAGAAAATCTAAAGGGCCAAGGCAAAGAGATAAAGGTTCCTAACAAAGGGGACACGTAACATATGAGAAGAAAAAAAAATGCAGCCAATAAGAGCAATTGCATTAGTGGTTGTAAAATGAAAAATGTGTAAAAATTTACACAATATAGTATAAAATAGACCTGTATCGGTGCTTGCATAACTTTGCATATATCCACACTTACTACAGTAATTGTGCATATATCCACACTTTGCAAATCTTATTTTAATATGATCTTACATATTATATTAAGTTATGAAAACCTATTTCACTCTTTTTTTCTCTCTCCTCAAACCTGAAATTAGCGCCTTTCTCTGTTTCATTCCTGAACTCAAGACTCATCTTCTCTCAAATCTGCTCCCGACTCTCTCTCCACATACCACCTTCACCGTCAACAAGAAGAAGAAGAAAAGATTCATCCTCACCGTGAAGAAGAAGAAGAAGAAGAAGAAGAAGAAAAGAAGATCCAACATCAACGATAGAAAAGAAGAAGAAAATATTTATAATTTTTTCTATGTCTAATATAACTTTACATTAGAGTATTCACAGTAGAGCATCTATAAAATTTAGCTTTTAGCAACTCAAAACACTATTTTATTTATTTTAACAACTCATTTTATAATACACCTAGCAAAGGTTTTATATTTTTAACAACCCATTTAAAATAATATAAATAACTCATTAAAATAATGATAAACAACCACCACAAAAACCAATCCATCACTACACAACAGCAATAGTCATCTCCACCACCTCCATTGTTGCCCCACCAACCATAACCACAAACCATGACATCAAGGAAAAAAAAAACACAATCCAGGCCCTAACAACCTTACTCTTCCACCACTTCTCAACTTGCAACCACCAACCACCAAAAAAAAAAAAAAAAAAAAAAACCACAATGTAGCCACCACCAACCTTCCTCTTCCAACTCTCAACCATAGCCACAAACACAACACAGTCATCGTGACTCACCTCTCACCAAAATCAAGCCATCGAAGCTCAACCCGCAACCTCAATCCAAATCAAAACCCAATCTCCACTGCGATCCATGATCCAGATGCAACCCACAACCTCAACCCAAATCACCTGAATCAATCCATTGAAACCATAACCCACAACTTCAACCTAACCCATCGAAGCCACCTGACTCACCACCCACAACCTTAACCCAAATCAAAACCAATCACAAACCCAAAACCCACCAAATCAACCAAAACCAAACCAAATCTCAGTCACGATCCATGATCCACCACCACCATGATCCACTGGTGAAAGGGAAAGAGAATCGGTGAGAAGAGAGAGGGGAAAAAAGAAAAAAGAAAAAAGCACTGAATAGAGGATAAGAAAAGAGAGGGAAAAAAAAAAAAAGAAAAAAAGAAGAAGAAGAGAGAAAAGGACCAGAGGAGAGGAGAAGAAAATAGAGAAGAAGAAGAGAGAAAAAAAAAAAAATTCTGATAGGGAGAAACGACAGAAAAGAGAGGGAAGAAAGAAAAAGAGAAAGGAAAAACATTTTTTTAAATAAAGGAGGAGAGAGAACAAATAAAATAATAGTTTTATTTATAAGTTTGGAGCTATAGTAGGTTGTTAAAGATGACAACTTATTGTAACTCTATTGCTAAAATTTTTGAGTATAGCTCTTTTGATATACTTGCATTTTGATATTTTAGTTGTTAAAATAGCATTATAGCAGTTATAGCACCTTTACTGTGAGTGCTCTTACAAGTACAATATGCACTTAAAAAAAGAAGCAGTATTTGGTTAACATTGTTTTGGGCCATTAAGGAAGTTATAAGGCTAAAGGGCAGCTCAAAAAAGATGCTGTCACTGTTTTTGAAGGTTGAAATCTGAACTTCTTCTAAAAAAAAAAAAAAAAAAAAAATAGTCTCAACTTATAGTTATCAACGTGCAGACAACTATAAGTTGAGACTTTCTTTTTTGAAGAGATTCTTTCCTTTTGTTGATTATAATCACATAACTGATTATCATTACTCAAACTTATATACTCAGTTCCAAAACCTCAAGCACATCTGATGGTGTTCTTTCTCACTCAACATGGGTAGGTCTGTTGGGCCTAAATTAATCCCTAAATCCTTTACATACTGCCTATAGAAAAGGTACTAATTACTTTATTTGAGAAGGAATAATTTTTCTTTCCACCTAAAAAAATACTTATTTAAGTAAGAAAGTCCAAAATAGAAAATTTGAGTTAATTTCCAACACTTTGATAATTACTATTCTTGTTTGGATTTCTATTGTTTAAACTTTAAATAGTATTATGTTTGTGCAATACACTAATTAAATCAAAACACATATCTAAATCAAAAAAAAAAAAAAAAAATTGCTATAAAGGTTAGGCCATTTTGTAACGGTACTGTGTTTATATAATGTATTATAAGCCTATTTAAAAAACTCTATATATTACTTTCGTGTTTGTGTGTTCTAATAAGTAATATTGTTTCCTAAAATAATAATAATAATAATAATATGATTGAAATTAAATAATGAAAATTACTTTAAGTAATGTTAAAAAAAGCATATTGTGAAAGACCGAAGTTTCATAAAAACAATAAAAACGTAATACATTATTAAATTAGATAATGCAACCCATTATAAATTTCTTGAAACTGTGATTAATGGAGTTTTATTTAGAGCCAACAAACTATATTAGTAATTTTAACTACAAGTCGTATTACGTATGACACTTTAGGTTGAGCGACATAGTGCTAACACTATGTATAAGACCTTTTTTTTTTTGTTTAAAAAAAAAAAAAACTATATGATTAAATTAAATAATAAAATTTCTCCTAAATTTGTATAGAATTTTTTGTTAATTGATGTAGTTTTCTAAACTTCTTGAAATGTTGGCAAAACAGTTTCACATCAACCAAATTATGTTAATAAATTTAATGTTCTTACGGTGCTATATGGCAACACTTGTGTGTTGTACAAACGGTACAATTTAGTGCCCATTTGGTTCAACTTTTTGGACCCAAAAAACACATTAGCCAACCCAAAAAGCGAAATTGTGAATTTGTTGAAAATTCACCATAATTTATTTCCATAATTTGCTTGATGTCATCGGCCTGCATTGAATTATCACCGGTGTTTTGGACTTCCATTGTTTCCGGTTGAGATTGGGGGTCTGTTGAGGCAGAATTCACCGGTGAAGATTGTCCAAAACCATCTCCTATGCCTGAGACCGTAGTGACTGATATCTTCCCCGGATTATGAGGTAGAGCTTGAAGCCAAGCTCCATACTCGTCCTGCGTGAGTTTACCTTTGCTGGCTAGCCAAATCTCGCATTCCTTGTCTGCATGGGAGACTCTACCACACCAATAGCAGAAATTGGGTAGTTTTTCATACTTAAAGGCAACCCAAATGAATTCATCAGCATTTATGGCAATTTTCCTACCCCAACAAAGCAGTTTTGAGACATCTATCTCTACTTTGACTCGAAGAAAATCCCCTCCTACCATCTCCTTCATATGTTCCAATGGAATACAATACCTATGGTTTCTCCAATTTCCACTCCTACCTCAGGATCGAGCATGCTCATTGGCATTCCATGCATTTGGACCCAAAAAGTTAATTTTGTGAACCTCAGCTGTTTGGCAGGAATTGAAAAGTCATAACGCTGGAAGATGACCATATGTTTATCAAATGACCATGGCTCTGTTGCTAATACCTGTTCCGCATTAGTCTCTTTGATCTTTAAATCTTTTCGTGCCCTCCACAATGGCTTGAAAGTTCTTCCCACAGCTTCAATATAATTAAAGTATTTTATTTTGTACTTAAATGACTGAGAGCTTTTTGTTTATTTTTTTTAAGGTAACCGATGAAATAGAACTTTCATTCAATGTCAAGTGCAAGAATACAACTATCAATACAAGTAGCTCAACTTGCAGATGAAACTACCAAAAAAAAAAAAAAAAAACAATCAGTCTGCAGACCAATTAAACTACAAAAAAAATAACCTAAGCAATCAGGACACATTAAACACAAAGATGGGAATAGTAATGTGCCAAATATTGAATTGAATTCTTAATCTTTGAGAGCTACAAGCTAGTCTAATTTAATATCCATTTTTACAGCTTGAAGGAAGTTTTCTTGATTGTCTTGATCTGCCCCTTCTACATAAACTAAGCACAGCAACTAGGCCAAATTTTAACAGCTTGAAGGAAAGAACATAGTCTAATTCTATATAACTGGAGATGATAGATCATAGATAGCAATAGCGCCCAAGTAAGTTTTCAAAGAATTAATAACCCTGAAATTCTGACCTTTCAAAGTATAAGATTTAATTGGTTTACATTCATGGCGAATCTTCAGATATCTTTTTGTTTAATGGAATCTGTGGTTATACCAAAAGCAAAACTAAGACCTGCTAAAGTCACTATATGCCAACTCAACCGGAGTATTTTATTAAATTGAATTTTTTGTGGCTTTTCATGGCACCCTAGACAAAATTGATGTACCTCTCTAGACCCATTGAGTGGTATAATCCGTTTTTTATATTGCAAAGTTGTGATTTACAATTATGTTTTATATTGGTTTTATTCCATGACAGAAGTGTTGTAATTGCTTTAATTTATATCCTTGTACTTTGTGGGATTTTATTGTATTGGGTTTAGTATTAAGTTGGTAAAGACTCAAGCTTAAATGAAGAATCAGTGGATTTCGCGAGAAGCTCGCAAGAAGCTAAGTCGCAAAAGAGCCACGTGAGGAGCACATGACTGGAAGTTGAAGAGTCGTGCTAGGCTGTCGTTTTCGCAAGTGTCTTATGGGTAAGGCCTTCCCACGAGACAGTTGCGAAACATTCTGCCTGGAGGATTTTTATGTGTGACTTCCTTACCCTTCACCCATAATATATATACCCTCATTACTCACAAATGTAAGAGAGACCATTTAAAGAGAAAAACCCTAGATAGGTTTTCTACAACACACACACCCATCTTTTAGAGAGAGAGCTACTCATCCTTAATGAAAATTCATTGTAGCCTCTTCTCCTTCCCTTTCCCATTATCATATCTTGAGAGGAGATTTGTACCCAAACACAATCCACACCTATTTAGAGTGTAGTGAGTGTTTTTGGAGTTTTTGGAAAGTATTGGAAGAAGCCAAGGATGGCAGATGCAACATGGAGCTTGTTGCAGGATCCGGAGAGCTAGACAAGGCACGGTTCCGAGAAGCCTTATTGGAGTAGGAGTTTGGAGGGCTTAGGTACAGCGGGTAGATTAGGCTTGGAGGGTCTATTGCTAACCCATGTATCCAACTGATTGTCTAGTGGATCAATTGCCGCTTTGAGGGTGGCGGAAAGGTTTTTCGCCGAGTTCTTCGGTTTCTTCTTCGATAACACATCGGCGTGTTATCTATGTTTGCATTCTTCTTCCCTACTCTTTTACATTTCATTTTATTGCTATGAGTATATGAATATGTGTTAGAGTAGCTTGTTTGTTTATCTGCTTGCATTTACACTATTCCGTACTTAGAATTAAGTTAGTGTAAAATCTATTGAGCCGTAACTTTTATTTGGGGGTCTAAATAGCTCTTGTGTTTTATAACACACATTCGAGCTTTCATATATAAACATACCGACTTCTTTGTTTTTGATCGTAATGACAGAAAAACATGTTGAAATCTAACAGTACTATCGATCGGGTGGTACTGTTAGAAAAACATGTTCAAAGCCAATTGCATCTTTCTTTCTTTCCTTTTTTTTTTTTTTGTTTTTTTTTTGGGCTATTTTTAAAGCTAACACTTTAGACATAAAGTAAAGGTGAGAATTGAGATGCTGCACTTTAGGTTCTTTAATTAAATTGTATTGATCAGTGCCTTATAAAAACAATGTTATTTTTTTCAAAGAAAATTAAATTCAAAATTTTTAGTTGATTGGTTAATGAAATAATTACCAGGTTGAATTTAATTAAAAACTTAAGAGGTAGAACCTAAAGAACTGTACATGTTTTTTACCCTTAAAAATAATTTAGTTATCCCTATAATTCTTCGTAAATGTTTATGCTACAATCCAAGCTATTAAACTAGTTTACCTCAAGACTTTTGATTTTGGGTGATGAGTAAAACGTTACCTTGTTTTTAGAAGTTTGAAACATGATGGAAACCTAAATGACTGATAAATCTCATTGGTAACTGCCATTTTCTTCCTCCCTCTTTGTCGCAATCTCAAATGCGTTGGGATTCGATGAGATCTCATCAAGATCTGGGTTAGATTCGTTGAGATCTCATCAAGATTCGTTGGGATATGGACCAAATTTGGCGAGATCTCATTTGCTACTGCCTCCCTCAGTTTCGATTGAAAATGACTCAATCCAAACGAAGAATCATTCAATTTGACCCTATGGTGCTCACAGTTGGTGATGGGTCCACTGTCCTACCACCCGCTGAAATCAGTTTGAGCTCAAGCAGAGTTCAAACCCAACCTGCACTATCACATGGATAAACTTACTAGCAATAGTATACTCTTGCCTTGTGCTTTCAACGTTATTTGTTGCCGCAAGTCTATCCGCCAATCGCAAACCAATCTTTTGATCAATCCAAGTCTTCTTGAAAATCTGATTTAGTCTTATGTGGTTTCAACCTTCATTTCAAATGTATATTGAGTCAAACCTCTATAATTTTTGGAGCATTATATATCTACTTTCCAATAAAACAAGTCTCACTCAAAAATTCATTTTGGAGCAAAAGATATGAGCAAAAGAGTATAAACCCTTCCTCTTGGGCATATTGAAAATTTGTCATCTTTGAGCAATTTCTAACTTAGATTCAACCCACTTTTACAACAAATAAATTACATCAATAAACTTAAAATTAATTAAATGCAAATGTAATGAAATGAACCAATACCAAAAAACCTAATAATTAATATATGATTGTTACAGACTCCCTTGCTAGAGGTAAAATGGCACAAGTAAAACAAGTCTCTGATACATTTCATTAGAACAAGTAAAAATTAGCGTGTATACCAATCAACATTTCTTTTTCTTTTTTCCCTTTTGTCTCAACTTTCTTTTAAATAATCGAAATATATTTGTTTTTAATAAGCTAGTATTTAGCTTTTTAGAGCCGTACATAGATATAGGCTTTATGGTCAAACCGCACGTATCTTGTTAACAAATCCCTTCTATTCATAGCTGGAGGAATCACTGATGATTCAGCCTTGTCTTCAATGGCTAGCAATTAATGCCAGTACCCGAAATACATTCATTGATTCTTTAATAACAATAGGCAGGCCTTATAACTTTCCATGGCCTTTGAGTTATCCGGCTGACGCTATGGAAAACAACTTGGATTGGATCAATGTAATGGCTTTTGATTTCGGTGCACCAACTTGGAAACCAAATCTGACCGAAGCGCCAGCTGCATTATACAATCCATTCAGTGAGGCTATTGCGAAATTTGTTTGTTATTGGAGGGCATTAAGGCCATTAACGTGAGTCTTTAGACTCATTTTTCAAAATTCGTTTGTTTATCTTAATTTAACAAAAATAATAATTGCAAGGATAGAGTGCTTATTACAAAAAGATAACTGAGGAATTAGTAAATTTTAAATTAAACGGATACTTAGAATGTTCTATTGTTGACCATGACATTTTTACACATGTAATTCTTTTCAAATCCGGTAATATTAAGAAATAAATAAAATAAAAATCAAGGAATCATTATTATTATTATTTTTTTGTTTTGAAAAATGAGTCATTATTTGGAATTATTAGTAATATTTATAAACCTTAATAACCTTATAACCCTTATCACCATATAATTTATACATGAAAAGCATACTTTTTGATGGAGGGAGGACCCATTATTTTGGCTGACTATTATTTAATAGACTCAGAAAGTACATTTGACTTACAAAGCACTATTATACTAGTATTTAGTATTTTTGTTTCTTTTTTTAAGTAAGGGGTTAAGGGTCTATCAACTTGTTGTGGACATGAGAAGTATATTATCAAACCAAAAGGGTCTTACACTGTTATACTTCCATACAGAGACCAGAGAAAGAAAGATAGAGAGAGAGTTTACCCAAAAAGAAACGCTGAAAAAGGGTTTTAGAGAGAGAGAGAGAGAGAGGTGTATTATAATGTAATATAATGCCCATCCATCGATCAAAGTAATTTAAAAAAGAAAAGGCTTTCCTGTTCTGTTGGGAAGGAAAAAGCTAAAGACAAAATATACAGTAGAGAGAGAACAATCAAACAGAGGAGAGAGAGAGAGTCTTTCACTAAAATTACTAAAAAGATTTCTGTTTTGTTGGGTTGAAATTGAATCCCTTCACTGTTCTGGCCATCGCCATCATTGTCCATTTTGTACGGCCTTTACTGACTCCTCTAGAATGACATGTGAGCTGGGACCCACTCTTGTGCATCGGTTATATTAGGCCTCCACTCCACTATGTGCTACATGCAAGACGCCTTTCTCACCAGACTTTGGATATTCAGTTATTCACAGCAGAGCAGCCTGAGCTAGATAGCTAGACTTGTTTGTTATGCACTGAGTCTCTCTCTCTCTCTCTCTCTCTTAATCACTATGGTGTTTATAACTTGGGAGACCCAAAATTCTTATTTTCATGCTAATTTTCCTCTATGGTTTTGGGCGCTTTTTGGTTTTTGGAATGAGAGAGAATGAATTTTTGAATGAATGAAATTACACTAGTTCACTCCTTGCTTAGCTGAAGGTCTCAATATGTTTTGATGTGGTTTTTGCTCTGTCTGGTTCCTTGAAATCACTCTCATATTGTTAAGCATTTCTGACTTGGTTTTTTATTTATTTATTTTTATAATTATTTCCTCCCTCTCATATTTGTAATTCAATTTAATATGAAAGTCCTCTTTTCGTGATTTTTTTTTTTCCTTTTTTTTTTTAAAAAAAATTTAAAAAATCTAATATGTAGAGGTGAACAAATTATTAAATAAGATTAAGATGATTTAGAGAATATTTAAGGTTAAGGGAAAAGGGAGATGGGAGGAGGGGTAATAATATCATATAGCTTGATGGCACTGATTTTGTTCACAAGTTTTTGGTCAATGTAAGCAAATAGTGAAATGGCCGATGTATACAGATATCCAAAGAGTGTGCCAATGTATGACCACATTGATATGATTTTGTGTGTGTGTGTGTGTGTGTGGAAAAAGTATTTCTAGTGTGGTAGTATGGTTATTTTAATGTGTAAATGACTAAATGGTGTCTTAGAAATAGTCAGGCAAATCATGATTCAAGCATTATTTTTATGAGTATCTAAAAATTTATGTGCAATCCCAGTCTGGAAAATAAGACCCAGAAAGTGGACTCAGTTTTGGCTTCAATGGAAACTTTGCTTTCTGAATATTATTATTGAATCTTTAAGGAGTTTTCTCATATATGTGAAATGGATATGCTACTGAACCTGATGTATTGATATTTTTACTTCTTGTTTTCTCTTGTTGAGAGAAATAAATGCATTGTGGTTTCTATTCCAGACCCTTCATTTATGTCTAGTTTTGATTTTATGCCTATAGAACTTGTAAGCTTAGTTGGGTCTGCTTTACCAGCCCTCTTTCTTTCTGGAGCTGGAATTACACCCATATCTGCATAATTATATGCATGTCATTTATGCTTTCATTAGCTTTGTGAAATTTTATTAAGATTTTAAGAGTTATCCTTTGTCCTTATTTTGCTTTCCTTATTGCCTGATTTGTTATGTCCTTGCAGGTTACCAAATTGAGTTGCAAAAATGGCAGATGGGCCACAACTTCCATCTGTAATCCAGAAGATAAGAGTGCAACCTTACCTCTCCATCACGCACTTTCCTAACCATCAAACCTGGACTTCAAGCTTGCAAAACATGCCCGGTGCTGGTGGATATGCGATCGACAGGTCGCACAAAACATTGCTCCCAGCAAATGCTGGCTCTGCCTCCTATCTTGCTTCACCTCTGCTTCCAGTATTTGTAAGCGCTCCACTGGAAAAGCATAAGTCTGACTCTCGACCTGGGTTAATTTATGAATCACTCCTTGCTCTTTTTGGGGTGCTAACTGCTCCAATTGGGAGAGTGAAACTCCTGATCCAGTGCCAAGATGAGATGATCAAGTCAGGTAGACTACCTAAGCCTTATAAAGGAATTGTAAACTGCTTCTCCAGAACAATCCGTAATGAAGGCATCATATCCCTTTGGAGAGGCTACATCCCTGGTGTCATCCGCGACGTTTCCATTAGAGTAAATTTTCAGCAATTTTTTTCTTTTGTAACTTGTTGTGCATTAACTGGGCTTCTTAAACTTGATTTTGACCACTAGAAATTTGTAGATGTTTTTGTTGTTTATTTCTTCTTTGTCTCATCTTAATCTTGTTTATTAAATCCACAGTGTTTATATGTACAACAGGTAATAAGGTCTGGCTTTAACAACTCAGAAAACAAAGATGGCTTGGCAGGAGAAATTTTTCCTCATTTAGCAACTCATTTTGTTGTTTATCCCCTGGTTTATGCCCAGACTCGCCTAGCCAATGATATCAAGACAGGCAATAAGATTGAAGAAAGGCAATTCAAAGGTTTGATTGATGTCTACAAAAAAACTATAAGATCAGATGGCATTGCTGGACTGTACCGTGGATTTGCTATCTCATGTTGTAAACGCTTCTTAAGTAAAGGGTTCTACTTAGGCATACATGTTATGTTATGCAGGCTCGGGTCACAGGTCAGTGCAAACATGAGAATTTAGTGTCATTGGGGCTATTTCCTTGATGACATTCATAGTCCCTATACCCAGCATGCATTGCTTTTTTACAAACAAGGTCACCCTTGATTTATTTTTTCCAAGTGTTTCTTGACAAATTCCTTTCACTCTCTCTTTTGTTTTTGGTTAACATTTGGCTTTCCCAATATTTTTAATTTTAATTGTCTAAGTGGCATCTTCATTTCACGTAATTCAGAGATTTTTTTTAAAGGTTTTGCTATTGCTGATAAGTGTGAAATAGCAATCCATTCATGATACAGAATTATGTTGAATTACACTTGCTGTTTTTGCAGGATGACTTGTTGGCTGCACCAGTAATGGCAGTGGGAGTTGCAGTTTGTCAAAAGATGGCAACTTACCCATTGGACACTGTAAGTAGGAGGATGATGATGACCTCTGGAGAAGTTGTTAAGTATCAGAGTTCGATACATGCATTTGCAGAGATTATCAGGAATGAGGGTGTTAAGTCCCTTTATAAGGGTGTTGGTACAAGCATCCTCGAAAAAATGATTTTATCCGTTATTCTTGGTGCTTTTGTCACAAGATTTCCCGATTATTTTTCCACAAAGAAGTCTAATTCTGCTGCTGATGGTGTGTCTGCAAAGAGGAATGGATCGGCTGGTGGTGGTCAATCTGCATCAACTCTCGCCATTAAATGGACATATGGTAAGAAGGACTAGGGGCAACGGTGGTGGAGGCCCACGCAGAAATTTCTCTTCTGAGGGGAACAATGATTTAGATTTTCTTTACAATTAGAGTTCAGTTGACAGTCTGAGAAAGGTCTTCTGTAATATAATATTATATGGAGTAAAACAATAGTACTTAGGTTTGAGAGTCTGGGCTTAACCTCTTCCCCGTAGTAAACAAATGAGTTTGTATTGTTCTCACTTCTAAAAATTGGATACTCAAATTACCACCACTTGAAATCAATACATCTACTGGAAGCTTAATAGCATTAGATCGTCTAATACATTGTCTTTCATATCGAAATATTTTTCTTAGTTAATGATCTGTTATATCTTTTGAGTACTTGCATCTGAGCCTGTGAATGAGAATTGATGCTCACTTGAGAAACTTTTAGCATGTGCATTCCCTCTATAGCAATATTATTTGTTATTAACTAAAATGTGTGGGATTTTATTTTTGATGAGTGCTCTTTCACTGATTTACACATTTAAACTCGGTGCAGAACGAGTCTTGAAAGAAGTATATTGAACTTTAAGACTAGTTTACTAGTTTTAAACTTCATTTGGGTCACTGGGTGCAGGATTTCATTACATTTGGTAAATTGAAGTGATTCACAACCTGTGTGAGGAATGATTTTGCCTGCAAGTGTTCTAGCACTACCTAAATTTATCAATTTTGAAAGTTTCTTCTTGATTGGTGTTGACAAAAATGTGATATTGAAAATTGCAATGATTTCTTATTGGTGTGAGAATCTGCCATTGCATATGGCTCTGCTTAGGAGAGTTAGGACTAATTCCACACTTCGACGATTAATTAATACACAGATCATTAGAGAACTTTTATTGCTATAAAGCATCTTTGGATCAAGCTGAATGGTATTGTGCTTTTGGTCAAAATAAGAGAGAGAGCCTATCTATTCAAGCATTAGATATTGTGCTTTGGATTAAGCTGAATAGTAAACATACAATTAAACTCACTTAACCAAGCCTGAATAGACAGGAGAAGGATTCAGTCATTTTGTTACACTCAATTTGGGATACGAAGAAGAAAAAATCGAAAAAATTAAATTTTACACAGCCATATTCCAACCCACACAGCCAACATCAAACTCACACAATCACATTTCGACCCGCACAACCAACATCACAGCCAAAACCTACACATCCACCACCACCAAACCACAAACAAAATTCCGAACCATGCCAAACCCACACATCCCACAACCCATGCCCACCCCATCAAATCCATGCCTACCGAAAGATTGCAGTGTGGTTTATGGTTTTATAATAAGAAAACCACAGAAATTGCACCGCGTCACATCCTCTCTATATATTAATATATTTATTTATTTATTTATTTTTAATATTAAATATATGATTAATAGTTTAATAACCCTAGTTTTTTATTAAAAAATAATAATAATAATAGTTTGATAATCCTAGCAAGTGTTGACTGGGAAAGTCAGACTAAAAGTAAAGAAAAATTAGATCAATAGTTTAAAACTTGGCCCAAAATAAATGAAAAACTTAGTTTTGGTTGGGTAGGAAAAACTCAAAATTTGAAAAATATGCTAACTTCAAAGTGTATCTTATATACTGTACGACACATGTGATCACAAAAATGAGATGCAGTACGGTTATAGTTTTGATTAATGTGATCGTAAAAATAAGGTGCGACGCAATTATGAGCGAATAAAATTGTTTATTTTAAGTCTGCAACCAGTGAACAGTAAGAGCATCCACATTGGTGGAGCTATAATTTTAGCTATTTAGTTCCACAAAAAACTACTTTATCTATTTTACCTTCTCACTTTATAAAACACTCATAATTAGTGGTTTTATTTTAACTTTCAACACAATAAAATATTATATCCAATATAATAAAATAATATATCTACTACAATAAACAATCATCACAACTACCACCACCAGTCAACCACTGGCAAAATTTGATATTTAGACTGATTTTAAAATTTTTTTTTTGGTGAATAATATGCGCGTCAAACTAATTAGTTAGTTGGATTGATTTTGGAACTAAAATTTGACAAACTCGAGTTCCAGCCCAAAAATCCCAACATAAATCTAACGTGGAATTAAAAAAAAAAAAAAAAAAAAAACCACATGAAACTCAAGTTTGCTAAACTTGAGTTCCATGTTTTTTTGGGCTGGAACTTGAGTTTAGCAACTAACTAATTAGTTTGACGCGTATAATATTCATCAAAAAATTTTCTAAAATCAATCTAAATACCAAATTTTGCCGTCAACCACCACTTCACACAACTCACCACCACCACTTGAGTTCTTGTTCTTTCTTCATTTTTCTTTCTTAAGAACCAAATAAAAGATTCAGAAAATTACCTAAAACCCACGGTTCTTCCTTTTAATTTTCTTTCTTTAGACCCAATTCAAAGATTCAAAAAATACCCAAAGGCTTGAGAGAAAAGGGTTTGTCGTTAGATCGAGGCTTGAGAGAAGAGTATTTGCCATTAAATCGAGTCAGTTTAAGATCGGACCATTGCCGATGGTGGCGATGATGTTTGGAGGAAGAGCCAAGGAGGCTCAGCCATGGAAGTTTCAAAGAGCAGAGACTGCTGCCCTGGGTTTAGTTCGAACCATGGGGTTGCTTTGCTTGGGTTTAGTCCAAATCGTCGCCCGGGTTCAAGTACTTCATTCTCGTTTTCGCTTTTCATCGCTTGGGTTCACAACGCCGATGACCCACCACACCCACACGGGAAAGGAAGAGACCCTCACACAACAGAGAAAAAATTTGAGAAGAAAGACAGAAAAAATTTGAGAAGAAAAAGAAAAGAATTTGAGAAGAAAGAGAGAAAATGTTGAGAAAAGAAAAGGGCATAGAAAATGAGAGAGAGAGAGAGAGAGAGAGAGAGAGAGAGAGAGAGAGGTGGAGAACGAAGAGCAGGGAAAAAAAAAATTTTTTGAAGCAACATAAAATACCTTCTTTTTTTTTTTTTTTTTAAACTTTTGAGTTACCGTGCACAGCCACTTTTGGCTGTGTACTGTAGCTGCAGAGCCAAATTATTTGACTTTGGCTTTATCAATGTAGCCATAATTTTTGTATTTGATGGTGCTAAAAATAGTAATATAGTTTTTTAGCATCACCAATACTAATGCTCTAAGTTGCAAATCTAGCAACTTATTGTAGCCAGGTTGTATAATTTTTTAGAAATACAACTCAGATGTAGCATGTTTTGGTCAATTATGTGTAAAATAGAGGTTTTTACACCATCCAATGCTAATCCTCTTAGAATAGATATGGAATTGCTATAGGGAAGCAAAATATAGGAACATAAGAACACGAGGGTTACGTGGTAGTTTAGCCTAACGGCTTATGTCCACAGAAGATTTTCTTTAATATATAAAAGTAGTATAAATCCTATACTACAATGAATTATTAACAGGAGTATATATAATAAGCTATAACCTAGATTATTAACTATACATTAACTATGGTTAGGAGACTTGTATTATAAGTAGGAGATTTGGTTTGTACACAAAGTAGGATTGAACTTGAGCCTATTATATTTGAATAAATATGTCTAATATATTTCTAACACCCACTTCATTATTTGATCCAACCATTCAGGTTATAGTGGTGATTTTGGGATTAGTTATTGGATTCAGGCATGTTCGCCAGCGACGAAAATTTCACTTGGCTTGCCATACTATGGGTTTGCATGGACACTTGTAGATGCTAATAACCGTGGCTTATTAGCACCAGCTAATATATGATGATGCTGCAAGGCAGATGGAGCATTAATAGGTTATTTGCAAGTCAGAAATTGGTTCAAATCATAGCGCAAAACAGTACCACAACAGCGTTTAATTCCATGTTTGTATCAGATTATTGCTACAATGGGACAACATGGATTGGTTATGATGATGTCCAAAGTATTCATACAAAGGTCACATATGCTAAGGGAAAGGGGTTGCTTGGTTACTTTTCGTGGCAGATTACAATTGGACTCTCTCCAAATTAAACAGGTTAAAAATTATGAATTTATCATTTTCTAATATTTTTGTGTTAGTTTCTAGCTTCTTAAATAATTTGCTATAACAATAATATTCATATTGAAGTAAAAAAGAAATTACGATAAAAGAAAAAAGTTAGGGTTTCAACCAATTTTTCTTAAGCTTTATTTGAAAATTTTGATCTCGTGGATTTAGTGTGTTTGGCTCAAATTAAAAAGTCAGCTTATTTTACTATTCACTTTATTTCTATTACTATTCATGAGCCCCACTGCACATTTTGGTATTATTCATGGATCTTCATACTATTTCAGCTAATTTTTGCCTTTATTTACAGAACTTTTAGCAAAAAAATTTCAGTTTCAGCAAAATAAGCGGATCTCAAACAAACCCTTAATTTGGTGATTAATTATGAGACCCGTAACAAGAGTATAGCTTAACAATAAATTCGATAGAATTCTTTGAACTTGTTTATTTTTTTTATTTTAGCAAAAATATGTAAGAAAAATATCTTCTTACATTTGTTTACCTTCACCATTTGATGTTCATTATTGATATGACAATGTCCACAGTTTAAGACATACAATTGATATAAAAAAAAAAGTGTCAGAGATAATAAAAGCACAAATATACAGCGTGTTTTGAAAAATATTTTACTATAAAATATACGGATTTAAATGAATTTGATCTCTAACAACTATTTATATAACTATATATTAGTGTATCACAATGATAGGCCGACATAATCATTATTGTTCTCAAAAATATATTTTTTATTTATTTAAAAAAAAAAGTTGTATTGTTGATTACTTGTGGTTGTATTATTCATTTTCCCACATGTTTCGATACCCACACTTTTCGGATTTTTCAAGGTTTTTACCAAAAGATTATTTGTTTCTCAGAAACCTCAAAAAAAAAAAAATTTAATTTAAAAAATTCAACAACCTCAAAATTGAAACTGCTTTTGACTTTAAAACCCAATGAATATTATATGCAAGTTGCAAATACAATATTCCATCCAAGAAAGAATTAAATTTATTTTCAAAAAAAAAGAGAGTATATTGAAAGAAAAACCATGCTATTTGCCAATATATATATCTGCTCCGTTACCATAATCATAGGAAGGAAAACAACTCCCAAATCAATATATATATATATATATATATATGATGATGATACTAGAAAAAAATTATCAAACTCTATACTCGTCCATGATGGGTCGTCCTAATCTACGACCTCAACTCGTGAAAGTCAGGACGAGAAAAACTCGTCCTCAGCGAAATAGGAAGGACGAGATTTTAGGTAATCTCGTCCTGAGCCTGACCTCGTCCTGAGTAAGCTGGGCGGTGAACATCACTGACTAGACATGGGACATCACACCTTTCCGTAATCGACAAAATTGATGGGAACCGTTGCTAACGACGGTTAGATCAATCGGGCCAAACGATACGATACCAAAAACAGTTATAAGTTACTGTCAAAACCGTCGACTTACATGAAGGGAGATGACTGTTCTGTGGGTGTGCTATAAAAGTACTGATCTACGAACAAGGTGGGTATTGAGAACTTCCATTCACTTTTCCTTCAAAGAAAACTCACAAAGATACTAACTTTGCCATCGGAGGATTTTTGGCCGGCCTCCACCGGTCACCTTTGATTTTATTCTTTGTTGTCAGGATTTACTAGAGACCTTTGATAACGTCGAAGACAGTTCAGCCCACTGATCATCCAAGCATTATCAGTTGGCGCTGTCTGTGGGAAGTTGTTATATAGAATTTTTAGATTCTTTGAAATTCTGTAATTTCTATCACTAACAAAGGGCTGATATGGTTCGAACAAGATCAAGGGTTACCAGTCCAGGCCCACAAGAGAGTGGGGACGCTTCCAGTAATCCTCGCCGCGACCGTCAGTCAGCGCCCGCCATGCAGCCATCTTCTGTCCAGCATATGCAGTCCATGGCTGCCGCCATGGCAGACTTAACCTGTCAGAATCAGGAACTGACCAGACAACTTAATTCAAGGAGACAGCATCGTGACGAAAATGTCGAAGGGCATACCCAAAGTCAAGAAAATACAACGAACGCTGAACCTGAGAGCCAGTCAAGAGGTACCACTTCGCGAAGGGTACCGCATCTGGAAAAGGAGATGGACCAGATGAGAAGGGTCATGGATAAGATGAGAGAGAATATGAGAAGGGCAAATCCAGTGGAGGACTTAGTTCATAGGACTGACTCCCCTTTCACTGCACTCATCAACGGTCACCCTCTCCCTCCGAAGTTCAAGTTGCCTTCCTTAGATTCATATGACGGGACGCGTGACCTCTTCGACCACATTGCCACTTTCAAGACTACGATGCACCTCCAAGGGGTTCCGAATGAGATAATGTGTAGAGCTTTTCCAACCACCCTCAAGGGGCCCGCGCAAGTGTGGTTCAGTAAGATATCCCCCAATTCAGTAAGTTCCTTCGAAGAGTTGAGCAAGTTATTTGTTAACAACTTTATTGGGGGACAGAGGCATAAACGTTTCTCGTCCAGCTTGCTGACCATAGAACAGGGAGAAAATGAAAGTCTGCGGTCCTTTATCACTCGCTTCAACTGAGAAGCTCTGACAGTGGATGAAGTAGATGATAAGTTGCTGCTAGTGGCATTCCACAATGGCGTTAATTCCGATCTTTTCATTCACAAGCTGTACGAAAAAGAGTCTCAGTCCATCGCAGAGCTCGTCCATGCGGCTCAGAACTTCATGAATGCAGAAGACGCGATCATAGCCAAGAAGAGAAAAAGAGCTGAAAGAGGGGAGGCGAATCCTGTACGCGGTACTGACCAAGGACCTCGTCCAAAAAAGGGACGTGCAGAAGATAAGAAAGACAGAGACAATAAAAAAGTACGCCCTTCAGTGCGAAATCAGCAGTACACGCCGTTAAACATCCCACTTGAGCAAGTTCTCATGCAAATCAAGGACGAGCCCTCTTTAAAGTGGCCAGAGAAAATGAAGGGAGATCCCAATAAGTGCAATCGGAATAAGTATTGTCGCTTCCATAGAGACCATGGGCATGACACCGACGAATGTTTTGACCTCAAGCAGCAGATTGAAAATCTCATTAGACAAGGGAAATTGAGGAATTTCCTTGGACGAGACTATAAGGATGAGAAGCTGAAGACGAAGGTAGAGGAGTCATCACGGCCTCCGCTTGGAGAAATCAGAATGATTTTTGGGGGAAGCTTAACAGGTCAGTCATCCAGATCAAAAAAGACATATCTAAAGGTAGTACAAAATGTCCAACTTTCAGGACGATCTCCCAGGACGAGGAATCAAGACGAGCAGGCTATTACTTTCACGAACGAGGATGCATCAAGGATACATCATCCTCATGACGATGCCATTGTTATTACCTTGCTCATCGCTAATTATTCAACTAGAAGGGTGTTGGTAGATAACGGGAGTTTGGCGGACATCCTGTATTATCCTGCCTTCCAACAAATGAACCTCGGACGGGAGCAGCTTCGTCCGGTGTATTCACCCTTGGTCGGTTTTGGTGGAATGAAAGTGCAGCCTGTCGGTACTATCTCCTTACCAGTGGTAGTAGGGGCGTATCCGCAACAAGTAACGAGAAATGTCAACTTCCTTGTAATTGATTGTTCATCATCCTATAATGCTATAATTGGGAGGCCAACCCTAAATAGCTGGAAGGCAGTCACATCCACTTACCATTTATCAATTAAGTTCCCTACTGAACATGGGGTAGGAGAGGTCCAAAGAGATCAGTTGGCCGCTAGAGAGTGTTATTTAGCCATGCTGGCTATGGATGAACAGACTCAGATGATGAACATAGTAGAAAGAAGAATCGTGGCAGAGCCCACAGAAGCATTGGAAGAAATTCCTTTGGACGAGGAAGATCCAGGGAAAAATACCAGAATAGGGGCAGATTTGGAAGGAAAGATTAAGAAGGGTCTTATATATTTCTTGAGAAAAAATATTGATGTGTTCGCTTGGAGTCATGAGGACATGCCGGGCATAGACCCGAGTGTCATTACCCATCGTCTGAATGTACATCCTTCCTTCAAGCCTGTGCGACAAAAGAAGAGGGTATTTGCTCCGGAGAGAGACAATGCTATTAAAGAAGAAGTACAGAAGTTGACACAGGCGAAGTTCATTCGAGAAGTCTATTATCCAGACTGGCTGGCTAATGTGGTAATGGTCAAGAAGGCGAATGGAAAATGGAGAATGTGTGTGGACTTCACCGATTTAAACAAGGCCTGCCCTAAAGACAGTTATCCATTGCCCCGCATTGACCAGTTGGTGGATTCTACGGTGGGACATAAGCTACTTAGCTTTATGGATGCCTTTTCCGGATATAATCAGATAAGGATGGACGAGGTGGATCAAGAAAAAACGTCATTCGTCACTAGTCCAGGCTTATTTTGTTATAAGGTAATGCCTTTCGGGCTGAAGAATGCAGGGGCAACATATCAAAGGTTGATCAATCACATGTTTCGTCCGCAGATTGGGCGGAATGTGGAAGTCTATGTAGACGATATGCTGGTGAAAAGTCAGGATGAGGAAACTCATCTGGACGACCTACAGGAAACATTTGATACACTCCGGCAGTACAACATGAAGTTAAACCCCAGCAAATGTGCTTTCGGAGTGTCGTCAGGAAAATTTCTCGGCTTTATGGTCTCACACAGGGGAATTGAAGCTAATCCTGATAAAATCCAAGCAATACTGGATATGAAGCCTCCACAAAATGTTAAAGAAGTCCAGTCACTCACCGGACGAGTTGCAGCCCTTAACAGGTTTGTTTCCACAACCACTGATAAATGTTTGCCATTCTTCAAAGTTCTTAGAAAAGCATTTGAGTGGATGGACGATTGTCAAAGAGCCTTCGAAGACCTGAAAGCATACCTTACATCTGCCCCATTGTTAAGTCCATCCATGTTAGGAAAAGAGCTATATCTGTATTTGGCTGTTACCCCGCATGCTGTAAGTTCGGCTTTGATCAGAGAAGAAGGAAGAGTGCAGAAACCGGTCTACTACACCAGTCGAGCACTTAGAGGAGCGGAAGCACGGTACCCACAAATAGAAAAGTTGGCTTTTCCCTTGATCACAGCCTCTAGGAAACTGAGGCACTACTTCCAAGCTCACATCATCAACGTCATGACGGATCACCCGCTAAAAAAAGCAATGAATAAGTTAGAAGCTGCGGGACGATTGATCCAGTGGGCAGTCGAGCTCAGTGAATTTGATATCAAGTACCTGCCAAGGCACGCGATAAAAGTTCAGGCTCTAGCAGATTTTATCGCAGAATTTACTCCGAGTCACAGCGAGTCGGAAGTAGTGGAAGACAAAAAATGGATCATTCACGTGGATGGCTCGTCTACACAGCATGCAGGAGGGATAAGAGTTGTGTTGCAGTCCCCTGAGGGAGATAAGTTGACGTACAAGGTGCGCCTGCAATATCAAGCAACCAATAATGAAGTTGAGTACGAAGCCCTTTTGAAAGGTTTGGAACTGGCCAAATCCATAGAAGCTGAATCAGTACTCATTCTGGGAGATTCGCAGTTAGTCATGAGTCAGGTAAACGGGGCGTGTGAAGCCAAGGAAGAGCGAATGAAGAAATATCTTGAAAAAGTACTGCAGTCAGTGAAGAAATTCAAAGAAGCTACCTTTGTTCAAATCCCAAGGGAGGAGAACATGGACGCAGCTGCGCTAGCAAAGGCAGCCTCAGCAAATCAGCTTATGGACGAGTTTGATGAAATCCAATATCTTCCAAGTATAGACATTCCTGACATACTGCAAGTACAGAATAAAGGAAGTTGGATGTCCCCGATAATATCATATTTGAAGGACGGAACTCACCCGGAAGGAAAAGACAAGGCCAGGAAACTTAGAGTTCGGTCAACCAAATACATCCTTCTGAACGACATACTGTATAAAAGAGGTTTTTCACAACCTTATCTTAGATGTTTGTCGCCAGATGAGGCCAACTATGTGTTGAGGGAAATCCATGAAGGAGCTTGTGGAAACCACTCAGGAGCTAGGTCACTTATACATAAGGTCGTCCGTGCAGGATATTACTGGCCAACTATTCAGGCAGATGCTAAAGCTTATGTGAAAGTTTGTGATCAGTGTCAGCGATTCAGTAACGTCCCCAGACAACCGTCGGAGTACCTCACCCCCATGATGGCCCCATGGCCATTTGCTCAATGGGGTCTAGATATCTTGGGTCCTTTCCCAGTTAGAACCAGTCAGATGAAGTTCTTGGTTGTAGGAATTGATTATTTCACTAAGTGGGTGGAAGCCGAATCCCTAGCGGGCATCACACAACAAAATGTGAAAAACTTCGTCTGGAAAAATATTCTGTGCAGGTTTGGGATGCCCCGAGTGTTAGTATCAGACAATGGACGACAATTTGACAATTCACTCTTCAAGGATTTTTGTGAACACTTTGGAATTCAAAATCATTATTCTTCACCAGCCCATCCTCAAGCAAATGGTCAAGCAGAAGTTGCAAACCGATCCTTGTTAAAAATTATCAAGACTCGTCTTGAAGGGGCAAAGGGAGTATGGCCGGATAAGCTGCCGGGTGTATTATAGGCATACAGAACAACTGTCAGAACCCCCACAGGAGAAACCCCTTTCAAGCTGGCCTATGGAAGCGAGGCAGTCATACCTGCAGAGGTACATATGGCCAACCATGGGGTGACTATGTATCAGAACAAGGATAATGAAGAACAACTCCGTTTGAACCTCGATCTTATAGACGAGGTAAGGACAGACGCAGAGAAAAGAACGGCAAGGTACAAAAATCTCATGGTTAGGCAACATGATGCAATGGTTAAGCCGAGGCGATTCAACATTGGAGACTTGGTCTTGAAGAAAGTTTCTTTGGCGACCAAGAACCCAGCTAATGGGAAGTTGGGGCCCAATTGGGAAGGACCTTACAGAATTATCAACTCCAAGAGGCAAGGGTCCTACTACTTGGAAGCCCTGGACGGGAGGAAATTAGAGCATTCATGGAATGTTGAACACCTGAGAAGGTATTATCAGTAGAATGCCAGCCTAAATGAAGGTTCTCCTGGACGAATGTATATGAGATGGGTTATTTTATGTATTTGCAGTGTGTTCTATAGTGTTATTTTATTGCTATTATGGTACGGTTATGGACAAGGTGGTGGATTTGCTTGTATGTACTTAGCTTTTTATAAGGCACTAACTTATGAGTATGTGCCCCATTTGTGAACAATATTTATGTTATGTACATAGTGTTGTGTGAATCCATAATCCCCATATTACTCGTGTTTAAATTTTTGTTCAAATCCGCCACTCCATGGACGAGAAAATTCTCTGGACGACAGAGATGAAACGCCAGTATGCCCTTCATTACAAGGTATACTCGTCCAAATACAAGACGAGATAAAAACCTTGGGCAAAGGATTTGAGCACCGTCCAACCCATGGACAAACAAATATTCAATATGTCCAACCCATGGACGATGAAATGCATACGGACTTAAAACTTGTCAAAAATACTTGTCCAGACCATGGACGGGAAAACGAAGAATACATCACCAAAACAATCCAACATATGGACGAGGCAAAGGTGAAAAAACTACAAGTTTAAAGACGTAATGAAGAATCACTATTCCATCATGTTTTTTTCGAAGACGAATTAAAACTGGAGTTCTAATAAAAATTACTCCTATGGCCGAGCATGAACTTATATTTTAGTAAGAAAAATTCTCGTTCACATAAACAAAGGAAAAAGAGTTGATCAAATTATTTAAGGGCAGACTACTAAACGTCCAAACACCCTGAATTTGTTCAAAGTCTCGTCCTAAAACCATGGACGAGACAAATGTGCTTGAATTACATTTCCTTAAAAAAAAACAACAACAAAAACAACAGAAAATAAAACTAAGTCTTCATGCAGGAGGGGGTAGTGTGCTAGCATCGTCCTCGATATTGACGTCATCTGAGCTTGTTTGAAGGAGAGAGCTAGTGGCAGCACCAAGGTTGAGCTTTATGACGCTGAAATCAAGGTTGGGGAAGTTCTCTGCAGCGTCCAGCCTGAAGTCTTCGAACCCAACTGCGTAGTTCTTGTCCAGCAGGTCAGTGAATTGCTTGGACGTCTGGAACTCTGCAACTGCGTCCTCCTTTGCCTTTTCAAGAAGGGCATTTAGCTCATTATTCCTTTTCTGAAGATCGTCAAGATGAGTATCCTTTTCAAGGACATCCGTCTTGAGCTCTTCATTAAGGTCTCTGAGCCCTTTAGCCTCTTCCCTGGCCTTAGTAGCCACCTCAGCCCACACCTTGCTCTCCTCCTTTACCTCCTTTATTCTGGTCTCCAGAAGCAGCCTCGTCTTGTCCAATTCAATGGCCTGCCTGGACGCGGCAATGAACTTGGACATGGCCTGCACGTTGAAATTTAAGTATAGGTCACTGTCATTAATTAAAGACGAGACATGTGCATATATATAAAAAAAGAGCTTAAGAGCTTACCTTGAAGAGATCATGAACACCAGAGTGCTCAAAGTCCTTCAAGGACATGTTGTAACAAGCACCCACGTCCACATCAGTCACTACCCTCGAGAACCTCTCCCAGGCTAAGTCCTCGTTTCCTAAAAGGTGTTGAGGAACTTCCTTGGGAGCAATAGACGAGGTGGGTGCGTGAACCATGGACGAAACCTTCCTGGACGGAGGATCTTTTGGCTCAGGATCAATAGTGCGGATCTGCACAGGGGACTCCAGACTAGAGGCAGGAGGAGACTTCGCACCTTGAAGTCTGGAAGACTTGTGCTTTTTGTCTTTCCCTCGTCTGCTTGGGAGGTCACCCAAGTCCACCCTAGATGATATGTTTTTCCTCTTCTCACCTATGGGTGGACGAGGTTGAGACTTAGCTCCCTCGTCCACAACCTCCTTGCCCTTGTTCTCCTTCATTGTTGCCATTCCTAAAAGGAAAGACATCAGTTTTCCTTAAAAAATAAAATAAATATATATAACCAATGAAAATAACTTACGCTACGAGTAGTAATCTCGTGTGAAAGGGCTTCAGTAGAAGGTATAGGACCTAAGCCCCAAGTAACAAGACGCTGGAGGCTAACTAATGAATGGAACATCCTGTCAATGTATAGACGAGCCTTCTGGATGCGCTCAATATGAAACCTATCCAAGTGAGGTCGTCTAGCACCTGATAGAAAGTAGGGAAAAAGTCACTTTCAGTCCCTACATTTTTAGGCGATTTTCATTTTAGTCCCTAAGTTTTATTTTTACCGCTTTTAGTCCCTATTCTGGAAAACGCCTCCATTTTAGTCTTTGCCGTTACATCAGAAACAAAGAAAGCTGACGTGGCAAACGGTAGGAATAAATAATATTAAATTAATGCCCACGTGGCTTAAATTAATAATAAAAAATATTTTTTGACATTAAAAAAAATCACGTCAGTATTTAAATTAAAAAAATTAATTTATTAATTTTAACTAAATAAAAAAAAATTAAAAACAGAATTGAAAACAAAAAATCACAAGCCCAGAAAATTTTAAAAAAAAACCCAGATCCAGATCCAAATCCAAGAATGACAAGAACAAAAACAACAAGAACACAGATCCATGAACACAAACCCAGAACACAAAACACAAACCCAAAACATAGAAGACAAGAACACAAACACAAAAACACAGATCCAAGAACACAAAACACAAACCCCAGATTTTCCACACACCCATTCAACCAAATGATATAGTTATGTGATCATTGATAAATTATTATATGAATAGCAAAACGACCCAAATCATAACATTTTCACCCAAAACCAATGATTTGGCCACTGACTTATAAACAAAAAAGCAAAGAATTTTACTCACCCTTGTACTGTTATGGCTTTCAATAAGTGAATAAAGAAAAACCCAAAATTCAAAACTCAATTTCCTTCCTTTTCCCACACTTTCCCAGCAACCAAACAAGGACAAAAAAAAAACTTTGAAGCTCAGAAACTCAGTAACTCACCCCAGAGACAGAATCAAGAACACCCTTTTGGATCAAAACCCTGGAGACCCAAGAGTAGAGAAAGCAGAGAGGGAGGCCAAGAATGAGGATATAGTAAAAGGGGTGGTGGATAGCATCGGCTAGCGCTGAGGCAAAGGTGTGGCCGAAGCCAATGGTGGAGCTGAGCCACTCGGAGAAGGAGCTGATGTCAGGGCCAAAGAAAGCGTTGACTGTGTAGGTAAGAGTGTAGTGCGGGCTGAAGCGGCCATTGGTGAGAGATGACATGGCCAGGCCCGAACCCATGGCGTACATCATGTGCGGACCTGGGCCTGGCATGGCTTGGCTCGTCAGCCACTGCCAAATCTGAAGAAAGTTCGGAACTTCAGAGAGAAAGAGAGAGAGAGAGAGAGTTCTAGCTGGAAACTTAGGCTAGTTTAAAGTTTGTTTTTTTTTTTTTTTTTTTTTACTCAGCCACTGCTGGGTTTGTGTTTGTGTTCCTGTTGGAGATCGGTTTGTGTTTTGTGTTCTTGGATCTGTGTTCTTGTGTTTGTGTTCTTGTCTTCTGTGTTTTGGGTTTGTGTTTTGTGTTCTGGGTTTGTGTTCATGGATCTGTGTTCTTGTTGTTTTTGTTCTTGTCATTCTTGGATCTGGATCTGGATTTGGGTTTTTTTTTTAAATTTTCTGGGTATGTGATTTTTTGTTTTCAATTCTGTTTTTAATTTTTTTTATTTAGTTAAAATTAATAAATTAATTTTTTTAATTTAAGTACTGATGTGGCTTTTTTTAATGTCAAAAAATATTTTTTATTATTAATTTAAGCCACGTGGGCATTAATTTAATATTATTTATTCCTGCCGTTTGCCACGTCAGCTTTCTCTGTTTCTGATGTAACGGCAGGGACTAAAATGGAGGCGTTTTCCAAAATAGGGACTAAAAGCGGTAAAAATAAAATTTATGGACTAAAATGGAAATCGCCTAAAAATATAGGGACTAAAAGTGGCTTTTTCCCTAGAAAGTAAGGACGAGAAAACAAGAGTTAGGATTTTTGAATTGTAAAAGATATTAAAACTAAATAAAGTTGAGACGAACATACCCTCAGGACGAAGGTTTCCCAGTTCCCCAGTGTATGGAGGGAATGGGTCCTTGTCAACCTCAATGGGGCGTCCAGCCCAGAAACCTGAGACGAAGAAGAACTCCGTCTTCCAGTTCCTATCAGAGGTGACTAGGGATTTGATTAGCCTATAATCTTTCCCCCTGGCTGTAAATTGATAGAAGCCAAGGGACTGATTAATCTCGGAGGGCTTGTAACAGAAGAGGAACTCGTCCACAGTGAGAGGACGGTTCCCCTCAAACACCTCCTTCCACAAAACTTGCATAGACATAACCAACCTCCATGCGTTAGGGTTAAACTGACAAATTCCTAAACCTAACCTAGACAATAACTCCCTAGCAAAACCGTTCAGAGGTAACCTAAGCCCTCCCAAAAGGTAAGCCTCATAAATACCTAAACCAAAACGAGGCTGACAGCACCATTCTCCACGGACGGCTAACCTAGGGTTAAGCTTGTCTGGGATTTGATACCATGTTTTAAGTAATTCAAGTTTCCTATCATCTGTCTTTGAATCTATACCTATAGCACAACTGTACACTACTTCCTCATCCTCGTCCTGAAATGTGGACGAGGGGGCACTAGTTCCGGCCTGAGCCTCGGACTCAAACCTCGTCTGTAACCCTTCCTGGAGAACCTCTAAGGGAACCCCAGGGACACCAGATATATACTCGTCCGTAGTGTTCCCCCCACTACTACTACCACTACTACTATCACTGTCACTAGACCCACTAAAACTACTATGGTCAGAATACTCGTCTATGGCTTTATCTACACTATTGCTAGATGAGGAAAGAACAATTGACATTTTATGGAAAGTTTACAAGAAAACTAAGGACGAAGTTAGGAATATACCTGGATCTAGGACGAGGGAAACTTATGGACGCGGAATACTTCTAGACAAGGCTCTAAGACGAGAGTAATTGAACAGGGAAATCTCAGAAATGAGAGGGGTAACGATGGAAATCAACTATTTATAGGCAATGGGCCCTGACATCTGAAACAACACAAACGAATGAAAAGGAGACACGTGGCACTTTCCTCGATTAGGCAAATCGACGCAATTTCCTACGAATAAAATTGTGACACGTGTCACCAATTTGTTAGCAGAGTACCCAGAAGTCATATATCTCTGGACGACCCACGGACAAGGGGGCAACTGATGATACTAGAAAAAAATTATCAAACTCTATACTCGTCCATGATGGGTCATCCTGATCTACGACCTCAACTCGTGAAAGTCAGGACGAGGAAAACTCGTCCTCAGCGAAATAGGAAGGACGAGATTTTAGGTAATCTCATCCTGAGCCTGACCTCGTCCTGAGTAAGCTGGGCGGTGAACATCACTGACCAGATGTTGACACCCCATTTTGTAACCTGCATTTAACCTCACATGGAGGGTAAAAGGGTAATTTTGCCTTGAAAATATGCATCTTGATTCTGGCCATTAGATCCTTAATCTCATTTCACCAAAATGATCTTAATGTCGTAACAATCAAATCGACTGGTCATAAGCCCTAATCAGACCACCAGATTAAAAGTTATCATCAAATCAAGTTTTAATGGCTGAGATGCACTATCACAAATTGAGTCCGACTATATGTGATTATGAACAATTGATTTCAATTGGTTATAAGTGTAATCAATTTGAGATCAATGATGTGTCATAATTTGATTGGTTAGGACTACATTTTATGGTGAGGTTGCATACACCTAATTAATTAGATAGTTAAACATTAATTATTCAATGAGTAATTTGTGCAATTATCTTTTAATTAGAGTAAATTTAGAACCAATTAAGTCTGAAATGGGAGTGATTGAAGCCATTTAATGTTAATTGAGAGCTAATTTGGGACCTATTAATGTTAATTGTGCTGAAACCATTTTCAAACAAATGACCTCTGCTCACCATTTCATCCATATCTCTCAAAATATTTTGAATTTGTGAATGAGGTTAATTTTCCCAGAAACTAGACATCCAGGGCTTCAATTTGAGCACAAGAATGAGACAATTCCGATCAGAATTGAGTTAGATATGATTTTTTGAAGTTAGCTCTACAAGCTGTTACAGCAGTTGCAGGAAAACCGAATTTGACTTGCTCCTCACTCCCACCAATCTTTCCGTTTAATGCACCAGATTTCCCCCAAGGCCAAAATGAGGACTAGGTTCATGATTCTTTGTCAACCCTCATTAAATGGTCTTCCCTTCATATTCTCTCCACCACTACTATATAAACCCCCCCTCTCCTTCATTCCAAAACACAAAGAAAAAAACCCCCCTCTCTTCTCCTCTCTTGAGTTCTAGTGAAGTAGAGTAGTCTTGTCATATCTTGGTCTTCCTGAGACTCAAGGTATTGAGTGAGACTCACTCTTCCTCTCCTAACTCTTCTTTTCCTCCACCCTTAGGACCTCCCTCAAGAGTCTCCTCCTCCACCATATGGATCTTGCATGAAGGTATAATCCCTTTCCTTTACTTGTTTTTTGTGTTGCCATGATGGGAATTTAGGATTAAAGCGTGATAGTAATTATTCAAATTCTCTTGAATATGTTTGAATGTTCTTATATGTTCTTCACATGTTCTTGATTGTTCATCACATGTTCATGCATAAATACTAGTTTTGATCTTAAATCCACATCAAAAATATGAAAAACATGTTTATTTAATAATTCTTTCAAATCCTTGAATCTAGGTTATCATCATCCACACACATTCACTAGAGTTTATTTTTCAATCCAAATGTCATGCTTAATTAATTGAATTAGGGTTTATCACATGCACACATATTAAATTCAACATGCAAATTGATTGATAACATATTGGATGACGTGATATGAATGTTGGCCACCATAGTCTAGAAGACCGATTTCACCGAGCAAGGTGGGTGCCTAACACCTTCCCACCTTGTAACATAGCCTCCGAACTTAGATTAAGGGTTAATAGATCAAGTGCTTATCCATGTAATTTTCAATTTCTAGATTGTAACTAGGAAACAAAGCCATGTATTTTATCTTAGATTGTATCTAGGACCAAAGCCATGTAATTTTCCTATGATCAATGTAAATTAAATTTCAAATTAATAAAATGAGGAATTTTTCAATTATGGTTTTCTTGTTTTTCCAATAATTAAATAAGTGGCGACTCCATTGTAAAACCCCTAATCTAAGGGGGAAAATATAACTAGTCGAACCTCCATTTTGAGAGGCAATAACACGACTCCACCCATTCACTTGGGTTTGGCCCAACAACATCCTATAAAAAACGGGTCAGGGGCGCGGTCTCTCACAGTGGCGACTCCACTGGGGAAACCCCTAATCTAAGGGGGAAAATATAACTAGTCGAATCTCCATTTTGAGAGGCAATAACATGACTCCACCCATTTATGTGGGTTTGGCCCAACACATCATAAAAACGGGCCGGGGACGCGGTCTCTCACAGTGGCGACTCCACTGGGGATATTGAGGGCTAAGCTTCAATTAGGTTATGGTGGCCAACCATGTCATTGTTTGTTTATTGCCTTTTGTATATAATATGTCTAATATGTCATTATATTGCATGTCATGCATCATTTGCTTGAATGAAAATTATTTTATTTGTGTGCTAGCCCGGAAGCCCCGGTAGTAATAGCCGTGGATTGTGGTCTTCCTGAGACTCACATACCCAGCGGTGAACCTACCACCCACCGCGACAAGGATCATCATGGTTATGCCATGGTGGTTCATAGGGACAAACTGTACCGTTCGGACCAACGCGGCGCTCCTGGCGTCACAAGTTGGGAGGTACGACGTCCTAGCTTGTGGGGACCTTTAACCTACCTTCTACCCATGTTGTAATGATCCATAGAACCTATCTTTAGGTCGGTCCATGTAAATTGCATTGCATTACGCATTTGTTTGGCCGTTGTTTGAACCATGATGACTCAAGTCCAACTTTTAAGCCCATCATGATTGTTTGAACCTTGTATGTTGTAAATGAACTCAAACCCAAAAGCTTATGAGTGAACTCTACTTGGTATGGAAGCCCAAAATTGTTTCTTGAATCATTCTAAGCCCAACACTTGAGCCCATCAAAGGTGCATGAAGACATGAGCAACATCAAAGGCCAAAAACTCACAAGATGCATGCCTTCCAAGTGTAAGCCCAAGCCATTTCAAGCAAATACCAATTGATCATATGGTTCAAGCCTTCCAAGTGCAAACCCAAGCCATTTCATCACAATCAAGGTTCAAGCACACCAAGCCTCAAGCATCCTAAATAGACCAAGAAGAAGCAAGTGGCCCAACTTTACCTCACTCCACATTTGGTTTGTAACATCATGGTTAAGTTTAAAGTTTGTTTGTTTATTCCATGTTTCTATATTTTTTTTTTAATTCAAAAATTTCATGTAGCATTTAATGAGCTTTGTTTGTGTGTATATATATTAAAAAAAAACAAAACAAAAAAAAAAATTCAAGATTTCCAAAATTTTCGCAAAAAAAAAGAGAAAAATTTTCAAAAAAAAAAAAAAAATCTTTGGACTAGGGACATTGGACTTCCTATTGACTTTTTCAAAAAAAGACCCATTTTTTTTCTTTCAAAGATTTCAAGATTCTTTAAAGTCTTCTTTTCAAAATGGTACATGAGGATCTCTTGGACAAAACTTTTTCTAAATTGTGGTGTTTAAAGGCTTGAACAATCAACTTGTACTGAGAGAGGATTAATTTCATTAGATCCATGTAAACACTTTTGCTAAATTACTTTGAATAGAAGAAGAAATGGTCTTACAAGGCAATCAAAGAAAATCTATCCATCAGAAAATTCAAAAATCTCATGCATTCATTCCAAATTTCTGGAAACTTTTGTCTCCAATAGAGCATTCATACTTTTTCTTTTAAGAGGAATTTATTAAAAGAGCTCAAGTCACTGTGCCTACAAGCAAGCATTACTAGGGATAGGAGGCCGTCTTTGGTAAAACAAGATTATAACTTAATACCTAGAATGATCATTATCCATTGCTAGCCCATTTGAGCCTTCAAACACTTAGCCTCTTTTTTGCATGAACCCACTAAAATCTAAACCTAGGGTGGGAAAAATTCAAAGTATGCATGCTTAAATCTCATGTTGAGAAGGAGTCGACCTTGTAGTTTTGAAGCTAATTGATAAAACTCTCCTAGAAGACATGAAAGACAAGGGGAAAATTCATTAAGCTAAAGATAAGAGATCATCAAAGAAAAGTGAGGTTTCACACAATGAAGGAAAGAGAAATGAAATTCCATCAATGTGAGAGAAAGCAAAATGTGCATCAAGTTTGAAGAACCTAAAATTCATCATTCCAAGAGGAATACAAGGTTCATCCAAAAGAGAGTTCATCAAAAAAGGAAAAGATTCATCAAGCACAGAAAGGTGCAAGTGCATTGAGGCAAGAAAGAAGTCTAGAGAGTGCATCAAAATGACCGAAAATCATTAAGCTAAAAAATACAATGAGGGAAAAATGTCCCCAAAAGTTCATTCAATCAAGAGATGAAAGAACACAAAAAAAAAAAAGAAAAAAAGAAAAAAGAAAAAAAAAAAAAAAAGCCTGCTAGGCTGAAAACCCAAAAGGGCGGTCTAGGCAAAAGTTAGGGCAAAAAAAAAAAAAAGAAAAGAAAAGAAGCCCGCTAGGCTGAAAACCCAAAAGGGCGGTCTAGGCAAAAGTTAGGGCAAAAAAAAAAAAAAAAAAAAAAAAAAGAAAAGAAAAGAAAGCCCGCTAGGCTGAAAACCCAAAAGGGCGGTCTAGGCAAAAGTTAGGGCAAAAAAAAAAAAAAAAAAAAAAAAGAAAAGAAAAGAAAGCCCGCTAGGCTGAAAACCCAAAAGGGCGGTCTAGGCAAAAGTTAGGGCCAAAGAAAAAAAAAAAAAAAACCCGCTAGGCTGAAAACCCAAAAGGGCGGTCTAGGCAAAAGTTAGGGCCAAAGAAAAGAAGAGGAAGAAGAAGAAGAAGAAGAAAAGAAAAATTGGAAAATCCTACCAAGTTGGGAATTTGAACATGCAACCTAAAAAGAGAAGAATTTTATAAGATGAAAGTCTAGAGGTATGATTCAAGATGAATGAGTTTAAAAGCAAGTGTTGATACAAGTGACCAATGAAGATTAGTGAGAAGATGGCAACAAAGAAATGAGAAAACTCCTCCAATACTTGATTTTTGAGTAATGCATACTTGGGGGAACATCATAGGGAATTTTGAGCCTTTTTATATCATTCATTTCATAACCTAAACCCGGCCTACATTACAACCCATGAATAAGACCTCCTTGAAGTTTTGTTAATTGTAGGCGCATTTTAAACTCTCATAATATTTTCTCTTGAATTGAAAAGGAAAAATGCTTAAAATTGTCAAACTCCACTGGATGATATGTCTGATGCCAAAAAATTTCAAATTCTCAAATCCTTAAATGACTCAAAAGAAATTTCACACTTGGAGCACTCTCCTTGTTTTCACCCAACAATGTGTTTCCTAAATATTATCACATTTCATCTCTTGATTGCCTTTGGAGACTTAATCTGACAATGTTCAAAAGAAAAAAGCAAATTTTGATTACATGAGTTTAATGATCTTGATCCTTCATAATCAAAGAGATTTGTTTGATTCTTAAACACTATGATTTTCCAAAATGGTTGTTCAAAGGATCACATCTTGTTCCAAAAAAAAAAAAAAATGGAAAAAAATTTTTTTTTTCCAAAAAAAGAGAAAAAAAAAAAAAGAAATCTCATTTCAAAAAAAAAAAAAAAAATCATTCTTTTTCAAAATCTAGTTCTCTTGAACTACGTCTTGACTTGATCCTCTATGAAAGAGGTACGTAGGCAGCCTTGCAAAGGCCCGGTCCCATTCGCCCAATCAAACTTGGAGAATAAAGTCAAAACAATGTGACAAAATTGTTTGGGTGCATGTTAGGCTAAGCTCATTTGTTTTGCATCAAGCATGCTTAAACTTGGGGGATTGGCCTATTTATATTGTATGCGAATATGTCCTTCTCACATGAAAGAATGTTTTCATTTGAGGTATCAATCCATTTTTTTTGCAAGCATGTCTACACTAACGGTAATGGCCAAAAATGTTTTCATGATAACTAGTTTCTAACAAGCTAGAGAAAGAAAGTCATTTTGTAGGAACCAATGATGACGAATTGTGATCCTCTTTCATGTTCCTCAATGGTCGCAACATCAAATGAACTCAGTTTCAATCTAAGCATGGAATATGCCCCAAACTAGGGGCATTGGGTAAGTACTTCCAATTCATTTCAATGAATAAATCCATTGCTAATTGAAATTATCTTTTTGCAGGAATCGAGCAAGGACTTATCCAAAAATCCACATCAACTTCCAGCCAAAGTTATTCTCATTCAAAGGATAGGTTTTTCAAAAAAAAAAAAAAAAAAAAAAAAAATCTTCATGAATAAATCTTCATCACTTTTACTCCATCTTCATCTTCATCTTCTTCACTTGTTTATAATGAACAAATCTTCAAATCTCCAAAAAAAAAAAAAAAAAAAAAAAAAGGCTTATGGGCTAGGGGCATTGGGCTTGTACTTCTTAGGCCACTTTCAAAAAAAAAAAAAAATTTTCATCAATCAAATTTTTTCAAATTCCTTCAAAAATTCAAGACTTCCAAATTTTTCAAAAAAAAAAAAAAAAAAGTTCAAAATTTTCAATTCCTTGAAAAAATTCAAGATTTCTAAATTTTTCAAAAAAACAAAAAAAAAAATCAATCAAAATTTTCAATTCCATGAAAAAATTCAAGACTTCCAAATTTTTCAAAAAAAAAAAAAAAAAAAGTTCAAAATTTTCAATTCCTTGAAAAAATTCAAGATTTCTAAATTTTTCAAAAAAAAAAAAAAAAATCAATCAAAATTTTCAATTCCATGAAAAAATTCAAGACTTCCAAATTTTTCAAAAAAAAAAAAAAAAAGTTCATAATTTTCAATTCCTTGAAAAAATTCAAGATTTCTAAATTTTTCAAAAAAAAAAAAATCAATCAAAATTTTCAATTCCATGAAAAAATTCAAGACTTCCAAATTTTTAAAAAAATAAAAATAAAAAAAAAAAGAGTTCAAAATTTTCAATTGCTTGAAAAAATTCAAGATTTCTAAATTTTTCAAAAAAAAAAAAAATCAATCAAAATTTTCAATTCCATGAAAAAATTCAAGACTTCCAAATTTTTCAAAAAAAAAAAAAGAAAATTCAAAAAGGGCCTTGGGACTAAGGGCGTTGGGCTCGTACTTCTTAGGTTGCTTTAAAAAGAAAAAAAAATCACCAATCAAAATTTTCAATTCCTTGAAAAAATTCAAGATTCCAAATTTTTCAAAAAAAAAAAGAGAAAAAAAAAATTCAAAATTTTCAATTCCTTCGAAAAATTCAAGTTTTAGAAATTCAAAAAAAAAAAAAAAAAAAACTTCATTAAATCCTTCTTCATGAACAAAAAGCTATGATCCTCTTCCACATTCTCCAGTGATGCAACATCAAGTCAACTATCCACCCCCAGCATTCTTCGAAGCATGGAGTATGTCCCAAACTAGGGGCATTTGCCAGGTATGCTGAATTCTTTTCAATGAATAACTCTGTTACTAATTGAAAATGTTTATTTTGCAGGTACTAGGGTAAAAAGCCCACACACATTGGCATGAGTCGAAGCCAAAAAAAAAAAAAAAAACCCTTGGTCCTCTGAAAACATGAGCCAAGATCCAAAATCCTAGGCCTCTGAAAACATGAGCCAGGATCCAGAACCTTTGGTCCTCTAAAAACATGAGCCAAAGCCCCAAAACCCTTGGTCCTCTAAAAACATGAGCCAAGCCCCAAAATCCTTGGTCCTCTGAAAACATGAACCAGGATCCAGAACCTTTGGTCCTCTGAAAGCATGAGCCAAAGCCCAAAAAACCCTTGGTCCTCTGAAAACATGAGCCAAGCCCCAAAATCCTAGGCCTCTGAAAACATGAGCCAGGATCCGGAACCTTTGGTCCTCTGAAAACATGAGCCAAAGCCCAAAAAACCCTTGGTCCTCTGAAAACATGAGCCAAGATCCAAAAATCCTAGGTCTCTGAAAACATGAGCCAGGATCCAAAACCCTTGGTCCTCTGAAAACATGAGCCAAGCCCCAAAATCCTAGGTCTCTGAAAACATGAGCCAGGATTCGGAACCTTTGGTCCTCTGAAAACATGAGCCAAAGCCCAAAAAACCATTGGTCCTCTGAAAACATGAGCCAAGATCCAAAAATCCTAGGTCTCTGAAAACATGAGCCAGGATCCAGAACCTTTGGTCCTCTGAAAACATGAGCCAAAGCCCCAAAACCCTTGGTCCTCTGAAAACATGAGCCAAGATCCAAAAATCCTAGGTCTCTGAAAACATGAGCCAGGATCCAGAACCTTTGGTCCTCTGAAAACATGAGCCAAGATCCAAAATCCTAGGCCTCTGAAAACATGAGCCAGGATCCAGAACCTTTGGTCCTCTGAAAACATGAGCCAAAGCCCCAAAACCCTTGGTCCTCTGAAAACATGAGCCAAGATCCAAAAATCCTAGGTCTCTAAAAACATGAGCCAGGATCCAGAACCTTTGGTCCTCTGAAAACATGAGCCAAGCCCCAAAATCCTAGGCCTCTGAAAACATGAGCCAGGATCCGGAACCTTTGGTCCTTTGAAAACATAAGCCAAAGCCCAAAGAACCTTTGGTCCTCTGAAAACATGAGCCAAAGCCCAAAAAACCCTTGGTCCTCTGAAAACATGAGCCAAGATCCCAAAATCCTAGGCCTCTGAAAACATGAGCCAGGATCCCGAACCTTTGGTCCTCTGAAAACATGAGCCAAAGCCCCAAAATCCTAGGCCTCTGAAAACATGAGCCAGGATCCAAAACCTTTGATCCTCTGAAAACATGAGTCGAAGCCCAAAAATCCTTGGTCTTCTGAAAACATGAGCCAGGATCTGTCGTCCTCCAGGTAAGCATATCTAGTACTCATTAAAAAAAAAAAAAAAAAATTTGCATGCATGAACTACGTTTGGACCTGATCCCTCCACCAAGAGGTACGTAGGCAATCTCCCTCGAGATTCGGTCCACATTTTGATCCATTACATGATCATTTGCATTTTTATCTACATGCATCATACATTCACCACGGTTAAATACTGATTGCAAAGTTAGGTGTCTCTTTCATACATTGACATTCGCTTTTCAAGCTTTGCCAATGAGGGGCATTCTGTTGACACCCCATTTTGCAACCTGCATTTAACCTCACATGGAGGGTAAAAGGGTAATTTTGCCTTGGAAATATGCATCTTGATTCTGGCCATTAGATCCTTAATCTCATTTCATCAAAATGATCTTGATGTCGTAACGATCAAATCGACTGGTCATAAGCCCTAATCAGACCACCAGATTGAAAATTATCATCAAATCAAGTTTTAATGGCTGAGATGCACTATCACAAATTGAGTCCGACTATATGTGATTATGAACAATTGATTTCAATTGGTTATAAGTGTAATCAATTTGAGATCAATGATGTGTCATAATTTGATTGGTTAGGACTACATTTTATGGTGAGGTTGCATACACCTAATTAATTAGATAGTTAAACATTAATTATTCAATGAGTAATTTGTGCAATTATCTTTTAATTAGAGTAAATTTAGAACCAATTAAGTCTGAAATGGGAGTGATTGAAGCCATTTAATGTTAATTGAGAGCTAATTTGGGACCTATTAATGTTAATTGTGCTGAAACCATTTTCAAACAAATGACCTCTGCTCACCATTTCATCCATATCTCTCAAAATATTTTGAATTTGTGAATGAGGTTAATTTTCCCAGAAACTAGACATCCAGGGCTTCAATTTGAGCACAAGAATGAGACAATTCCGATTAGAATTGAGTTAGATATGATTTTTTGAAGTTAGCTCTACAAGCTGTTACAGCAGTTGCGGGAAAACCGAATTTGACTTGCTCCTCACTCCCACCAATCTTTCCATTTAATGCACCAGATTTCCCCCAAGGCCAAAATGAGGACTAGGTTTATGATTCTTTGTCAACCCTCATTAAATGGCCTTCCCTTCATATTCTCTCCACCACTACTATATAAACCCCCCCTCTCCTTCATTCCAAAACACAAAGAAAAAAACCCCCCTCTCTTCTCCTCTCTTGAGTTCTAGTGAAGTAGAGTAGTCTTGTCATATCTTGGTCTTCCTGAGACTCAAGGTATTGAGTGAGACTCACTCTTCCTCTCCTAACTCTTCTTTTCCTCCACCCTTAGGACCTCCCTCAAGAGTCTCCTCCTCCACCATATGGATCTTGCATGAAGGTATAATCCCTTTCCTTTACTTGTTTTTTGTGTTGCCATGATGGGAATTTAGGATTAAAGCATGATAGTAATTATTCAAATTCTCTTGAATATGTTTGAATGTTCTTATATGTTCTTCACATGTTCTTGATTGTTCATCACATGTTCATGCATAAATACTAGTTTTGATCTTAAATCCACATCAAAAATATGAAAAACATGTTTATTTAATAATTCTTTCAAATCCTTGAATCTAGGTTATCATCATCCACACACATTCACTAGAGTTTATTTTTCAATCCAAATGTCATGCTTAATTAATTGAATTAGGGTTTATCACATGCACACACATTAAATTCAACATGCAAATTGATTGATAACATATTGGATGACGTCATATGAATGTTGGCCACCATAGTCTAGAAGACCGATTTCACCGGGCAAGGTGGGTGCCTAACACCTTCCCACCTTGTAACATAGCCTCCGAACTTAGATTAAGGGTTAATAGATCAAGTGCTTATCCATGTAATTTTCAATTTCTAGATTGTAACTAGGAAACAAAGCCATGTATTTTATCTTAGATTGTATCTAGGACCAAAGCCATGTAATTTTCCTATGATCAATGTAAATTAAATTTCAAATTAATAAAATGAGGAATTTTTCAATTATGGTTTTCTTGTTTTTCCAATAATTAAATAAGTGGCGACTCCATTGTAAAACCCCTAATCTAAGGGGGAAAATATAACTAGTCGAACCTCCATTTTGAGAGGCAATAACACGACTCCACCCATTCACTTGGGTTTGGTCCAACAACATCCTATAAAAAACGGGTCGGGGGCGCGGTCTCTCACAGTGGCGACTCCACTGGGGAAACCCCTAATCTAAGGGGGAAAATATAACTAGTCGAACCTCCATTTTGAGAGGCAATAACACGACTCCACCCATTCACGTGGGTTTGGCCCAACACATCATAAAAACGGGCCGGGGACGCGGTCTCTCACACCAGACATGGGACATTACACTTTTCCGTAATCGACAAAATTGATGGGAACCATTGCCAACGACGGTGAGATCAATTGGGCCAAACGATACGGTACCAAAAACAGTTATAAGTTACTGTCAAAACCGTCGACTTACATGAAGGGAGATGACTGTTCCGTGGGTGTGCTATAAAAGCACTGATCTACGAACAAGGTGGGTATTGAGAACTTCCATTCACTTTTCCTTCAAAGAAAACTCACAAAGATACTAACTTTGCCATCGGAGGATTTTTGGCCGGCCTCCACCGGTCACCTTTGATTTTATTCTTTATTGTCAGGATTTACTAGCGACCTTTGATAACGTCGAAGACAGTTCAGCCCACTGATCATCCAAGCATTATCAATATATATTATTATATATATAAAAGCAGAGACCTTATGCGGAAATGTATGAGGTTCAGCTATGTGGCACTTTAAACTTCTATTTAGTCTTTTTAACCTTTTTTACATTAAATTTTTTACCTGTAATTCAATAATTTATAGTAACTTATTTTTACTATCACATATATAGCCTAAGGTTGACAATGACCAAACAATTGTAATCATCTAAAAAAAAATAACTACATTGTCAAAGTAAATGAGAAGCCCAAGCCCATAAATATTGACCCAAATATGAATTTCCCATCAACATGTAGCTGAAAGGCTACAACCTTTGACCCACCCCAACTTTGAACCCCCACCAACGTGTAGCTCAAAGAATAACCCACGCTGAACACCCCACCAACGTGTAGCTCAAAGGCTAACCCACACCAAGGCTGACCCACCCCACAGTTCAGTAGATGAAAGCCTAAATATTTACACACAAACCCTCTTCTTCCTTCCCAATTGTAGATGAAACCCAGCCAAGAATTTCAGTCACAGTGAACCTTTGTTTCTCTATACAAAAACTCTTCAACTTCTAAGAAAACAATGGTTTCCATTCCAACTCAGTGATTATCTGTACAAACACTGTTCAACTTCCAAAAAAAACCAACGGTTTTCACTCCGACTCGATGATTATTTGAAGACATAAATGCAAGAGCTTAAAAGATTTCAGCATTTAGTATTTTGGGCTTCAATGCAGCCACTTCCAACCAATTATACAATGCAGTTAACACTAGGTAAATGCCACCTGATTTATGAAATTGAAGAGTTAGTTTCATTTAATGTTTGTTTTGCATGTTGTAAAATCTGTTCTTTTATATATCTCCATCTCCTTATGCCTCAAAACTTATGCCACTATAATTTATCACAATTCATTTCAGAGAGGTATGTTTACTTTCTTAATTTTATTTTCCTCTTAAATAGTTCATTTATTAATTTATTTTTGAATCCCAAAATACTATGTTCGTTGTTATGCCACTATAATCTTACATCTCATTTCACATTCATTGTTAATTTCATGTTTCTCATCAATAGTTTGTTTATTGATTTGTTGTTTATTTAGTTTAGGCATCTTTGAAAACTATTTATAATTCAATAGTTTTTAACCCACAGAAACAATATTGATTTGTTTGTGAACCAAAAAAAAAACACAAATAAAACAAAACAAAGGAAGTATTTACAATTAATTTCAAATTCATTTTCAAAAACCATGTTTCTCTTCAATAATTTGTTTATTGATTTGTTGTTTATTTAGTTTAGCCATCTTTGAAAACTATTTATAATTCAATAGTTGTTAACCCACAAAAACAATATTGATTTGTTTGTTGAACCAAAAGAAAAAAGAAAAAACGCAAATAAAACAAAATAAAGGAAGTATTTACAATTAATTTCAAATTCCCTTTCAAAAACCACGAGGTCCCTTAACAATTTTGAGTAGAGGAGTTTATTGGGGGAAATTTTGAGTATGATCATGTACAAGAAAAGGATGGCCCAGATGCATTCCACAAACATAGTGTCATCAAAGAAATTTGGAGGTGGAAGCCATAGGAGTAAAAAGCATAAAGACATAGCAATGATCCATGATACAAATAGTTGTAAGCGAGCAAGACATAACAGGCAAATGGTACTCAACCTTAACCATACTTGGGAAAGTAGTTCAAATGCTCAATGTTTGCGGCGATCATTCCCTTTAGTTATAAATGTTTTTTCTTACTCAGTTGTTGGGCTTAATGGTGATGTTGCTACTACAACTACTGTGCAAGAATTCAGGATACATCTGCCTACAAATGCCAATGCCTTGGATAAGCATCTGCCTACAACTGAGCTTACAAGTACTAATTTCATAATTTGGAATAATTGTACTGATGTAGTAATTAGCTTGGTTGGAGTATTTCTTTGGTTGTCACTTGCCTAAAAGTCTATTGAATCTTCACTTAGGCTTTTTATTGCAGGATTAATTGTCTTTCGGGTAGTGTAAATGGCGTAAATTATTTTGTGATTTAGCAAGGATCTATTAAAATGAAAGCTACCATGTTATAGGTTTCATCGTAAAGGACTGCAACCTTTTATAAAACCAGCTCACGTTGTGATCTATTATTCATGCCATGGATCAATTTCCCTTGATAATGTTAATTGTTATTGCTTTTATATTTCATTGTCCATAATACTGTTAATAGTAAGTGATGGAGAATTTGAAGTTTTTGGATATTGAGAAAATTCAAAATCGAACTTTGCTTTACTTTGTCTCATCCATATCTTTACTTACTTTGAATATTTTCATGTCTTAAAGTTTATATTTATAATCAATGATAATTAGATAATTAAATAGGAATATTTATTAATAGTTGTGCTATGACTGCTGAAATTTGCATTTGAATACACTACTTAACCTCACCTACAACAGCCATACATAATAGAAGCATCACACTTAACTTGGTTTATTATTATTATTATTATTATTATTATTTGTTTTGGGGCAATTATGGTGTAGTTATATATGACTGTGTAGTATTAACTTTGGGAATTGGTTGTTCTTGCTCTGCCTATTACTAACTATGAATATTAGGCCCATAAAGGTTATAGGTTTCACCGCAAAGGCCTACTACCTTTTATAGAACCAGCTCATGTTGTGGTCTATTATTCATGCCATGATTTCCCTTGACAATGTTGATTGTTGTTGCTTGCTATTTTTATTTAAATGATAAACAACGTAAACACATTTATATATGTATATTTTTTTTTTAGCCTCGAAACTCATTTTATATTAAATAGTGATGGAGTTATCCCAATTGTAGAAAAGTGTAATTGTTAAACAGCTTCAACAACCAACAATTTTTTTGGTCTATTGTTCATGCCTTGCATTGTCCTTAACATTGTTAACTATAAGTGATGAAGAATTTGAAATTTTAGATATTCAGAAAATTCAAAATCAAACCTTGCTTTACTCTATGAATATTAGATCCATAAAGGTATTGTAACATGGAAAACCACCTTCAGAAGCTTTCAAGTATAACCTGTTCATTTGATTTGTGGAATTTGTCCGAGCCACCAATTATAGACTGAACCTACTTAATTAACTTCCATCTGTAGTTAGACAGAAGTTTTCATAGATGTCAATCCTCATGTTCCCTTAATTCTCTTGAAGTATTAGGATTAATATTGTATATTAATAAGTTGAATATATCATCTTTTAAATTTCAGGTTTGGGAATGCGAAATAGAAAACCCATTGACGTAGACCTAAGTAAAAGGTCAAACAACACATAAAGTAGGTGCAAAAACTACTATTTTGGAATTTTTTATTCATCGTTATTTTTTATTTTTCTCATTTTCATGCACGCAAAATCACATTAAAGTACTGTTATTTGTAATTTTAAATATTAAAAACAACAATTAAATACTTTTAAATAATTAAAATACTATTTCAAGATAGCATCAATGACAATATACCAACAATAGGTTCAAAATTGTGTCTCCATGTATATTAACTATAAGTGATGAAGAATTTAAAATTTTAGATATTCAAAAAATTCAAAATCAAACCTTGCTTTACTCTATGAATATTAGATCCATAAAGGTATTGTAACATGGAAAACCACCTTCAGAAGCTTTGAAGTATAACCTGTTCATTTGATTTGTGGAATTTGTCCGAGCCACTAATTATAGACTGAGCCTACTTAACTTCCATCTGTAGTTAGACAAAAGTTTTTATAGATGTCAATCCTCATGTTCCCTTAATTCTCTTGAAGTGTTAGGATTAGTATTGTATATTAATAAGTTGAATATATTATCTTTTATATTTTAGGTTTGGGAATGCGAAATAGAAAACCCATTGACATAGACCTGAGTAAAAGGTCAAACAGCACACAAACTAAGTCCAAAAACTACTATTTTGGAATTTTATATTCATCGTTATTTTCCATTTTTCTCATTTTCATGCATGCAAAATCACATTAAAGTACTATTATTTGTAATTTTAAATATTAAAAACAACAATTAAATACTTTTAAATAATTAAAATACTATTTCAAGATAGCATCAATGACAATATACCAACAATAGGTTCAAAATTGTGTCTCCATGTATATTAAATACTTTATTAATTGTGCATACATTTTCTAAAAGTTACTTTGATAAAAGTCCTTCATATATTTTCAACCTACCTTATTTCTATTTCTCTTCAAAATTTGCTTTAAAATCCATTTTTTACAACATTACTTGGGACTATTTTTCCCTTTGCTAGTTGGCTTCAGCACCTATGTTTCAAATAAAATTACTGCTAAACTGGATTGTCAATGAATTGAAAATAATATTAATTTTTTACATATGCTTTTGTATTTTCTATATTTCCATTACATAATTTCATCTAATTATGCTTCATTTTTCCCTATCATTTAGGAAAACTTACAAAGCTATGGAACTTTGGCCCACCAAGCTATGTGTGTGAATATTGTAATGCAATATTATGGTACGAAGAGAGGAATCGTAAATCCAAAAACACAAAGAATCCTAAATTCTCAATATGTTGTTGAGAGGGTAGGGTGAAGCTACCTTTGTTGAAATCGCCACCTCCTAAGCTTCAAGAACTCCTACAACATTCAGAACATTACAAGGCTAATATAAGGAGGTTCAACTCCATGTTTGCAATGACTTCTATGGGAGGAAATGTTGATGTCCATGCTAATGAAGGACAAGGCCCTTACATCTTTCGATTGAATGGACAAAACCACCACAAAATTGGGTCGTTGCTTCCAGTTGTTGGAAAAGCCCCATCTTTTGCACAACTATATATACACGGCACAAAAAAAGAGATTCATTACAGACTAAGTGCTTTGCCTGGACAAGAATCAAAATATAACCCTGAAGTTGCTATAGTTCAAATATTATTGAAGATACTTAATGAGAACAACATCTTGGTTAAGACATTCCGTATGGCAAGGGATAGGTTCAAGGACTCTTATATGCACAATGTACACTTGCGATTAATTGGATAGCGATCAAGTGATGGTAGGGAACAAAACATGCCTACTTACTCTGAAGTTCCTACTATAATTGTAGGTGATTTGAGCGATGAAAATATCCATCGTGATATTATTGTTGAGAAAAGAAGTGGATTGTTACAACAAATAAATGAAATTCACCCAAAATTCATGGCCATGCAATATCCATTGTTATTTCCGTATGGTGAGGATGGATTTCAAAATGAAATACTTAAAAAAGGTCTTGGTGGTGTTGCACCTTTGACAGAAGAATGTGTCACTATGCAAGAATATTATGCATATCAATTACAACAGCGTGAGAATGAAGGTGAAACATTGATTCTTGGTTGTAGGTTGCGACAACAATTTTTAGTAGATGCTTACACATATGTAGAGGAGTACCAACTAATTTGGGTCAAGAATCATCAACTTCAATTGAGATCAGAAGTGTACTTTGGAATAAAGGATGTTGTATTTAGAATAGACACTACTCCTTCATCTATTGGGAAAAGAGTTGTTCTTCCTTCAAGCTTTACTAGAAGCCCTAGATATATGATTCAAAATTACCAAGATGCTATGTCAATTTGTAGATGGGCTGGGTACCCAGATTTGTTTATAACTTTCACATGCAACCCTAAATGGCCAAAAATTGAAGGTTTCCTTTCCTTAATTCTAGCTCAACGGCCTGAAGATAGACCAGATATCATTGCAAGAGTTTTTAAGATCAAATTGGATCAACTACTATGTGATTTAAAACATGGCAAGCATTTTGGAAAAGTAATTGCATGTATAAAATACAACCCATTACTGTTTGATTGTTGTTCTTAATGGTTTAATCTATTTAATTATTGTGACATTTTTTTTTTTTTTGTGAATATTGTTAACTACACAGTTGAATGGCAAAAAAGAGGCCTCCCCCATGCTCACATTCTTTTGTACCTATACCCAGATGACAAACACCCCACGCCAGTAGATATAGACAAGATAATTTCTGTTGAAATACCAGATAAAATTACAAATCCAAGGGATTATGGAGTCATTTCACAGTATATGATTCATGGACCTTGTGGTTTTGCCAACCCAAAATCTCCATGCATGGTTGACAATAAATGTAGGAAGCATTTTCCAAAAAAGTTTTATAGTGACACTGTGATAGATGAAGATGGTTATGCAATTTATAGGAGAAGAGATAATGGGATGATAGTTGAGAAGAATGGTGTTATGCTTGATAACAGATTTGTGGTGCCATACAACATTGACCTGTTAGTTAAATACCAGGTTCACATTAATGTTGAGTGGTGCAACTGTTCCAAGTCCATCAAATACTTATTCAAGTATGTTAACAAGGGTTCTAATCGAGCAACATTTGTTTTGTATGAAAAATTACACACAGGTGCTACAAGTGAAGCACAGCATATAACAAACATTGATGAGATCAAAACATGTCTAGATTGTAGATATATCTCAGCTTCTGAAGCGTGCTGGAGACTTTTTGATTTTGATATCCAGTATAGAGAGCCTGTTGTACAGAGATTAAACTTCCATATTTTAGAACGTTACATTCAAAGATTCAAACTACTTGGATAATGTTTTGGAAAGACAAGATATAACAAAAACAATGTTCACTGAATGGAAGGCAAATGAAATGTATGATACAGCAAGAAATTTGACATATTGTGATTTCCCTACAAAATGGGTTTGGCATAGAAAACAAAGAGAATGGCACCCAAGGAAATCTAGCTGATGTATAGGGAGGATATTTCATGCTTATCCTGCAAGTGGTGATCGCTTCTATCTTCGAATTCTCCTTAATGTGGTCAAAGGTGCAAGGTCTTTTGAGGAAATTAGGACTATTGATCATGTTGTGTATCCAACATACAGAGCAGCATGCTATGCTCATGGCCTTTTAGATGATGACAAGGAATGGGATGATGCTATCAAACAAGCCTCTAATTGGGCTTTAGGAAAACAACTACGAGAATTGTTTGCAACGCTATTGTTATTTTGTGAAGTGACAGACCCATATGCACTATGGATGGCTAATTGGGAGTTGTTGTCTGATGATATACTATATAGGCAAAAGCATCTCCTATTGTATGACAACTTACATTTGACAAAAGAACAAATACAGAACTGTTAGTTTTTAGACCCCTTAAAACCACAATTGGATTAACCTAGGTAATTAGCCAAGTTGTTACTTAGTCCAATTAAACAAGTCTAGGTTATCACAATAATAAAGATCAAATCATGCAAAGCAGCGGAAAAATAAATAACACAAGATATGATCACCTAGGTTTCCAAATAAATGTTTTGACCTTAGATGGAACCTGGGTGGACCAAATACCATCCCAAAAAGAGTGAATTCGAGATGGATTGATGAGGAAGCTTGATTTTCCTTTAAATCCCTTTCCAATTTTGTTTGTAGGAGATACGCACTACGAAGAGTAAAAGTACCCGATTTGTTTCTAGTCCAAATTAAGGAGTCATCAGGCCTTCGAAAACTAAGTGGAATAGCTTGATGATGGAGGCTTCAAAAGGATAAAAAATCGTATCAATGAGCATGTTCTTCCATCTTGGCTAGCTGAGAAATCCATTAAATCTGCCACTCTAACTTCAGCTGGTAGAATTGTTCAAGGAGATTACTTCTACGAATTAAGTCTAGACAAATTATAAATTGGACATATTTTGGCTACAATTCCCACTAAAAGAAAAATTAACAAGACTAAATATTTTGAAAATCTAACTATTAGATTGTATGTTTTATATGTTCTTAACACCCATATCAAATTTTGTGTCAATCAAATGTTATTTACTATTTAATCCAAAAACTTATTTTTTATACATAATTTTAAACTACAAAAACTTGAAATTTAAACATTTAATTGATGACTTAACTATTGATCTTTCCCTATTAAGAATGAAAATGGAATCAAAACCACCCCACCATCCAAATTGTCATGTTGATATAATTAGGCAATGAAAATGGTAACAAAACCACCACACCATTTAAATTTTCATGTTGATATGATTAGGCAATGAAAATGGATACAAAACCACCCCACCACCCAACTTGTCATTTTTATATCGTTGGGGATATATTGGTCATTTCAATTCGTTGATATATGTATATAAGCTGTACGTGAGCCAACATTCCACTAGTTTGCCTATACAACACCAAATATATCACCAGCTTCCCTAATCCTTCTCCAAACCAAATGACGCTTCACCAAACCAATTTGTGTGCATCCTCGTCTTTTTCCATATACCTTCATCTGATGATTCTTCTCTTTCTCATTTTTCCACTCTGCTTGCAACCCACCATTACTGCCACTATTCCAACAAACGAGACTGATCGTTTCGCTTTGCTCAAATTCAAAGAATCTGTGGCTCATGATCCCTATAACATATAGAGCTCATGGAATGACTCTATGCACTTTTGCAACTGGCTAGGAGTTAAATGCGGCCATCGGCACCAAAGAGTCACAGTCTTAGACCTACAATGCCACAAGTTACGTGGAACTCTATCACCTTACATCGGCAACCTTAGCTTTCCAAAATAATAGCTTCTATGGTGAAATTCCACAAGAAATCGGTCATTTGTTCAGACTGTAAGGGCTCTATCTCAACAATAACACAATGGAAGGGGAAATACCATCCAGCTTGTCCAACTGCTCCAATCTCAAGTTCTTAAATCTTCATGGGAATAAGCTTAAAGGGAAGGTTCCAACTGAGCTAGGCTCTTTGATGAAACTCAAATTACTTCAGCTTGGCATTAACAATTTGGTAGGAGGGATCCCACCTTCTCTTGGAAATCTTTCTTCACTCACAAAGTTTGGTGTGGCAGACAATAATTTGGTGGGAAATATTCCAGATGCCATAGGCCAATTAAATGGCTTAGTATTTTTCACAATTTCGTTTAATAAATTGTCAAGTACGATCCCTTCCTCCCTTTACAATGTGTCATCTCTCCAAATCTTTTTCAGTTTCAGGCAACCAACTTAATGGTACACTTTCAGCCAACATAGGCCTAAATCTTCCAAATCTCCAAAATTTCTATGTTGGAGGAAATGAGTTCTCTAGGTCAATCCCTACTTCATTATGCAATGCAACTCAGCTTCAAAGAATTGATTTAGTTAAGAACAAGTTTTTGGAATCAGTTCCAACAAATTTGGGAAATTTGCTAAATCTTTCATGGCTTGATTTGAGTCACAATTATCTAGGAAGAACCTCCATTTCTTAACATCGTTGACAAACTGTAGTAGGCTTAAAAATTTGGTTTTAGCTTTAAACCAATTTGATGGTGTTCTGCCCAATTCTGTATCAACCTTGTCAAACGAACTCATTAAATTATATTTTGGAAACAATGAAATATCTGGAACTATTCCTGGATCATTAGCAAATCTTGTTAACTTAATTGGCTTGGGCTTAAATGAGAACCACTTCATAGGCGTCATTCCTACTGCTTTTGGGAAGGTTTAGAAGATACAAGCGTTGGGTTTATATGGAAATAGATTATCAGGAGAAATACCAACCTCCATAGGCAACCATACTCAGTTGTTTAGAATCAACTTATAAGATAACAGATTCAAAGGAACCATATCTCCAAGTTTAATAAACTGCCAAAATTTGCAACACTTGGACCTTTCACAAAATAACCTTAATGGATCCATACCCCTGTAGCTTATTGGTACTTCTTCTTTACCACTAGTAAACATTAATTTATCTCACAACTCATTCATGGGCAAACTACCATTTGAAGCAGGTAATTTGAAAAATATCAATGAAATGGATATCTCTAACAATAATTTGTCTAGTGAAATCCTACATCTATAGGAAATTGTTCGATCTTGGAATATCTTTATCTGCAAGGGAATTTCTTTTGGGGAGCCATGCCATCATCTATGGCTTCTTTTGAAAGGTCTATGACTTTTAGATGTTTCACAAAATAACCTTTCAGGACCCATTCCAAAGGGTTTAGAGAAGCTATTCTTCTTTGAAAAATTGAATCTTTCATTCAATAATTTTGAGGGCGAGGTACCAATCAAAGGGGTTTTCAAAAACATAAGTGCCTTATCATTGATTGGAAATACTAAACTTTGTGGTGGTATGCAAAAATTGCAATTGACAAAATGTCCTGTAAATGTTATGAAACTAAGAAAATCCATTAGATTCAAACATGCAATTGTAATTATTTCTATTGTTCAAATTTTCCTTCTGTTTTCATCTTTTATTGTTTGGATGAAAAAATCAAGAAGAAATCGCCTTCAATGGTTTCAACAATGGACCTCATAAATTTTTCATACAAAGAACTCTATCAGGAAACCAATGGATTTTCTCAAAATAATTTAATTGGATCAGGCAGTTTTTGGCTCTGTATACAAAGGATTTATTCATCTGAAAGAAAGAACAATTGCTGTAAAGGTCCTTAATCTTCATAAAAAGGGTGCTTCCAAGAGCTTTATGGTTGAATGTAATGCCTTAAGAAATATCCAGCATAGAAATCTTGTTAAGATATTAACTTGTTGCTCTAGCATGGATTACAATGGGAATCAATTCAAAGCTCTAGTATTTGAATTCATGACAAATGGAAGCTTAGATTTTGGCTTCATCAAGGACTAGACAATGAAAACAATCAATGAACTTGATCCTTCTTCAAAGACTAAATGTGCGATTGATGTGGCTTTTGCAATAGATTATCTTCACAACCATTCTGTGCAACCAATCATTCATTGTGATTTAAAACCAAGCGTTCTTTTAGACAATGACACGGTTGCTCATGTAAGCGATTTGGTTTAGCAAGGCTCCTCCCAATCACCAATGATTCTTCAAAAAAGCAAACTAGTACAATCGGGATAAAGGGATCAATTGGTTACGTTGCTCCAGGTAACTTCTTTTGAATTCTTCTAGTTAACCTTCAAAACATCTTTACATGTATTAGATTATTTTATTTTAGGAAATTACCTTACTATCAAGAGAGGATATACAAATTCTCTCTCTTCATGCACACATAGAAGCACACCTGGCCACTCAATTACAATTTTATTTTAATTGAAGAATTTAAAGGAAACAAAAGCAGATTCTCAAAACAAAATCAAAAAACAAAGAAAAAAAAAGCATACAAAAGCACCAAGCATGTTTTAAGCCTTGATAAATTTGATTAGCTGAGACATTGCTTTCTCCATTGACTAAGTATGTTCGTTTTTTAGGCAATTATTTCCCCAACACTATATGTTTGTGATGATTGAAGATAGCCTTGTCAATTTATTATGGCAAATATGGTAGATCTGGTGTCAAAACAATTTTGTGCTATAGTTATGTGAAATTAACTCATGTGTCCTATACTAAAGAAGTAGTCGACCAGAAATTGTTGAGGTAATGGAAACTAATAGGAACCATGATTTTTTGTTGAACATGGGGCAGCAGAGGCATTCGTACCCAAGGAGTCCAACTAGTCCAAACCATTAACCACATTTTCTATACTACACATAAATCACAAATATTGCCTACTTGTTATGAGTCTGATGTAGATTGTGAATTGTGATACTTATATGGAAGGAAGTGAATTTGCTTTTAAAATAGATTTGTTCCGCATGAAAAACTTTACAAAATTTACATAAAATAACTGAAACACCAACAAATATTTGATAGATATAATCTATGAACATATCACACTAGAACATGCACACGCGCACAAATTATCAATGCTTCTAACTTGAAAATTTGAAATGATGGATTTTGTCTTCACGTTCCCCTTAGGTTCAACATTTGTTTTGCTATTTTGAATATACAACCAAATGAAGTTGTACTTGCATTAAATTCCAAATATCATTGTAAGAAACTGAAAATTTTCCCTTACCTGTCATATTAAATTACAAAGTATGACATGGGTGATGAGACATCAATAGAAGCAGACACATACAGCTATCGTATATTACTACTGGAGATGTTCTTAGGAAAGAGACCCACTGATGACATGTTTAAAGATGGTCTCAATGTCCACAATTTTGCTAAGACGGCATGCCTAAAGAGCTTGTTCAATTGTTGGTCCAATCCTTCTACCAAGAGAAGTTGATGAAGCACCAATAGCAATTGTGGCAACTAGAGATCTATAAATTACTAAAAGTTGAAATGTGGCATTTTATTGCTGCTAACTCCTGTTGCACCAGCTCATCGCCACAATCATTCGCCACGTAATTATTATTTATTATTTATTCCTATTTTTTTTACAAGTATATATATATATATATATATATATATATATATATATATAAATAGATTACTAACTTTACATATTCATCTTTGTCGGTTTTAACATCTATATATATTTCTTTTTTATTTCCAATTTTCCTATAATTTTTTTATATTCACTTATTTTTAAATATTTACACTTTCTTCAACATTTCTTCTTCCCTTACTTTTTCATCTCCCCACTACCCTCTACTTTAATATTGCTATTCATTTTTCCCTTCATCTTCCTTTATTTGTCTCTTCTTATCCCCTTCCCTCTTACTATAAATTTATCACTTTTTTCCATTCTTTGCATAGTTTTCTCTCACAAAAAGGTTCTCTCTCTCTCTCTCTCAATGTTTTGGTGGATTTTTATTTTTTATTGCGTCTCACTTTAGGTTGATAAATTTTTGTGTTTTTAAGGAACTCTAATTTAGGTTGATGCAATTTAGTTTTGTATTTTAAGTATTATTATTATTATTTGCTCTTTGATTGTTAAATTTTATTCGATTAAATTATAAAAATTAAAGATAGAAGATAAAAATAAAATAGTATTCCATTACATAGCATAATTTGGATAATTTAGTCTTATTGTTATATCTTTTAATTTTTCTTATTTTTTTCTTCTCTTCTATTTACTCAATATTGAAATTCAACCACATCCTCCTTATCATTAAATTATTATATTTTCTCTCTCTTTTGTTTTAAAAATAAAAAATGTAATATGTTTACTTAAATTCAAATAAAAGAAAATTGTGCTCATCAAATTGTACTCATTTTTTTTTTAACATTTACACTTTCTCCAAACCTTTCTCCTTCTCTTTATCTTTTCATCTCCCTAAACATTCTACATTGATATCACTCTTTCTCTTTCCATTTATCTTCCTTTATTTTGTTATTTTTAATTATCATCCTTCTTAGTATAAATTTGTCATTCACTCTTCCATTCTTTACATAATTTTCTCTCACAAAAAAGTGGTTATTTCCCACTATTTCTCCCTCAATTTTTTGGTGGATTTTATTTTTATTTTTCTTGCATCTTTATTTTAGCTTGATAAAGTTTTGTATTCTTTAGAACTCTATTTTGGTTGATGGGATTTAGTTTTGGTGTTTTAAGTTTTTATTTTTATTTTTATTTTTTATGACTTTTAATGTTAAATATTATCATATTGCATTATAAATAATTAAAAATAGTATATAAGAATGTACTATTATTATATTACATATAATTATTTGTGCAAGCTCGGATTTGTGTTAAAACACAAGAGCTTGTTTAGACCCCCAATTAAAAGTTGCAGCTAGGTTGCTTTTACTCTAACTTATCTAAGTGCAGAACAAGAGTAAATGAAGCACAATAAACCGACAACTACTCTAGTGCATAAACATGAATAACAAACACTAAAACTAAGGCACAAGAGTAAGGAAAGAGAGATGCAACCACAAGATAACATCAAGACGTGTTATTGAACGAGAAAAACTAAGAACTCTATGAAAAACTCTTTGCCACCCTCCAAGTGGTAAATCGATCCACTAAACAATAAGTTGGGATACACAAATAGCAAAAGACCCTCTAAGCTTAATCTACTCAATGCACCTAAGCCCTCCAAACTCCTACTCCAACAAGGTTTCCTAGAACCGTGTCTTTTCTAGCTTTCCGAATCCCGCAATACGCCCGATTGCATCCACCAAGCCTCACCAACTTCTTTGGCAAATCCCCAAAGCTACCCAAGCTCCAAACATTCTCTACACTCTGAAAAGGTGTGGGTTATGTTTGGGTACAAATCTCCTCTGAAGGTATGACAATGGAGAGGGAAGAAAAGGGTTACAATGATTTTTCACTAACTTTAAAAGATGGGTGTGTGTGTTGTAGAAAACCTATCTAGGGTTTTTCTCTCTGAATGGCCTCCTGCAATTTCTATGGATAATGAGGGTATATATAGTATGGGTAAAGGGTAAGAAAGTCGAAATCCTCCAGGCTGGCATGACTTTTCAACTTATGGCATGTGCTCTTCATGTGACTTTTAGCTGTCTTGATCAAATCTCCACCACTAAATACTAAACCCATTACAAAATCCCATAAAAATACAAGGAAACAAGTTAAAGCAATCACAACACTTTTTTTCATAGAATAAAACCACATAAAACATAGTTGTAAATCACAACTTTACAATTTGGATAAGTTAGTGTTTATTGCTATGTATTTTATTTTTATTTTTTTCTCATATCATTTTATTTAACATTTAAATCAGCCATATCCCCCATATATATCATTAAATTATTTATATTTCCACCCCTTTTTTTTAAAAAATTTTAAATATAATATTTTGTCTAAATTAAATAAATAAAATGTCCACATTAAGTGGAGTAATGCTAGGGAAACACTCATTCTCACACCCAATGCATCAAAGGAAGAAATGAAATACGAAACAAATCAAGTTAGAAACACTAAATTAAAAAAAATTAAAAAAAAAACTAATAATGCATATTTAATGTCATAGAATCATCATTAAATTTTGAAACGATAGGTTACCAATGGAGAGAGAGAGAGAGATGGTATAGAAAAAAACAAATACAAAGTAATAAATAGTAGATAAAGAAAAAAATCAAACGTCAAT